>JADRCH010000867.1:290625-352898 GCA_019843965.1 Rhynchomys soricoides | reverse complement strand
ACATTCATACATACATACATTCATACATACATACATTCATACATACAGACATTCATACATACAGACATTCATACATACATACATACATACATACATTCATACATACATTACATTCATACATACACACATGTAATATGTATATATATGTGTACATATATGTACATATGTAACAACACTTGCTTCATATGGGCATTGTGAGTTTAAATGCGATGGCGCCTGGTAAATAATTCGTGTAAATTACTACATACCCAAATGTAAGCACTCAGATGATTGCTTCTCTTCATGTGATTGAGCTTCAAGCGGGTGGGTTGGTTCTTCACATCTCCATGCAAGCACTCATGGGAGAGCTGTCTTCAGGGCATGCCTTCCAAGCATAAATAAGCATCACTATTCAAAAACCAGGTGGAAAGGACATGAACGACTATAGTCAAGAACACAGGCTGCCAAAAGGGCTGGGAAGTCCTACAGTTCTACTCAGTGAAGAGAGAGGGAAGGGAAGAACTGGATGTTTTTAGCTTCAGTAAGCTGCTAAACCAACCTAAAGGATGTACCATCAAATTATATTTCATGCCAGCTGAGTCAGCTCCCCCAGGATGCAGCCTGGACACTGTGACTTCGTAAATCTCTTCCAATGACTAACACTCAGCAGTTTGAGAAACAATAGTTTGAAACACTGTAACTTGGGTTTCCTGTCACTTGAAGCTGAACCATTTCTAATTTATAAGTTCTGATTTATAGGTTTGGAACCATGCATCCCAACCTTCCATGAACCTCCTGTGAACATGAGAATTTCCTGGGAGACTTATGTATTCACTTTACATCCTGCTCATTGCACCCCCCCCCCAAGTCATCCTTCCCACAACACTTCCCATTTTCCTTCCTCCTCTTCTCTGAGCCAGTGGGAGCCTTCCTCCCTCCCCCCTGATTTCTCACCACCTTGGCACATCAAGTCTCTGCAGGGCTAGGCCCATCCTCTTCCACTCAGGCCAGATAAGGCAGCCCAGCTACAAGAACATATCCCATGGACAGGTGACAGCTTTGGGGATGGTCCCTGCTCCAGTTGTTTGGGACCCACATGAAGACTGAGCTGCATATCTGCTACATATGTGTCCAGCCTGTATATGCTCTTTGGTTGGTGATTCAGTCTCTGAGAGCCCAAAAGGTCCAGGTTAGTTGACTTTGTTGGACTTCCTGTGGAGTTCCTAACCCCTTTGTGGCCCGCAATTCCCCCCTCCCATTCTTCCATAAGAGTCCCCAAGCTTGACCCACTGTTTGGCTGTGGGTGTCTACATCTGTCTGAGTCAGCTGCTGGGTGGAGCCTCTCAGAGGACAGCCATGCTAGACTCTTGTCTACAAGCATAACAGAGTATTGCTAATAGTGTCAGGGATTGGTGGTTGCCAATAGGATAGGTCTCAAGTCGGGCTAGCTATTGGTTGGCCAGTCCCTTAGTCTCTGTTCCATCCCCTGTCCCTGCATTTCTTGAAGGCAAGATAAATTTTGGGTCAAAAATTTTGTGGATGGGTTGGTGTCCCTCTCGCTCCACATGTCTTCTTTCCTTTCTCTTTCATCAGTGTTATTCAATGTATTGCCATTAGTTATACTCATTATTTTAAATGCTCCAATTGTTCAAATTTGGCCAGTGAGAGCCCTTCAAGCTGGCGCTGTAACCTCCTGACACAATCCCATTACCGTCTGAGCATTTCCTCTATCTGGGACAACATGCCAAGGCTCACCTTGAACTCTTTCGCCCCAGACTAGCACTGCAATTTTCTAGAAAAAGCCTTAGTTTCTTTATACTGTGGTACACTGTTGTGGTTTTCTGATTGGGAAACCAATACCAATTCAATGTAGAAAAAAACTAGAAATATGGAGGAATACGTGAAGAGGAAAGTGAAAACCACATCATTACTCTGCCGTCAATGTCTAACTATTCTAAGAGTCAGTGTCCTTCCTCCTTGGCTTTTAAGTACGACTCCATCAGCCAAAGTTTTTAAATTTAAATTATGGGTTGATATGGCATCCTGCTTTTATCAACTCCATTATGAGCTTAGCTCATAACATGTCTGCAAGTGCTCTTCAAAAATAATAACTTTATGCTTTTTACTATAGAAACTTTGTCTTAAATTGCTTAGATCTTCCCCAGACGTTTACCCCCACCTATCAGGTCAAATCAAAGCCAGTCCACATCTCCTAATGTCTGTCCTAAATCACCATGGAGCCTCAGGACATTGGCTGAGTATCATGAATGAATAATGCTGTAAAATACACATATCTCTTGAGAACAGAAACTTCCACAAGGCAATACGGTCTGTTTATCATATGTCAATCATGGAAGATGGGCTCTACTATTCGCTGTAAGGAGAGAGAGTTCCTTGAATCTAGGTACTGAAAATAAAGTGTCCAAGACTTTATCCCAAGTGTGTCAAGAGTGGAATTTTTAAAAATATAGTTGAGTAAGAACTAGAGATCACTGCCCACTTCTTCCTTGCAGCATGTCCATTGGAATGCTGTTCAACTGCTCTATGCTTTTCTTATCTAAAAGGGAAGGCTAGAAATACTTTCTCCTAAATGGCATTGTATGTAAATTAAATGAAGCAATAAAGTGTTTCTCATAGAGCCTCCATATAATAAGGGTTCTGTAAGTCTAACTATTAGAATTATCACTGCTGGCTACACTGGTGAGTTGGAATTGAACTAACATTAATGGAAGGGCAGGAACTAGGTAGATGGGGGTGAGGCAGAAAGGCATTATGGGAGAAAGAATATTCAAGTTTATCCAGCAAGCCTGTTCAGATATATTAGTTTCCTTATTGATGCAACAAAATACTTGGCAACTACAAATTAAGGAAGTGTTTTGGGCTCATATGTTCATAGCCCATCATGGTAGTCCATCATAGCAACAGAAGGTTGGAGTGGCTGGTCATGTTGCAGTCACAGTCAGGAAATAGAAAAAGATGAATGCTTGTTGTGAGCTGGTTTCTGTTGCAGGTACTTTTAAAAATACCCATGCTTTCTCCCGCTAGGTGCCGGCAACGGAGGTCTCGCCCATCCCCCATGGCTAGCTCCAAGTGGCTGGTTCCTGTGGCTGGTTCCCATGGCTGGTCTACTGAATGCCAACAACCACTCTGGTCTCACTCAACTCCCTCTAGCCCCATGAAAGAAAAATACGAGAGACTTATGTTTATACCAGCCAGATTTATATCGGCAAATTTCCAACCCCCATATGCCTGTGCAAAGAACACACAGCTCAGTTAGTATATTTATAAGCTGCACGCCTAGATTGGGCAAATATGCCCTACACTACTCTATTGCCCAGCTATGAGATCCTTAGCTACTTGCGGCTCCTCAGGCCATGTGGGTCTGCTCCATCTTCCACCTCTTCTTCCTCTGTTCCCAACTTGTCCCCCTCTTCTTCCTCCTTCTCTCTAAAACTTCCTGCCCCACCTTATCCTTCCACTGCTCAATCACAGGCTCCAATTAAGATTTCACCTGAAATCACCTGAGTTTGTGATCTACTCCTTGTTGGGATACCCCTATTGAGGGAACAGAATTAGCATCAAAATACAAACATCGATGCACAATTCGGTTCAGGACTCCAGTCCATGGGATGATGCCACTCACACTTAGGGAGAGTGTTTTCACCTCAGTCAATTGAATCTAGAAATCCCCTCATGGATATGACCAGAGGTTTATCTATCCCCTAGGTTATCTAGACTAGATCCTATCAAATTGTGTTATGAAGATTAAATAAAAATTCTCTCACAATTATCTGAGTGAGCTTTTCCTTCCATTTTACTTTCTTGACATATTTTTTTGTATATAAGTCTAGTACTGCTGAATTGAGTTAAAAAATAGAGCTGATTTTTATAAGAAAAAGAGTTTCAAGGTTGTCACTGAAAAAAAGGGAGCCATTACTTTGATTTTAAAAGCACCAAGGTAACTCATGGTAGCTTTGGGACATTTGGAGCCTCCTCTCTCCCTTATGTGGCTCTTTCGAAGCTTTCTTAAACACACCAGGCCACACTTACTTGGTGCAAACTTGTGCATAGGCCACTTCTGTATGTGATGGTTGGTTTTAATATCAACTTGCTATAAATTAAAATATAGACTGACTATATTAGACTGATAGATGATAGACTGATAGATGCTCCCTGACTAGGGAGCATCTGCTGACGTATCATCCTGATTGCCTTAATTGATGTGGGAAGACTTACCTTAACTGTGGTGGCACCTCCAGGTAGCAGTCCTGATTAAAAGGGCTTGGCAGAAGGAAGATCATTCATCTTTTGCTCACTTGGCCTTCTCTCTTGACACCAAGTTGGTTTTCTCTGTTGTTGCTGATGAGAATTCCTTCATTGACACCAGAACCAGTGCTTCTAGTCTTCCACACAGCTAAGGACCAAAGGCTCTACAGGAATCTTCCAGTTTGGGGAACTAGATTGAGACCATGGAGGTATCTAGTCCCATGGATGGAGCAGTCGCTAGGTTGTTGGACTCTTTGGTGTGGGTAGGCCCACTGTGGGTCTACTCTGACTGCTTAGCACTCAGCCTTAAGGGCCAAACAATTACTGGGTTCTCAGCCTCTTAGGTTTGAGACAATTGTTACTATTTTAACATATACTGATTTAATAAACTATATGTAAATATATGTACACATTTGTCCCGTGGGTTCTGTTCCTTGGCATAAATCTTATGTGACTACAGAAAATTACTTAATCTCCTACAGGCCTAGATCCTTCATCTTCAGAGGAAGAATTTTAACATTATTGCCTTTGTATATGATCATCATAAGAACAAAATGCAGTGACCTATAGGTGACCATACTACCATGTCAGCCAGTCATGTACAAAGAATAAACAAAAATAAGATTGTTCATGTATGATGACATATATCTGAAACTGAAAACCCTTGAGAAAGTTCCAACATTCATAGCTTTGCCACCACCACTGTATCATTTCTGAACCTAATATGTGAACTTCTGTCAGACACATTACCTTAAGTGTGGAAAGCTGGAAAGAATCGCCCACGCCCTTTCCTGTCACAGGCATCTGTGCAAAGCAACCACACACTCTATAAACATGTACTGAGCAGTAACTACAGTTCCTCAGAAAAGGTAAAAATGGGGGTCTGGAAAGAGGGCTCAGCACTTAGGAGTGCTTGCAGCTCTCATAGAGAATCTGGGATCAAGAATATTGGGTGACTTACAACCACCTGTAATTTCAGTTTCGTGGGATCAGACTCCCTTCTCTGGCTTCCTTGGGATCTCTCTCTCTCTCTCTCTCTCTCTCTCTCTCTCTCACACACACACACACACACACACACACACACACACACACACAGATGGAAAAAGAAAAGGTGAAGACATTCCACTTGGTGTGATAATGTTCAGACCTGAGTCAGGGTACACATTGGATTATAATGCTACTTATTACGCAAGTGGAAAATCAGAGCAAAAACCTTTAAAACCACACATTTCCAGACAGCCTCGAAGGCAAGTTGGGTGTTTGCTAGCTTTCTTTAGGAGCATACTCTCCAGCTCCTTCACCATGCATAGTTGACACACACAGCCTGTCTCATGTTTAAAGGACTTGACATCCATAAGGAGAGGGTGGAAAACTCAGTTACTGGAGCTGGCTGTGAGTTTGAATTCAGAGACCCTCTCCCATACTGACCAGCATCTCAGAAGGGCTTCTGTCTACTCAGAGTTTCTAAAAATGTCCTGGACCAAAAGTTGAGACTATGGGTGGGTATATATATTATGGGTCAGGAGTTGAGAGAATCCTCTACTGAAAGTTTCTGGAGTGATTGTTGACCTCAGATGATAGACCAGCTACACAGCACGTCCATAGGCAGCACTGCATATCTAAGCAAGAAAAATAGAACTATGCACTGGAGGCAATGGGGCTGGACATAAGAACAATGACCTCTGTCCTGCCTCCTTCATCCACCTATTAAACATCTAGCTTGCAGTACCCCTTATGCCCTGGGCTCTACTTCAGTGAACCTGTCCTGTTTGAAGGTGCTCCTCTTGAGACAAAAATGACTCAGAGACAGAAGACTGATGGCTCCCAACAGCCACAGGTCATTCACAAGGGTCCTCAATGTTCATGGTCCCAGAGGGATCTGGGAGAGATTTAAGGGTCATCTGATAAAATACCATGGGCAGAGCCACAGTTCTGATCACAGAAGAACCCCATGACTTGTTTTTCTCAGGTTCTCTTGGCACCAATGAACATTTTACCTGCCCCTAACATCTAACCAGAGGGGAGAGAATGATTATGATTTGGCTCAAATTCTTTACCTCACTTAGGGACACAAAGTTCAAGGAATGAGAGCATTTTTCTGGCTGAGTCAGGTTGACTAGGATAAAATTAGCAATTGCTTTCATTACATTTTAAACTGAACTATTTTTTCTTAATCTGTAGCTTCTGCTTTTAAAGGCAAAGAAAAGGAAATAAAATAATCATCAGGATTTAAAAATGCTAAAAGAGGGTGATACCTTTTAATCTCTCTCTCCCCTGCCCCTCCTTCACACAAACACATGAATACACACACACACACAGAGAGAGAGAGAGAGAGACAGAGACAGAGACACAGAGGCAGAGACAGAGACACAGTGACAGAGAGAAACAGAGGTAGTATCATGTATTAGATTATGACAACCAACTTTTGAAGCCCCCTCGTTTTAGTTAAAGACACATTTGGAGCAAAGTTATAAAAATCCCAACTCTCACTCCAGGAAATAAGAAAGAAATGGATGGACAACAAAGATCCCACTGAGACTGGTCTCCTTACTCCAACTTTTGGCTCTACCCTCGAGAGTGGTGAGTGGCTGCAGGCATCAGGTGGACCCACGGGTCACAAAGAAGGACAGACCAATTCCTCTGGCAGCTGTATACTTTTCAGTGCCTGAGACACACTGATTCCTTAACACTGGCAAGAAAGATGGGATGGCATATGGCCAATCAGTATCATTCTTATACCCAGAGCTAGAAGTCCACATGAACAGGATAGGGATGGAAGGCTGACAGATCAGTGTTCCTCTGAGGAATCATGAGGAGATATTTGGTGGTTACGTTTAGTAGTTGGACACAAATAGCCTGAGTAACAAGTGGCTTCATCTAGAGCTATTTTTCCCATAACATAAATCATTGCTTTAGCTGGTTGTTGGCATTGATGCGGCATCTTGACGATGTCATGGCTGAAAAGCTGGTGACACACATCACCTTTCCTTCATGATCCCAGACAGCTTCAGTTTCAAATAGGTCATGAGGGCTCAAAGTAGGAAGATAGCCTGGGGTGGGAAGTGGCACAAGCTATAAAATCCAACACAAAGTGTTCCGGAATCTCTGGGGCTTGTGAAAAGGTAGATTCAGTCTCCTTACCTCACAAGCTTGCAAACTTCTTACAGGGAGGTAAAAAACCAAACCAAACAAAACCCACCACTACACTAGTAAACCTCCATACATGGTCACATCGGTACCAACAACCAAGAGAAGGGAGCAAGTATTTCATACAGGAACTGGGAGCAGTAACCATAGACTTTGCAGCTGTGCCTCCACCCCCACCTTTGGCTTACCCTGGCCACCTTGTCACTTACGCTTACGGGGCTCACTTCAGCTCCAGGCAAACTTCCAGCTTCTGGTGCACACACCTGAAGGGGACAGGTTAGTGTGTGCTGTCCTTTAAGCAGACACCACGTTTTCTTGGGAAGACAGATAAGTGTAGCAGACAGAGGCTGTTGGAAGTGATAATGTCCTGGCAGTGCTCCAGGGTGGCTGAGAATAGAGAGCATTTAATGGGTCTGGTGGCGGGCCGCTGAAGTGTGACTGGACAGGAAAGGACAAGGACTACTTTGGTGATGACATTCTCAGAGCTTGGGTGGCCTTTCAACTCCAGAACGCTAGGCATCTGTTGCTGGCAGCCATCCATTGATCATGTGACATTTTGTGTCCAGGAGTTAAGTTTAGAAGAAGTTTCTAGAAAGGCAAGTTGCCATTTGGATGCTGCTGTGTCTCACTTGGCATTTTAACTCTTGTAAGGGCAGGGATTATCTAGAGTCAGTGGTGGGGTGGGCGTATCTTACCCCGTTAGCACTGTCCTATCCCAGGCACACAGTGGCTAACACATGCCCACATCTGACCAGTACCTCCATTACTCTCTGTACTGGCTGGTTTCGTGTGTCACCTTGACACAAGTTGGAGTTATCACAGAAAGGAGCTGCAGTTGAGAAAATGCCTCCATGAGATACAGGTATAAGGCATTTTCTCAATTAGTGATCAAGGGAGGAGGGCCCTTGTGTGTGGTACCATCTGTGGGCTGATAGTCTTGGATTCTATAAGAAAGCAGGCTGAGCAAGCCAGGGGAAGCAAGCAAGCCAGTAAGTTACATCCCTCTATGGCCTCTGCATCAACTCCTGCTTCCCAACCTGCTTGAGTTCCAGTCCTGACCTCCTTTGGTGATGAACAGCAGCATGGAAGTGTAAGCTCAATAAACCCCTTTCTCCCCAACTTGCTTCTTGGTCATGATGTTTGTGTAGGAATAGAAACCCTGACTAAGACACTCCCCTTCCCCCAACCTCACTTTCTTCTCTTTATCTCCAGCCACCCTTCTACCTTGAAATTTTAATATATGGTTGACCTAGAAGTGGTCCTTCAGCTTTAATGCTCTGCTCTGTCTGTAGTACTCCGCACCATTAACCAGAGGTACCTCTCTCCCCTCCTCTCTCCTCTCCTTTCTCCCCTCTGTCCTCTCTCCCACATCTGGCCTACCCACCTTGCTGCAACTCTGCTGTTTACTGGGCTAATTCAGCTCCAGGCAAGCCTCCTGCTTACTTCATGAGTACCTCCTCTTCCCCCACCACCCCACTCTCTCCTGGTTCCTTAGTGGTTTCTGAGGCTCCCTTTCATTAGGTGCCTGTTGTCCTCTGATCCCCATTCCATTTTCCATTTCTTACTTTCTCCTTGGGGCCCTCATTCAAGTTCATAGCTTTAACTTTCCAGGATCTCTACCCTAGCTTCCCCCCAAAGTTCACACATTCTGAGACCTCTCCACCAACATAGCCCACAGAAACCCTGACCTCAACACAGCCAAATTTGTTAACACCTTCTCACCTTAGGGCAGAAATACTCTTTTTAAAGGACTCCCAGCCTCCCCAAGCAAGAAGCTGCAGTGTCACCCTGGAGCCTTCTTACATTGGTATTTTGTGCCAGCCACTCTTGCTGACACCGTTCCCTACAAATGAGCTCTTCATTAAGGAGATAAACTGCAAGCTACAGTCCTGTACACACCACACACTCACACACACACACCACACACACACACACGAAAACCAGGCTATTAGTCTTTCAAAAAGTAAAAGAGGGATCCTCAAATTGTGAAACTGGATAAACCTGGAGAACATTATGCTAAACGGGATGTCCTGGCAGACAAAGGACAAATACTGCAGGACTGTGGTCATTTGTTATATTAAACACTGGTCTTAGTCAGGGATTCTATTCCTGCACAAACATCATGACCAAGATGCAAGCTGGGGAGGAAAGGGTTTATTGAGCTTATACTTCCACGCTGCTGTTCATCTCCAAAGGAAGTCAGGACTGGAACTCAAGCAGGTCAGGAAGCAGGAGCTGATGCAGAGGCCACAGAGGGATGTTTCTTACTGGCTTGCTTCCTCTAGCTTGCTCAGCTTGCTCTCTTATAGAACCCAAGACTACCAGCCCAGGGATGGCACCACCCACAATGGGCCCTCCCCCCTTGATCACTAATTGAGAAAATGCCTTACAGCTAGATCTCATGGAGGCATTTCCTCACCTGAAGTTCCTTTCTCTGTGATAACTCCAGCTTGTGTCAAGTTGACACACAAAACTAGCCAGTACAATTGACCTCTTGTCAACTTGACACACAAACACATCACTATTAAGCCTTGACCCTTACTTTCTTATTCATCCCCCAGATCTAAATAACTTCAAAAGTCCCACAGTCTTTACATATTAAAAGTTCAATCCCCTTAAAATATCCATTAGCTTTTAAAATTCAAAGTCCCTTAACTGTGGGCTCCACTAAAATACCTTCTTACTTCAAGAGGGAAAAATATCAGAACACAGTCACAATCAAAAGCAAAATTAAACCCCAACCATCAATGTCTGGAATCCACTCATGGTCTTCTGGGCTCCTCCAAGGGCTTGGGTCACTTCTCTAGCTCTGCCCTTTGTAGCACACACCTTGTCTTCTAGGCTCCAGATGCCTGTACCCACTGCTGCTGCTGTTCTTGGTGGTCATCTCATGGTACTGGCATCTCCAAAACACTGCTGTCTTCTACTGCAAATAGGCTTCACCAATAGCTTCTCATAGGCTCCCTTCATGGTGCCAAGCCTCAATTCCTTTGCATGACCCCTTCAGTCCTGGGCCAGAAATTGCAACTGGCTGTACCTTCACCAATGACCTTCCATGGTCTCACAGTGCTGAGCCTCAGCTGCTCTTCATGACCCCTTGAGGCCTTCAAAACCAGTACCACCTGGGTGCAGCATGAGGTACAACCTTGGCTATCTCTGGAACACAGCCTCTTTGTGCTCTCAGAAAACACTTCCCAGAAGTTTTCACATCAATGATGCTGGTCTCTTCTTAATCACCATTAATTTCTTAGCTCCAGTTAACCAGCATTAATTGTCCCAGTAATGCAAAGATTTCACTTTAGAAGTTCTGGTATCTTGTTAATCACAGCTGATTCTTCAGCCCCAGCTAACCAAAAACCACAGAATCTTCACAATCAAAATAGCAACAGCCCTGATAAGAGTCTTTAATCTTCCTCTCTGAAATTTCACAAGCCAGGCTTCCATCTTCTGCACTGTTCTCAACAATATCTTCCAAGCTCCCACAGAACATTCTACAGAGCTCTTAACATCCCAATGGTTCTTCTAGCTCAAAGGTCCAAAGTCCTTCCACAGTCCTCCCCAAAACATGGTCAGGTTGTCACAGGAATACCCCACTCCTGGTACTAATTTGTCTTAGTCAGGGTTTCTATTCCTGCACAAAACTTCATGACCAAGATGCAAGTTGGAGAGGAAAGGGTTTATTCAGCTTACACCTTCCAAATTGCTGTTCATCACCAAAGGAAGTCAAGATTGGAACTCAAGCAGGTCAGGAAAGCAGGAGCTGATGCAGAGGCCACAGAGGGATGTTTCTTACTGGCTTTCTTCCCCTGGCTTGCTCAGCTTGCTTTCTTATAGAGCCCAAGACTATCAGCCCAGGGATGGTACCATCCACAAGGGAACCTCCCCCCTTGATCACTAATTGACAAAAATGCCTTACAGCTGGATCTCATGGAGGCATTTCCTCACCCAAAGCTCCTTTCTCTGTGATAACTCCAGCTTGTGTCAAGTTGACACACAAAACCAGCCAGTACACTGGCAATTCACCAAGGGAATAATAAAGACAGTACTTTCTCTACACATAGAAAAGTGTAAATGTATGAATTTAAAGGAACATTAATTTGCATGACTTTGTAATTATTTCACTATGTGTATGTATCTATGCAGTAAAATATCACATTGTATACCTTAGATATATGCAATTATTTATATGCATCTAATACTGCTTTAGATTCTTTTAGACATTCTAAGACCAGAAATAATACTTTCTGCATAATTTGTATTATTTCCCAAATACTCACCATGACTACTGAACCAAGTTATGCAGTTGTCTTGTTCTCTGTCCCCTCACCTCCTCCTCCTCTCTTCCTCCTCCTCTCTTCCTCCTCCTTGCTTCCTCCTCCTTGCTTCCTTCCTCCCTCCCTCCCTCCCTCCTTCCCTCCCTCCCTCCCTCCTTGCCTCCCTCCCTCCCTCCTTGCCTCCCTCCCTCCCTCCCTCCTTCTTCTCATTATGTATTCCAGGCTGGCCTCTAACTCACAGATAGCTGCCTGCCTGTCAAGTGCTGGGAGTTAAGGCTTGTGCCCCCCTTTCACCCTGCTCTCCTAATGTTTGACTTTCGGTTGTTTCCAACTTGCTATTAGTGTTACAAATAGCAAATAAGTACCATTGTGTGCATGTCTCATAATTCTGGCTAGTAAAATTAATCTGTCAAAGCATGATAATTTTAAAGTGCTCAATACACTTTGTCAGAATGCCTCCTCCCAGGAATTTTCTGCCAATTGAGACGGAGAAGGCATCCTCACTGGACTGTTTCCCAACACTCAGACTGACAAGCTTCTAAAAATTATAGATTTATAATAGCTCTTACTGCTGTTTTATTCTCTCTCTCTCTCTCTCTCTCTCTCTCTGTGTGTGTGTGTGTGTGTGTGTGTGTGTGTGACTGTATATGCATGTGTGGCTATGCTCATCCACACAGGTGCCTGTGGAATCCTGGCCTTGACATTAGGATAGCAGTTGCTTCTGTGGCCTTATTATGTAGACAAGGTCTTTCAATGAACTTGGGGCTTGCCATTTCAGCTAGGCTAGCTAGCCAAGAGGCCATTGTGATCTACTTGTCTCTGAGGCCCCACCAGTGCTGGGTTACAGGCATACCACTCTGCCCAGCCCTAATGTGAGTGCTAGGGATCTGAACTCAGGCCCCAACGCTTGCTTAGCAAGCACTTCACCAACTGAGCTATCTCCCCAGACCCTGCCACGTACACTTTTATTTCTTGCACTGTGAACAAGACTGAAGCCTTTAGTATTTGAAATGGCCATTTATAAGTTGGCTTCTTTTTTATAAAAGTTGCTTGCTTATATACTTTGAGATCTTAGCTTTTAGTAGATATAGTCTACATGTTTATAGTGATTTGCATAAGTTATTGGGTGTCACTACTTTTATTTATATTTTATATTTTCTTGGCTTCTTGTTGCATATTTAATGTTATTGTTTTCTTTATAAATATAGGGATTTTACTGTTTATATAATAACCCAATATTTTTCCTTGTAATTTTTCTATTGACTTTTAACCTTAGAAAGGGCTTCTTTGTCCATAAACCAAATATTAGCCATCTTCTGCATTTTCATGCTTTGATGTACTTTTATTTAATGTTTTAATCTTCTTGAATTTATTTTGGCATATCATATGAAGAAAAGTTCTGAATATTTTTCTCTTAAGATTTAAGTGGTTATATAAACATGACTCTTACTAACATTATAATGTTTTACACTTAATTGCATTTCAAGACAAAATTGCTAATAGGAAGTCAGGATAATGTTTAATGATTAAATTAAACCTCTTCTTAATGTAATTTGAAATGCAAGGGAATGATCTATATCCCAAGAGTCGGGGCAGAGTGGGGTCAAATGTGACTGAAACCCTGGAGCCAGGCTGAAATTCCACTTTGGGAGGGTATCTTCAGCTGATGAAAATAAAATGCACAAGTCTTATGGGCGTTCTCAGGCCCAGAAGCAAGGATTGATTAGTAATGCCTGGATAGGACAACACCACTCCCATTTCTATAAGGGTCTATAATACAGAAAGACAGGAGTAATAAAGAACAGGTGAGTGAGATACAGGTGAGGTAGTATTTTGTGTCACTTCACACCTAAACAAACCTTAGCCCTGACCCCATATTAAGCAATGACTTCCATCTCCACACAATGCTGAAGATTGTAGGCTCTCTCTCTCTCTCTCTCCTTTTTCAGTTTTTTTTTTATTAAATTATTTTATTTATTTACATTCCAGATGTTTCCCCACTCCCAGAGTTCTTCACCCCTACCCTCTCCCCTTTGCCTCTGAGAGGGTGTTCCCCCTAGCCACCTCCTTCTCCCACCCTCTCCACCTCATCCTCTCTCCCCAGGTCTCTACAGGATTAGATAAATCCTCTCCCACAAAGGCCAGACATATGTGCGGAGGGGAGGTGTGGGGGGCATGAGGGGGAGCATGGACTAGCCCACCTATGCTCTTTGGTTGGTGGCTTAGTCTCTGGGAGCGCTAAGGTATCTGGGTTAGTTGACACTGTTGGTCTTCCTATGGAGTTGCCATCCCCTTCAGCTCCTTCAGTCCTTCCCCTAACTCTTCCTTAGGGATCCCCAACTTCAGTCCAATGCTTGGCTGTAAGTCTCAGTCAGCTGCTGGTAGAGCCTCTCAGAGGACAGCCATGCTAGACTTGCCTGCAAGCACAATATAACATCGGTAATAGTGTTAGGGTTTGGTGTCTGCCCATGGGATGGGTCCCAAGTTGGGCCAGTCACTAGGTGGCCTTTCCTTCAGTCTCTGCTCCATTTTTGTCCCTGCATTTCTTGTAAACAGGAACAATTCTGGGTCAGAAATTTTGAAGGTAGGTGGCTGGCACCATCCCTCTACTGTGGGCCCTGTCTATCTACTGGAGGTGGTCTGTGCGGGTTCCATCTCCCCACTGTTGGGCGTTTTCGCTAAAACAACCCAGATGTCCCTAAACTGAAGAATGGGTACAGGAAATGTGGTACATTTACACAATGGAATACTACTCAGCTATAAAAAATGAGGACATCATGAATTTTGCAGGCAAATGGATGGAACTAGAAAATATCCTGAGCGAGGTAACCCAGATCCAAAAGGACATGCATGGTATGCACTCACTGATAAGTGCATATTAGCTAAAAAGTACAGAATACCCAGGATACAACTCACAGACAACATGAAGTTTAACAATAAGGAATGCCCAAGTGAAGATGCTTCAATCCCACTTAGAAAGGAGAACAAAATAATCACAGGAAGCAGAGGGAGGGAGGGACATGGATGAGAGAGGGGAGGGGGAGGGGAAAGGCAGGGCAGGATCATATATGGGAGGGAGACAGAAGAGAAGCCCAGGGGGCTAGGAGAATGAATGGAAATGTGCAGCTGTGGGGGTGGGGAAAGCTCTAGAAAGACCCAGAGATCTGTGTTGTGAAAGGTTCCAAGGGTGACCTACTTTTTTTCTGTTGTTGTTGTTGTTTTGTTTGTTTGTTTTGGTTTGGTTTGTTTGAGACAGTATTTTTCTGTGTTAACAGCCCTGGCTAACCCTTTGTAGAGCAGGCTGGCCTCAAACTTACAGAGCTCCTCCTGCCTCTGCCTCCCACCTGCTCCATCATGCCTGGCAACTGTAGGATCTCTTTATAAATATAATCAGCACACATTTCTCTGCAAAAAACCTAGGCTGTCTTAATTAACACATTTACTCACATGTTACAAAGGCTTTCCAAGAGGATAGACGTCACTGTTGAGGTCTTCTCTCTACCGTAAGTAGTGGGCATGAAATAAGTTGTTTGCCTTCACTTGACAGATCTGGGTCTGGAAAGTCAAAGTGGTCCCTGCACCACTTGGCAAGGACCTTTAGTTTGGCTTAGGCCAACGAAAGTATGGTGGTTTGAATATGCTTGGCCCAGGGAGTGGCACTATTAGGAGGTGTGACCTTGTTGGAGTAGGTGTGGCCTTGTTGGAGAAGTTTGTCACTGTGAGGTGTGGGCTTTGGGACCTTCCTCCTAGCTGCCTGAAGGCAGTCTGCTCCTGGTTTCCTTTAGATGAAGATGTAGAACTCTCAGCTCCTCTAGCTCCATGCCTGCCTGGACACTGCAGTGCTCCTGCCTTGATGATAATGGACTGAAGCTCTGAACCTGTAAGTCAGCCCCAATTAAATGTTGTCCTTTATAAGAGTTGCTTTGGTCATGGTATCTCTTCACAGAAATGAAAACCCAAACTAAGACAGTGAGCTACCATGCCTCTACAGAGTCCTGTAAAATCTGCCATGTGCCCTTTATAGTTGCCATAACAGAAAGACTCTCTCTCTCCCCTTTCTCTTTTTTTAGGTGTGTGTGTGTGTGTGTGTGTGTGTGTGTGTGCACGCACGCGTCCAGAAAACCAAACATTTATTCAGGAAATTGTAACACTCAAGTTTCATTTAAACCAAGGCCACTCTGTTCATCCCCAGAGCAAACTCAGTAATATGGATACTCTATTCCATCCAGGCAGAGTCAAGAACACAGGGTTCCCTCTCTAATTGCTAATTTCCTTGGACAGTATTGATTTCTTGGGAACAGAAAGACAGTGACAGTCCTCACCTTGTAGCAGTGCCCTTATTTGATGAGTAACGTTTAATGCTTGCCTTCCTTCCAAAGGCCACTCCCAGAACTTATTTTTAAGGTTGGGTTCACTCCTAACTAAGGCTGAAGGAGGTCAGCCAGAGGCTGAGGCTGTTCCCTACAATCTCTTTAGTCATAAATCCATGTGGGTTGCACATGTTGCTTTTGGAGTGCAGCTTTGCTCAGAGGATTTCCCAGAATCTGTGGGTTCATGGTGTATGCCAGCCCATGACCTTACACTTGAATGGGTTAAAGGTGTGGGCGAAGGATTTCCAGATGGGAGGCCGTCATATTATTAAAAGGCAGCTTTAGAGATAGGGAAGACAGAAAGAGGCTTGGTCTGACCTTAGGTGGAAACATTTTTATTCACAGGGAGGGGGCATCTTTGTCACTCATGTGTGTGAATGGCCAAAAGCCTACAGAAGACAAGAAGCAGTCCCTTATGGGGGGTCAGGTGGGGGTGGAAATGATTTCTATAGTCTGAAAGGGAAGCTGGAAAGTGCAGACTTTCAGCCACTCTTGCTAACTCTGATAGGATATTAAAAAATTCAGGGATGGGGTGTTTTAGCTGTTCTCTGCAAAGGAGGGTCCATTGAAGAAAGGACCTCTGGTCAAGTAGCAAGAGCAGAGTCTTAATGTGATTGGCTGCAATGGACCAGGATTGTTGCCCTGTGTTCTTGAAGAGACCTGGAACATTAGAGGGCTGTAAGCAGATGACTTGGTTAGAGAGTAGAGCTGAGAGGTTTCCTGGGAAGGCTGGGGGAGCAAAGGCAGGAGAGACAGCGCAGCCAGAGAGAGAAAGTGGGCATAGAGTTGATTCTGAATGATAGTGATTGGTCCCCTTGCCAGGACTGTTGCACCAAAATGAACTAGCAAAAGTAGCAGGGAGCGACAGAGAATTGAAGAAAGGGAACAAGAGAAAAGAGAGGACTAACGTAAAAAATCATCTCTGGCCTGGGGTGAAAGGGATGAAGGCCCACTCTAGCCTGTCCCGCACTACGGTCTCGCCAGCAAGAACGACGCGGCACACATAGGATCCTTCTGCAGTAACAGCTTTAATGCATCTTGAGAGGGAGAGCATAAGCTTGCCAGGAGTGGAGACCCAGAACAATAGAATACTCGCCCTTTATATGGGTCACAGCGCTTGCCTGGGACATGGAGCTTCCCCATTGGCTCCCGCACACCAGGCCAGATGCCGCCACGAGAGAGGCTGAGACTCTGAGGTGGAAAATTACCTGGTGCATGCGCACTAGCCTGTTTACAACTTGTCCTCGGCCAGATGTAGGCGCTATCTTGTAATGGCGGATGTGGGCGCTCAGGCGGCTCCCAACATCTCCCCCTTTTTATTTCTGTAAGCAAAGTAGGACACTCTTAAGAGGGCGGAGACAGAGGTCAAATCCCCTGACCAAAAGGTTGGGCCTTGTACAGGAGAAGACCCCTAAGCTCATGCGCGCCCGAGGTTTTCCTGACCTGCCCAGTGCCGTTTTTTAGAGGGAGGGAAACTAGGGCACTTAACCCTCATGCAGATGACATATCTCCCAAGGTGGCCCACAATGATGACCGCCTTGTGCGATGTTTTGCTCGACATCCCTCAAGAGCTGCTCAGACCAAACATTCTACCCAGTGCAATGAGACTAGACTCGCGGGTGTGCAAGAACTGTCTGGCTGGCGACCTACCGCTATTGTTTAAGCATGGACAGCCAAACACCGGCCGGGGCTCTTTGTTCTAAGGCAACAAGCGCCTGCGCAATGACCACCTTGTCTCTTTTAGTCTGGGCCCTGAGTTTGCAGATGAGCCATAGGAGGAACACCAACCCACAGCAAAGCACTGCTCCAAACAATCCCACCCCCACCCATTCCTTGAAATAAGAAATTGCCGAGGAAATCCATGAAGAGAGGCCCTCGGGTCAAGGACAGGTCAAGACGGGTGGAGTTGATCTGAATAATTGCTGTCGGCAATTCCCGCAGGGTGTCATCAAATCTAAGGATCCAATTCTGTAACATATACTGCAAAAGACTTTTAGACAGGTTAGCTGCTTTTGTAAATCTATCATATTGTATGGAAGTAACACAGAGTCCTGGCAACTTTTGTTCACAGCCCAATTGCGCTAGCTGTCTAGAGCTAAGGTGGCAGCTGCAGACAACTCATTAATGGTATTGGCGGTCTGCATCGTTCCAGAGAGCGCAAGGGCCGAAGCAGTGACGGCCCCTGTAACTGCAGCCGCTGCCACCACACCTATGATAATGGCAGAGATACCAAAGTCTCTTTTCTGTCTGAATGCGGTCTGATCCGCCGCAAAAGGACCTTGGCCAGTTAACATATCAAAGGTCCAATCTCTCTGTCTAGGGGTCGGTGCTGTAGCATTGGCTCTGGCTTGAGCTTGTGCAGCTTCATGCCATAAAGCCTTCCACTCCATATATTGGCCCATTGTAGGGAGCGCAGCCTTGGCCAGCATCTGCCAATCGGCGGGAGTCATGGACGCCCCGGCAAATCTCTCTAACATTACTATAGTAAAATTAGCATTTACCCCATACTTTCGAACCGCTTTAGCCAGGTCTTTAATTTGGCTGTACTCTACTTTGTCTTTAATCTCTCCCTCGTCTTTCGACTTACCAGGAGGTCCATTTCCATTGCTAAGATTTCTTTCCCTTTGGGTACCCATCCTCTCACTCCGTCCGGTTTCTGACATGGTATCCTGGACCCTTTCAGGGGTGATTTGCCCCTCCCTTACAGCATCTATATAGGCCCCAACTTGTTCGCCGCAATACAAAGACAGTAAAAACAAAATGAGGGCACTTAACACAATCAGCAAAACTTCAACAGCGTTAGACCAAAAAGGGGGCAACCCCAAATCAAGATCCAGGATCGACATGCCTATCCGAACCTACCTCCCTGCAGTTCTGAATCCTCCCTGTTTCCAGGGGGTCTCCAAAGGTGCTTGATGATGACAAAGTTTCCCGGGTTTCGGCACCAGATGTCCCGCGCTACGGTCTCGCCAGCAAGAACGACGCGGCACACATAGGATCCTTCTGCAGTAACAGCTTTAATGCATCTTGAGAGGGAGAGCATAAGCTTGCCACGAGTGGAGACCCAGAACAATAGAATACTCGCCCTTTATATGGGTCACAGCGCTTGCCTGGGACATGGAGCTTCCCCATTGGCTCCCGCACACCAGGCCAGATGCCGCCACGAGAGAGGCTGAGACTCTGAGGTGGAAAATTACCTGGTGCATGCGCACTAGCCTGTTTACAACTTGTCCTCGGCCAGATGTAGGCGCTATCTTGTAATGGCGGATGTGGGCGCTCAGGCGGCTCCCAACACTAGCCAGTTTCTCTATAGCATCTAAGGGGCCTTTGTTTGCCGATGTATTAAGAATGAACGGAGCTGTTGCAGAGGGAAGGTTATTGAGAGAGCGTGTGTGGAATGTATCGTTTGGGTATAGGGTGAAGTTCAGTTACTAAGACGTTTAAAAGACAGGGTAAAAACCTAAGTATGAGGAAAGGAGCGACCCAGGGGAGGAGCCAGAGTGGGAGGGAACCGGAAGCCCATGCACAGAAAGAGGCTAGTGTTTGAATTTTTTTGTCTAGCCCCTGTCTCTAGGTGGCCCCATTTCAAGCCAGTTAAGATTTCTTGTCTTGGGGCAGCATCGTTTGAGAAGGGCACAGACCCCATCCTTACCAGCAGTCAGAGCTAGTTCTTTGTAATCTTGGAGCACTGCAGTAGTCAAGGAGTCTAGCTGGTCCTGACAGGTGTTAAGCTGATCTGAGCTGGTGAGACAGAGAAGTTAACTGATGCAAAGAAGACTTCAGGCCAGCAGCTTTAGTTCTGAGTACCAAAGCAATGTCCGGCGTTGCAAGAAGAGGGATGAGTTGGATGGCCCATGACCCATTAGACTCTTTCAGAGGTCACCCAAAATGTTTTTAAGGATTTGGGGGTGTCAGTCTCCCAGTAACTGCTTCAAGGCCGACAGAAGGGTGACAGGGGAGCGCAGTAGTAAGAGTGCCTTAGAAGGAGGTCCATCCAGGGGGCCGTGATAAAACTTAGCAATTGGCAAAGATCCAGAACAGAAGACAGGAGATAACCACTGTACAACCTTGTGGGGAACATTAAGAGATAAAGTTGCATGAGGAAAACTCTTACATCAAGGTTAACACGAATCAATGTGACACGAGGTTAGATATAACGCTAACAGAAGGTTAAAGGCAATTGTGCGACAGGCTGTAGCACGACCAGGGTTCTGCGGAAGGAAAAGGTAGCGGTAATTAGCTGTTTGTTTACGTTCAGACTCCTGCATAGGGAAGGAGGACCTGGACGCTGTGTAAAAGAAGTCAGTTAAATCAGCATCCAAGGATGCTGAACACACCGAACACAAGTGTCTAAGTGACACACGGAACACAAGTAGCTAAGTGACATACCTTCCTTCCATATATGATGAACTCTGTATATTTGTTCTAATTATTAACCAATCAGCTATTATTTAATGAACACAGAATACCTCAAGTAAAACACAGTTTTTGGTTAGAAATAATTTGCTAAGGTAAAATTTTTAAAAATTGGGACTATTACCTTAAATGACCATATCTGGTATTCGAAAAGATGACTTAATATGTAGTTTTATTAATACCAAATTATTATACATACATTCTAAGATTTAACAGTAAATGTAAGGCCGCTCTAGAGAAATTTTAATACTGAGTTGTATTCCCCAAAAATAAATGATTTTCAATTTCCAATTTAAATGACCCCCTAGAGACAGTGACTGCCTTGCTTTATCCTCACCGGGCACTTGTCTAGAACATTCTAGAACAGTGGTTCTCAACCTGTGGGTCATGACCCCTTTGAAAGGGTCTGAATGACTTTCACAGGGGCCACCCAAGACCATCAAAACCACAGACATTTACATTATAAGTCATAACAGTAGCAAATTTACAGCTATGAAGTAGTAACAAAATAATTTTATGGTTGGAGGTCACCACAACATAAGCAACTGTCTTAAAGGGTTGCAGCATTAGGAAGGCTGAGAACCACTGCTCTAGACCATCCTACGTTACTACCCAAGTCAGTGACAGCCATATCAAGAATAGATGGTTTATTTTACAAAGTTTTCTAAAATTAACTCTATTAATGAACATTTAAAAAATCTCTACCTTCTTATTTTTTTTTAAACACTGACCCATTTAAGAATGGGTTGTTTAGCGAAGTAATTTATAAAGCCAGATAACCAGATTAAATAAGCTTTAGCAAGCATCGGCTTTTGGAACTTCTTAGAAAACATTCACTGACGTCACTGCTGAAACCTGCATCCTCCTTGTAAGCTTCAAGGTAAGCACAGGTACCGGCCATGGAGCTGTCTATCTGGGTAGAGACTGGATTATAGTCTCAAAGCACACAGGTTGGGGAGAATCTCCTTCACCTAAGTCATCTCCTCCTGAGGGGTCTAAAGGTTCAGGACATCACTTAATTTTGTTGACTCTACAGATACAAAACCAACTGTCAAAGACACCGCTTGGGTGTTCTGAATAATTTTCCTAAGTGTGAGTTTGATGGCAGAGTATCTGGCAGCCTCCTCTAATGAAGGAATGTGGTGACTAGGGTATGGACCCTGGAGTTAGCCTGTGCTAAGAGGAAGACTTGAATGCCAGGGTAAAGGGCATGATCAATCGAACTAGCATGTAGGTCCCATACCATTCAGTTGGTTCCCATTCAACATCTTCATTTGTCAGTTCAGGAGACACTGAGGGCAGAGCTATTTGCCTCTCTGTTGTATGAGACATTTAGGACATAGGTGCAAACTGAGATCCTCCAATGGGCAAAGAGTGTATTCCCTGCAGTGTGAGACATGAGGAATAATTCATCTTTCCTGTAGAGTTTTTTGTTTTGTTTTGTTTTCTGATTTGGCCTACATGGGCTAATGAGCTACATGAGCTAGCTGGTCAGGCCTAGGCAGCCAGAAGCCGAAACAGCAGACTTTTACCAGGTCTTGTTTGCCATACATTCTTGTGCTCTATTGAGGCTAGCTAGTGTGCAACTTACTCTAGCAGGGTGATGCTCTACCCAAGGGAATTTGTGCTCCACCCAAGGGAACTACTTCAAACTTCGGGCTTCCTGCCATACAAGCATATTGCAAATTTGACGCATTTTATTCAATCTTTTATAACCAATTTAAAAAAATATATCTGATTTGAATATTATTTTGAATATTACTTTAAACTTTTTTTGCTTTAGTTGCTTGGATTAATTTTGACAACATATGTAGAACACTATATAATGAGAGACAACATGAGTTTATATGATGCCAGACAAAAATTGGTCTCTCCATCCAAGCTTGTCTCTGTTAGTAAATTGTCTCTGTAAATAAAGTGCTTCCATGACTGACCATTAACTTGTATATCTTAATTATCTTTAATAGTTTGCAATAGCCGGGCAGTGGTGGCGCATGCCTTTAATCCCAGCACTTGGGAGGCAGAGGCAGGCAGATTTCTGAGTTCGAGGCCAACCTGGTCTACAGAGTGAGTTCCAGGACAGCCAGGTCTACACAGAGAAACTCTATCTCGAAAAAAACCAAAAAAAAAAAAAAAAGTTTGCAATAAGTTAGTAACTCTCTTATAAAGTTAGGATTTTATAATTCTGTTTTTGATAAATTTGAGTTTTAAAAATTATAAGTTTTGAATTAAGGATTCTTTAGTATCAAAATAAACTTTAAATCATAAATATAATCCACAGAAAGAGACTAGTAACCTCATTTTCCTGATCCTTTTATAGCGTACTTTTACAAAATAACAGTTTTTTAGAATTTAAAATTCTCTCCTATATTACACCACAGCCTCAGTTCTCCCTCCCTTCTCTCCTCCCAATCCCCCCATCTCTCCCAGACCCACTCCTCCTCTGCTT
The DNA here is from genome assembly GCA_019843965.1 of Rhynchomys soricoides. NCBI lineage: Eukaryota > Metazoa > Chordata > Mammalia > Rodentia > Muridae > Rhynchomys > Rhynchomys soricoides. The sequence goes on along the minus strand of JADRCH010000867.1, from coordinate 329,997 downwards.
CCCTCCAGGAAAGAACAGACCTCCCAGGGATATCAGCTGAACACAGCATAACAAGTTACAATTAAGACACGATGCATACCCTCACGTCTGGACAAGACAACCCAGTAGAAGCAAAAACGTCCCAAAAGCAGTCAAAGGGGTCAGAGATAGCCTTTTCTTCCAGTGTTAAGAGTCCCACAAGAACACCAAGCTACAAAACCATAGCATATATGCAAGGGACCAGCTCAGACCCATACAGTCTCCCTGATTGTTGGTGAGTCCCTATGAGGTACAAATTTGGAGGTCTAGCAGCTTGACTCTGGGTGTGGTTGTAAGGCAGAGACTTGAGAAAGATTCAAGTGAGCTCGGAGTTTCTTGGGAAGGGGTTATGGGACCACATGACCATTTGGTCTTATGAAGTTATTTAAATCAGTTTATATATTAAAAATCAAAAGTTCTGAATTTGGGCCAGTGGTGGCCACTCGTCCAATGTATATTGAGGTCAGATTTGCATAGAAAAGCAAAGGAGAGTTTCTAATTTCAGTTCTACAGAAAATTTGGAGCAGATGAAGGAGAAACGCAGAGACAGGGGCCAAATCCAGATTCCTGGAATGTCCACCAAGTCTTGGATTCAAACAGGCCTGGAAAGTAGAAGGGTGCATCTCTTCCCCAACAGATTCCAGCTCTAAAGATGACAGATAAACAGAGAATTCCAGGAATTCCCAGCCAGTTCCAGCTTTTGGAACTTTGACCTAGTAATTGTCAGTGTAGATGGAGCTCTGGTGAACCCCAGGCCAAGTTAGGTCTAATGGCTCACCTTGTTTTAGTGGTTTGCTATGTTGCATGAATGTTCTAGTTGAATGCAAGTGGGGCATATTTATTCACAGCGAGGACATCTTTGCTACCCACGTGTGAAGATGGCCAGAATGCCTCAGATTTACTTTTTATACTATCAGCATGAGAGAATCAGCAGAAAATAAAAGAGAAAAAATTGAAGTTACAGGTGCACATACACATGCACATATAGTTACTGACATACATACATATATTGGCATACATAAATACATATATTCATATAGAGACACACATATAGACATATTCATATTTATGCACAGACATTTGCATATAGCCATACACAAACACATACACCCATGTGCACATACACATAGACTTACACATTCTTATGCACACACATGTACTCATCCATATGCACATAGACTATATGCATATATACACATGTATGCACAGATACACATAGATGCACACACACACACTCATATGTTTGGCTCAGCTTACTCTTGAGGGCTTGACTTGGGAATAAAACAGTGTTGTAACTTATGAAGTTTATGAAACAGACTAAGAAGAGTCACTAAATAAGTAGTTGTCATAGAAGCATAGCAAATCTTTACGTTACCAAGCCACATGCATAAACAAACTGTACACAAATTATACAGACTTCGCTCTAAATAAATTATGGCTTAAATTCCAGTTGAAGGCAACTAAGTGAGCTGCAAGGCTATCGTGTGTCATTACAAGGATTCCCTTTGAGTTTAGCATTTTCTTTCCATTATGACTATTTTCTTAATCATTCTTCAGCTTTCTTCCCAGCCAGCTATTCAAACACTTGCATGCCCAGGCTGCATCATCTGTGCGTGCTCAAAGGACAGTTCAGTGCCTCATACAGGGAAGATGTTCTGGGAATGTGGAGGATGGAGTTGGAGGCACACAACTTCCTTGCACTTCCAGTTGAGAAAAAAAGCAGATGCACCTTATCTGTGTTGAGATGGTCCTGAAGGAAGAGTAAAACAAGCTGTGGCCATGGCTAACATGCAGATGGAAAAATAGCTGGTGGCAGGCAGGAAAATGAGTCGCTACCGTAAGTACAGCGAGTGATCCAATCCAGAGATTATTTGGGCCTCTGGCTCACCTCCTTTTGCAAAAGGGTGTCAACATCAGCTCCTATGTTTGTGTGGTCAAACTCAGGGTCAGTCGACCATCCTTATGAGACACTCTAAACTCCCAGAAGCCTCTTCTCTTTAGTGTGTCATAAATGTCTAAACCTGTAGTTTGGTCAATAAAATATAAAAATTTGGTTAAGTGGTCATTTGAAGAACTGTTCTTGTTTTTCCCTCTCTTATTGACGTACAATTGAAGTGACAGTGGCACTGTCTTTAAGAGATTCCTCTTGTCTGTCTGTACATCATGGCTCCTGCCTCCAACCCTAGGCAACATTGATTGTCTCTGTCTCTGTAAACAGACTGAGTCCTAGACACAACATATAGACAGAATCATGTGTACAATAAGGCAAGCTTTGGCATGTGGCCTCTCTCAGTATATATTTTTTAAGGTCATCTACACTGCAGCATGTATTCCAGGCTGGTCTCTAACTCAATATATAGTAGAGGATAAACTTGAACTCTTGATCATATGTGCCACTGTGCCCCGTTTACACGGTGCTGGGGATTGAACTCAGGACTTTCCACATTCTAGGCAAGCACTCTACCAACTGAGCTACATCCCCAGTCCGACAATCCATGATGGTTTCTTTCATTTTAAGTGTTGACTATTATTGTCCTCTGTGGATTTCCCATACTGTGTTCACCTATTCTCCAAGTGACAGACAGCTGGGAAGCTTCTTTTCTTTTATTGAAGATATTTATTTTTCATACAATGTGTTTTCGTTATGGTTTCCCCTCCTACTCCTCCCACTTGCTCTCCACCTCCCCTCCCATCCAGATTCACATCCTTTCTGTCTCTGCTTGGAAAACAAGCAGGCATCTAAGGGGTAATAATAAAATAAGACAAATCTAATACAAACAAATCAGAATATGAGAAGACAACCAACAAGAAAAAGAGCCAAAGAAAAAGCACAAGAACTATTTAGATGCAGAAACACACATATTTGCACACACAGAAATCCCATAAAAACCCAAAACTGGAAGCCATAATACATACACAAAGGACCTGTAAAAAAAAAAAAATCCTGTCATAGCATTATGAGGCAAAGAACTTCCAAGGGTGCCATTGAATTGGTTTTGTGTTGGCCATCTGCTGCTGGGCATGAGGCCTGCCCTTAACAGTGGTTTGTTTCCCTGTTTTTTTGGGGGGGGGACTACTTTTTCATTTACAAGTAGCTATTAATTTGAGATAGCTTCTGAGTTAGAAACGAGAGCATGTGTCTACGTCTCTTAGCTCTAGGACTCCATTGAAGCAGACCTATGCAGATCCTGTGCATGCTGCCACAGTCTCTGTGAGTTCATATGCACACCATCCCTGTAGTGCCTGGTTTCCTTGATGTTCTCTATCTCCTCTGGCTTTTACACAGTCTCCGCCTCTGCTTCCACAGCTCCATGAACTCTGAGGGTAGGGTGTAGTACTTCAAGGTCTCTCACTTCTTCCATGTTGTCTGGCTGTGTGTCTGTATTTGTTCCCATCTGCTGAAGGAGGAAGCTTCTCTGATGATGACTGAGCAAGGCATGGATCTATGTATGAGTTCAGCAGAACAGTAATTTAGGAATAATTTTAGTGCTACATTCCTTTAGCATAACAGTAGCATTTGGTTTTCCCCTAGGTTCCTGGCCTATCTAGTCTCAGGTTCTTGGCCACCCACACAGTGTTAGGTATAGGCTCCATCTCATGGAGTGGGCCTTAACTCAGATCAGACAGTGGTTGGTCACTCCCACCTGCTTTGTGCCACTATTGCCCTAGCATATCTTGCAGATAGGTCATCACTGAAGGATTTGTAGCTAGGTTGATGTTTGCCTTTCCTCTTTGATAGTGTGCAGAGTGCTGTTAACACTAGTCCTAGGGGTAAAGACTCTATGGAGGCACCAGCTCCACTTCTCTGTGTTCAGTAAGTGGTGTTGGTATCGTTTTCAGCATTAGGACCTTACCATCAGTTTGTGGATAACAACCAATAGCCTTGGCAATAGCCTGGGTTGTTGGGGGTTTCCATGGGACCCATTTGTCCCACAACTCAATTAGATGTAACCCATTTACAGTAGTGGAAACTTCATTTGGTAATGAGATTGTCCAGTTAGGACTCTGTCTCCCCATTATTTGGTGATTTCATTTAGATTGCCTTCATATATGAGCATATTTTAGGAAGGTTCTGTTGCATTGTGTTTCTATACAATCCCTTCTGCCCTTCTCTTCCCTGTTTGATCCTTCCACTTCAGTCCCACCCCACCCCTGTCCATTCATAACTATTCTATCTGCCCTTCCTAGGGAGACCTGTCCCTCCCCCACCTGTCACTCATTATATACCTAACTTCTGCTGGTTATACAGACTGTAGCTTGCTTATCAATGATTTAACAGCTAACATCTACATTTAAGTGAGCACACATCATATTTGTCTTTCTGGGTTTGGATTTCCAAACTCAGGATGATTTTTATTTTCTAGCATCATCCATTTACTTGAATTTCATGATTTTTTTTAAACAACCAAGTATTATTCCATTATGTAAATCTACCACATTTTCTTTATTCATTCATCTGCTGAGGGACATCTAAGTTGTTTCCAGTTCCTGGCTGTTTTGAATAGAGCAGCAATGAATGTGGTTGGGTAAGTGTGTCTATAGCAGGATGAAGTGGACTTTGGGTAAATGCCCGAGTGGATAGCTGGTTTTTGAGGCAGATCAATTACAGCTTTCTGAGAAACCACCACAGTGATTTCCATACATGTGCACTCCCATCAGCACATATTTGCTAGCGTGAGCTGCCATTTGTTTTGTTGACTTTGGGCCATTCTGATTGTTTCAAAATGAAATCTCAAAGTAGTTTTGATTTGGATGTCCCTGTCAATAAGGGATGTTGAAATTTTCTTTAGGTGTTCCTCAGCCATTTAAGTTTCCTCTTTTGATGATTTTCTGCTTAGATCTGTACCCCATTTTTAAATTGTGTTGTTTGTTTTCTTGATGGCCATTCTTTTTTGTTCTTTATGTTCTTTGGATATTAGCCCTCTATCAGATTTGTAGTTGATAAAAATCTTTCCCATTTGGTAGGCTGCTGTTTGTCCAAATGGTGGTTCCTTTGCATTGCAGAAGCTTCTCAGCCTCATGAGGTCTCATTTATTGTTGATCTTAGCGGCCTGTGCTAACAGGGTTCTGTTCAGAAAAAGTCTTTTCCTGTGGAAATGAGTTCAAGGCTATTCCCCACTTTCTCTTCATCAGGATCAGTGTATATGGCTTTATGTTGAGGTCTTTGCTCCTTTTCGAATTGAGTTTTGTCCATGATGATAAGTATAGACCTATTTGCATTCTTCTACAGGCAGCTATTCAATTTGATCAGCACCATTTGTTGAAGATGCTGTCTTTTTCTAGTGTGTATGTCTGACTTCTTTATTAAAAAACAAACAACAATGACAACAAAGTGTGCATGGGTACATAGGCTTATTTCTGTTTTCTGAGTTCTCTTGCATTGATCAACACGACTTTTTATGCCAATACCATGTTGTCTTTATTAAAATAGCTCTGTAATGCAATTTGAGATCAGGGATTGTGATACCACCTAGAGTTCTTTTATCATACAGGAGTGCTTTTAACTATTCTGGATCTTTTTTGTTTCCATATGAAGCTGAAAATTATCTTTTCAAGTTCTACGAAAAATTGGGTTGTAATTTTGATGAGGATTGCATTGAGTCTGTAGATTGTTTTTGGCGGAATGGCCATTTTAACTATATTAATCCTGCCAATCCATGTGCTTGGGAGATCTTTCCATCTTCTGTTGTCTTCTTCAATTTCTTCAATGTCTTAAAGGTTTTTTTTTTTTTTAATCATATAAGTCTTTTACTTGCTTGGTTAGAGTTAGATACTTTATATTTTTTAGGCTATTGTGAAAGGTACTGTTTCCCTGATTTCTTTTTTTTTTTAAAAAAAAAATGATTTATTTATCGTACATAAGAACACTGTAGCTGTCTTCAGACAGCCCAGACGAGGGCATCAGCTCTCACTACAGATAGTTGTGAGCCATCGTGTGGCTACTGGGATTTGAACTCAGGACCTTCAGAAGAGCAGTCAGCGCTCTTAACTGCTGAGCCATCTCTCCAGCCCATCCCTGATTTCTTTCTTGGTCTGTTTGCTGTTTGTATATAGAAAGGCCACTGATTTTTGTGAACTAATTTTGCATCCTGCTTTGCTGAAAGTGTCTGTCAGCTGTGGGGGTGTCCTGGTAGAATTTTCAGGTCACCTATGTATGTTATCATATCCTCTACAAGACAGACACTTGACTCCTCCCTCCTTATTGGTATCCCCTGACAGCCTACAGTGGTCTTGTTCCAGCTCGGTACTGTACTGAACAGGTATGGAGAGAGGGAGTAACCTTGTCCTGTTCTTGATTTTAGTAGAGTTGCTTTGAGTTTCTCTCCATTTAAGTCTATGTTGGCTATGGCTTGCTATAAACTGCCTTTATTATGCTGAGGTATGTTCCTTGTATTCCTAATCTCTACTTGGGAAGTTTTTGTTTGAATTTTCATACAACACACTCCCATGAATGTTCACATGCATGCTTTTATGACTCACATATGTTTCATTTTCTTTGGGGAAGGCTGATAATAGTGGCATTGCTGAATCTTATGATGTTTCTGCTTAGCTTTCAGGGACCGCTAAACTGAATCTGCATAATTTTACTTTCCTACTGTCAATCCAGGGAGGTTCCCATTTAATCTCACCTTGCCAACATGCAAGGTAATGCCTATCTTTTTGATCAGTGCCATTCTGTTTGTCTGTCGTGGCATCTCATTGTGGTTTTATTGTGCATGTGACAATGATCAATTCTCTTGAACCTCTTTTTATAGTCTGATCTCTGTTTCTATATCTTCTTTGATTTAGTCCCAATTACTTCCCAACAGACATGAAGTTGGCTGGAGCCAGAGGATCTGAGGATTGTCTGAAAGATTTGAGGGGTGTCTGAAGGATCCAAGGGGTGTCTGAAAAGGAAATAGAGGTTCATTGTGATAATGTTTCATTGACATACATATTTGACATTCTGAAAAGTAAAGAAAAATGTCATTTAATTTGTTATTGGATTTGTTATTGTTCATTTATAAGAATTTTATGCATGTTCTGGCTATAGGTTCTCTGTAATATGTATGATTTGTAAATGACTTCTCTCAGTCTGTGCCTCATTTTCTCATTCTCTTACTGCCTTCTGTGATATTGCAGATTTGAACCAGGGGTCTCTTCTTAGGCAAGTGTTTTACAATGAGTTAGTTTCACAAATTGACCTTGGACTCATTCTGTGGCCCAGGCTGTCCTTAACCATGGAATCCCCCTGCCTCAGCTACCCAAGTAGTTAGAATTATAAGCCTGACTCACCAGACATGGTTTAATAATGTCTTTTAAATCATGAAAAATTTTAATAAGATCCAATTATGTGTTTTACCTATTACAATATCAATAGCTTTATATTGTGTCAAAACAAGTTTTAGACAGCATTTTATATTAAACTATGAATGTGTACTATATCAATGCAATATTTGATGTTGCACTAAATATACTTTATGAGGATAATTTGTGCTAAAGCTTTTCCCATCACCCCATCTGACCTACTTTGTACTTTGAGTAAAATCAGAAGTAGCACCCTGTCATAAAGATTTTCAAAGCTACTGTAAAAGAAATCCACCTTCTACCAGTTAGTACAGGATACTAAATACAGCACCTAGGCCCCCATGTTGTATAGGCACACTTCCTAAACAAGGCTTCTCTGAATTGTATTAGTTGAGCAAACAAAACTACACAGATGCTCTCTGCCTGCCTTATGATTTCCTTCCTGTGCTGTTTCCCGTTTGTGTTTTTGACATTTTCTTTTGTGTGTAGAGTGTTTTGTCTTGTGTTTTTCCTGCCTATGATGGAACTGTCACTATGTGGACCGGAGACCCTCATGTTCCTAAACAAATGGTCTCCCAAAACTCTTCTTGATTGTTGCATTTTCATTTGCTGATGGAAGAAACACACCTGCCTCTTGTTGAGCAGCACATACGTCAGGAGCAGACGCACCCTCAGTATTGTGCCTTCTGCTTCTGAGCAGCTTTCTCAGTGGTGCTGAGCACACTGAGAAAGTCAGGGCCTAGAAATAGAGTTGTGATGTGCAGCGTGCAGAGTCCTTTTTCATGTGGTAAGGCACATGCAAAGGCGGTGGGATAGGGCGAGGGCTTCATTCTGAATACCAAATCCAAGAGGTGTCTGGGAGAGTTTACCTCTCTTGAATCAGCCACTGGTAGACAACAGAAGATAACCGTAACTGACACATAGATGCTGGATGGTGGGTGAGCAAGAGGAGGAGAAGGGGGAGGCAATTAGTGAAGTAGAGGACAGCAGAGTAAAGAGATGCTGGGCAAGAATGTGGACCTAGCATGGTAAGTGTAACTAGGGATGCACCCCACTCTGAGATGAAGGGATGAGGAGTAAGGAAGGTCAGCTGCTAGAGATAATTTTTTTTTTGCTTGTGTGGAGTGAAATGCAGGAATGTGTCATGACTGATGAAATTTGCTTTCTGTCATGAGATAGGACATGATGTCATCTGGAGGGTTTAAGGAGCAGACTTACGATGAGGCTCTTTTGGAATCATAAGTGAAGGATTGAGACAGGCTAGAGATAGCGGCCACAGGAAATGAAGGACTCCTTTTTAAAAACTGATAAATAAGTATTAATGGAATGATTCATAGGATGTGAAGGCTGCATGGCATTCTCCAGCCACACTTGAGGGCAAGTATTTATAAGCAGATCGTTCCTTCAGGGAAGGCTGACAGGAGGATACTTGTGGGAACAGGCACTTTTGAAACTGCCCACATACGTCTTACATGAAGATGACTTTAGAAAATATTAAGCTCATACATTAGGCCAGGAGTTCTCAAAGGATGCTCCCCAAACTAGCAGCATCAGGAAAAACACAAGGCAAAACACTCTACACACAAAAGAAAATGTCGAAAAACCTAGGTAGATGTTCTCCAGTTCCATCCAAGCCTACTGAATCAGAAGTAATGGAAGTAGGTTTCAGCTCACTTTCTTAAAGCTTGGCAGTCACTGAATGGGAAGAAAGAAAGGCATGCTGGTCCTGGTAATCTCTAGGAGCAAATGTAGCGAGGAGGCTGGCAGGACTCATAACCACTGACAGGCATCCACAAATGATAACTAACTCCCTTCTGAGCCGCAGAAAGGTCAAAGAAATTGCTGAGCTAATATTACAGGGATGTGGCAGGGGTTTGGAATTGTGGGGTAGCTTATAATGCCAACCATATGTCTAGAACATCAGTGTTTATGGGGCTGGGTGGCAGTGGTGCACTCCTCTAGTCCCAGCACTCAGGAGGCAGGGGCAGGAGGATCTCTGTGAGTTTAAGGCCAGCCTGGATTATTTGGAACCACAGAACAAGTTCCAGGACAGCCAGGGTTACTTGGAGAAACCCTTGAAAACAAAAACAAACAAAATGAAAGCAGTCAGCAGAACAAAAGTTAAAGGAGGAAATCCTATTTTGTGTGTGGTGAAAAGCAGAACCACACAGCTGTGTCTATTCTGCTCCAAATGCCTATCTCTTATCTAGGGCTATGTATGGGAAAGAGAGGCTTCCAGCAGGGCAGAAGCAAGAGATCATGTATGTTTGGTAAGGCAGACTTCATGCAAGGGTAGTGGAAAGACGTTGTTAAGAAGAAAACATTGGCTATAGCCCAGCTTATCTAGCATGTATGAAACATTGCCAGTATTTTAGTCAGTGTTCTGTTGCTGTGAAGAGATGCCATGCACAACAACTCTTAGAAAAAAAAAGCATTTATTTGGGGCTTGCTTACAGTTTCAGAAGTTTAGTCCATTTCCATCATGGCAGGAAGCACGGTGACTTGCAAGCAAACATGGATGTAGGAGAAATAGCTGAGAGTTCTATAGCCAGATCTGAAGTCAGGAAGAGAGAAACACTGGGCCTGGCTTAGGTCCTTAAAATCCGGAAGCCCACCCCTCCTCCAACAAGGCCACACCTCCTAATCATTTCAAATAGTGCCACTCCCTGGTGACCAAACATTCAAATCTATGAGCCCATGGGACCCATTCTTATTTAATTACTTTGGCATAAAACTGAGCATGGTGTCACATGCTTATAATTTCACCACTGGTGGGGGCATATGAAGGCAGGAGGATCACAAGTTTGAGGGCATTCTTGGATACATAGAAAATTAGAGGCCAGCCTGGGATACATGAGACCCCGTTGAAGGAGGAAGAAGAGGAGGAAGAGGAGAAGGAGGAGGAGGAGGAGGAGGAGGAGGAAGAGGAAGAGGAGGAACAAGAAAATACTGAAGCATTTCTGTGGTATGGAATGGCTCTGCAAAGGGTAAGGCTTGCAGAGATGGGTTGAGGGTGAAAAGAGTCAGAAGTTACAGGATAAATGCTTGGGTGTAAAAAACTGGGAGAACTCAAGTGTGCTTTGGCTTCCTGACAGGGGTGTGATTATCAGTCTGGAGGCCTTGGTCCAACTGCTTAGCTTCCTTGACATGAGTTATTTGATACTACTGTAGCTGATTGTCCCAGATAGCGTATGGGATCTGTGCCCCTGTGCAGAAGCTATGGTTTCCAGCAAGGCTGCTTTGTGATGGGCAAGGATGCTTCAGGGACTGCCCAGATGCTTTCAGCATGAACCAGCAGTAGTAGAGCCTGTCTAGAGAATAATTCTTTCACAAGAACCACAAAATCTATTTAGTTGTGGATTTGCTACCTAGCAGAGAGTTGTGCCTACCTCAGAATGCTTCCAGGGCCTAGTTGTTATCATAAAGTTCATCAGGACCAAAAGATTCTTAAAAACCGTCAGCTATTGCTTATCTTGGTTTTGACTGAGAGGGAGTCAGGGGAGGCAGAGAGAAAGGAATAAGTTAAGGACATAACAACACAAAGCACAGGTCCTTTGTGCTAGACAAGAATAATTTGACTGATAACTTCTGTGTAACTCATGACAATACTGAAGATTCTAGAATGAATTACAGACAGGTATTAATGGGCATTCTAATGGTCACAAAATAAAACTTAATTTAGAGACCAGTAAAATTGCTTGGAGCAGTCCAAGATTGAATTGTGAAGCTGTTAAAGTGTATTCTTGGATGCACCTCATTTGCAGGCCTCATTTCCTACGCTACTCTGAGAGTCCTTCACCTTTATCCTCTCTGTCTGTAGGCCTATCCCAGTCCTCTTACAGTTCATCTCAAGCTAGGGATCTCAGCACTTTCTCTCTTCCTCCTGCCTTGGGTTAAGATGGACAGGCAGTGTAGATCCTTCTTCCCCAAGAATTTTAGTTCTTAGCCTCTCCGTCGTTCTCCAGACACTATCATCACTCTTCTTGGAGATACCAAGGTTCAAAATGGTAAGCTTCCCATTCTTTGGTATCTAGGCATAATGCTCACAATATAAAAGAATTGGTGGAGCACATACATTGCTCAGTAGAACAGACAGTTGTTGAAAACAGGTGATTAAAGCAAGCTATGTGGCAGTCAAGTGGCTGCACTTCCCACCCACAAAGTGACCTTGTTCTTCTCCATCACTCTTCCAATTTCTCTTCCCAACTCCCTGTGTTCTTTAGATTTAAAGGCTCTTTGACACCTACAAGCTGTCAGTCCCACCCCTTTCACTAATCCTCCAGGCCCCCATCTATCCCTTCGTGCCTTCATTCAGATCTCTGAGTTTATTAATATTCCCACCTCTGCCTTCTCCCATATACCTGCCTGGCAGGCCTCCTCTTGACTAACCCCTGCTCACCGCATGCTGTAGACTTACATTTGCAGCCATCTTAAGAGCAACTCTATCCTGATCCACATCCCATTCCAGAAAGGTACGGACCACTGCCCTGCTCTCTTTCATAGGAATACTCCTTGAGAGAAGTATTGGTCTTTACCATCCCTAGTTCTTCTCAACCCATTCTCTGTTAAAGTCATTCTCCTGAAATCCTTCCCTCCATCACTCTAACTCTGTTTATCAGCCCATCTGAGACATCCATGCAACACAGGGCCCAGGAGCCACGGCATCTGACCGTTCTCGTGATTCAGTCCTTGGCCAGGTGCTACTTCTGAAATACTTCTCACTTTTAAGTGAAAAAGAAGCTTTCTCCTATATGATCAGACATTTCTTCTCAGAGCCTTTTATTGATTCTTTTTCATCGTATTGACTTTGAATCACGGAGTTCTTTGGGACTTGGCCTTTGGGCCTTTCCATTATTGATACTTGCCTCTTTACTGCACTACCCTCCTGATGGGATGAGCATCTCTGCCCTGACAACTCTCAAGTTATATATCTAGTGAAGAATTCTCCTATCAACTACCTCTAGGAATTCTTGATGGGAAGAGGAATTTCATCTTTAGTGTGTCTGGAATGGAACACCTGAGGGAATCTTCAAGCTTGCCCTTACATCTCCCAGCTCAGCCAACAGAAACTCTATTTTTCCAGTTGCTCAGGTCCAAACTCAGAGTCATCTTAGCATCATGTTGCCTTCAGACTCCATGTTCAGGCATCAACAAGTTTGTAAGCTGAACCTGAGTTTGTGTCTAGTGGCCAACCATGTCTTAGTATTCCAATTATCTTTACCATGGCCCAAGCTACCAACTTCTCTGACCTGGATTATCAAAATACTGTCCTAACTAGTATATCAGTTTTGACCCTATCCTTCTCTGATCAAATTTCCTTGCTGCAGCTGAGAAGATGCATTTCAAACATTGAGCAACAACATAGTTGGTCTGCCAAAAGTTCTCCACTTCACTTATAATTTCGTTCCAGAAACTGATATCCTTAAGATTTGGATGCAGCTTGATGGGATCTACAGCAAGCTGTGTTTCTCTGGCTGTGCTTTTCTCTACCCTCACTCATCTTTCCACTGACAAGTGGGCCACGCCCCTCCCAGTCTTAATGCCACGCCCCTCCCAGCCTTTGTGTCACGCCCCTCCCAGCCTTTGTGCCATGCCCCTCCCCCTTCCTCCCCCAGCCTCACTTGCTAGTCCTTTGGCTTGGAGGCTGTTCCTCCAGGTCCCTGCTTTGCTAGTTCCCTAACTCCAAAAGTACTTAATGGAAATAGCTTTAATTTCATGTTCCAAGATATCTCTGCGTTAAACATTCCAACTTACCTCCTCAACTCCTTTTTGTACTTTAAAAAAAACCAACTTTTTCTTTTTCAATTATTTCCAATACCTAATCCTATCTAACATATTGTTTTGAATTAGTCATGTGTCTATTGCATGTGCTTCCTAATTTAATACAGTCAGAAGGATAGATAGAATTTAATGCTAATATAGACCTTTGTGTAGTCCTTGGGGCACAGAACAGTGTCAGAGCTGTGTTATCACTTGATAAGCATTTTAAAAAATGAATGGATGGATTAAGATGAAGTGGACATGCGAGAGCAATCTTGACTTGTAAAATCTAGACCAAGAAGAAAAATGAGGACGAGAAAGAGGAGGAGGCGGAAGAGGTAGAAGAAGGAGGAGAAGTAGGAAGAGGAGGAAGAAGAGAAGGAGGAGGAAGAGGAGAAGAAGAGAAGGAGGAAGAGGAAGAGGTGGAGGAGGAAGAGGAGAAGGAAGAGGACAAGAAGGAGGAGGAGGGGGGAAGAAGAGGAAGAGGAAGAAGAAGAGGAGGAGGAGGAGGAAGAGGAGGAGGAGGAAGAGGAGGAGGAGGAAGAGGAGGAGGAGGAGAAGAAGAAGAAGAAGAAGAAGAAGAAGAAAGTTATTTAGAAAACCACAAGAAAGTGACCCACAATCAATCTGTATATTGTTTTAATACCACGTCTGAGGGAAGGAATGGGGATATCATTTCCTTTTAAGCGGTTACAATTACTTGGCAGTTTCCTCCCCTCCTTTCATGACCTCTAAGAAAGTGAACCTCAAAAATAAATTCAAATATCACACACACTGGAGAAGTCCAAAAATAATTAAGTGACCTCATGGGCAATGCCAACACACATTATCTTCAAAAGAAATCTCAGCCCAATGCCAAAAAGTATTTATATCTCTAGGGATTGCATATGAAGATATAAAAGTGGAATACAGTATATAACATGCAGTATAAATTTAGATTCTCTTCTCTGTTCGAAGTATTATTTTTAAATTAAAAAAAAAAACCCATAGTTCTGGTACAAATCTATAGTGAGTGTGTGTCAATTATTTTATTTCAGCTCATTAAAATTATGATGATAGTTCAAGCAATAAGATAGCATATATAGAATCATCTAAAGGAGACTGCAGAAATAAGATTGTTAATTACATGCAATATGTATTAATTCATTTCAGGGCAAGAAGCCATTAGCTTTGGGGTTATCTTTTGTACTTTCAGAAATAATTTGCATCTCTCCCTGGAAAGAACTCCTCTCTCAATCAGAGTTACTTGACTAGGGCTGCTATAATTAAATATCAGAGAATGACTGGCCAGAGCAGCGGAAATGTATTCTTTTACAGTTTAGAAGACTGGCACGTCCCAGATCGGGTCTTTGGCTTGACTGGTTTCTGTTAAGGACTCTCTTCCTAACTTTCAGATGACTGCTTTCTCTCTGGGTCCTCACGTGGCACTCAGAGACAGGAAGCAAGCTCTCTAGGGTCTCCCAAGGACATAGATTTGCAGGGACCTCCACCCTCATGCCCTCATGCAGACCTAAATATCTCTTACCTAACTGACCCGTTTTCAAGTATCGTCATATTGAAACTAAGTATTCAACTTCAAGGATTTAGTGGGGGAGGAAATAATTCAATATAATCCGTAGCAATAGGTAAATAGATTTGTATCTTGATTATCTTTTGATGTTTACAGGAAACGCTTACAGAGCGCTAATGATATAATTTATAATCAGTACCTAGGTGTAGCACCCATGCCTTTAATGCCACCTGGGAGGTAGAGGCAAGCAGATCTCTGTGAGTTTGAGCCCAGCCAGGCCTACATGGCAAAATTCTGTTTCAAAATAACCACAGCAACAATAATTCTTTGTGCTTAGTCAGTTGGACAATTTCAATTACTTCTAAATTCAGACAACCTTTATATAAGCTTACTATCTTAACACAACAGGGACGACACATCATTTATTTGTTTGTTTGTTTATTATCTTTATTTTATGTGTATGCACGTGTCTTAGAGTACATATGTGCTCCACATGCATGCAGGTGCCTGAAGAGTCCAGAAGAGCGCATGAGATCCTCTGGAAGTCAAGATACTGGCAGTTGTTAGTCTCCCAGTGTGTGTGCTAAGAACTGAACTGGGTCTTCTGAAAGAGCAGACCATATCTCCAGCCCAGAAAAAAAAATATTTACTATCACCCATTTGCTGCTCTATAAACCCACTGATTCACATTTACAGAGCCCCACACGTGTGACCTGTGGGCATTGGTGCTGTGTAATATGAATGTAGAAAAACACACAGATACATAAGCCAGGTTCCTGGGACCTAGAAGAAAAATATACTGGTTAGAACTTCAGGGACAATGTACCTCTACTGTCTCTCTCTAGCAGTTGCTACCCCACCTCCAAACCTGTCTTCTTTTCAGGAATTCCAAGCAGATCTCCATCATCATGGGGTTGCTTGTCTTCATAGAACTCTGCTTTAATCATTCTTGGTTCCTGTGAATTTTTTTTTTAATGATGCCAACACATCAACTTCCCTAAGCACATTCTAGCCCCTGCTTCCTGTTACTTCCATGATGAAAACTAAAAAGAGTCTCTTAAAGGCCTGAGCAAGGCAAGATGGCAAACAATCACACTCCACCATTAACCCTTGCTCTTCAGCAAAAGCCCAAAGGCCTCCTCACATGAAGGTGGAGAGGTCTGCTACTCAAGAGACTGAGCCAGGAAACTACCCTTGGATCCAGGAGTTTGAGGCCCAGGATGGGATATCGACAAGAAATCTTGTGCTTACAGTAGTCAAGAAACTTTCACTTAAAGAAATGAAAATTGCTATTTTTTTTTTTTTTTGAATTTTGTAAAACAAAGACAGCTGGAAGGGCTGGGGGCATAGATAACGGCAGTACTTAATTTTGGAGAAGTTGTCAGGATCGGCAGTGTGTAGGGTTCCACTCAAAGCACTCAGACAGCATCAGTTCTATGGATCATCTGCTTGCATGGTGGATGGATTTATCTTTGTATCAGAATCATTGTTATGTGCCTTCTCTTTTTACAATGACCTAGGTGGCTATAGGATATACGGTTTTTATAGCTTATGGTAGATATGGAGATCCATCTAGTACTGCCTTCCAACACCACCCTTATGCAGCATCAGGACCTTCAGAGTTAGTAACCATGGTTTTGTGGACAAAGAAAATGTTGACTTCATCCAGAAGCTGTAACGAATAAATCACACACTAGAACTTTTAGAGACGGGAGAAGGCCCTTGAAGGACTGGAGAGGGAAAGGAAAGAAGGAACTGCTTTAGAATCCTCCTCTATCTGTAGTTTGTATTTGTACATAAAGTTTGGAAGCACCTTTTCTCTGTGATACCCTGACCGGAGCTGTAGGGACTGACAGCTGCTCCCTGATGGTTTTGTCCCTGGGCTTGCCTGCCTTCTGCAAGCCTCAGGCTCCCCTGCTGAGGTCAGAAGCACTTGGAAGAGAGGCCACCCCTGGTGACTGAAACAGCTTGTCAACCAGCAGGGAGACAAGAGCCAAGTGCTGGGTGAAGGAGGCAGATAAAAGATGCTAATGTTATTCCCTTCAGAGGGTGGCAAGTCAGGTGCAACAGGCTTTGTGCTCCTGTACAGTGTGGATAAAGTTACCATGGGGTAGCACAAGAGCACACAAGAGCACTCCCAATCCACACAGAGGCTTAAAGGGCATCCTTTTCAGTCACCCGAAGAGCAAGATTGTGTTGGGGGTGTTACCCACATGAATTCTGGGAACCCATGGAGGGGGCTATACGGCATGCAAACTTGTGGGATCAGACCTGCTCATTAGTAAAAGAGAAGTGTTGTAGTTATGCATTTCCCCCTTCCATTTAGGGTTCTGTTTGACCCTGCTCTGTCCTGTTGGCCTTAGCGCATTGTATTACACGCAGAGTAGAGGCTCTGCATGCCCCAGCGGTCCCTACTGTATAGTTGAATAAGGACAAAACTCTGTGCTTGAAATAGCTGGGGCCATGAAGGGTCAGAAGAAAAAATAATATTTATATCCAGACCTCGCAGCTCTCGTGATCTGTAATATTTTAGTGGACCTGAAATATTAAGTACTGTTCTTAATATTGAAATACTAAGTATTGTTCTACTTAGCATTCTGAAAGTAAATATGAATAGTTTACAGCAAAACAATGTAAGTTAAGTTGTTTGTTTTTTTTCTTTATCCTATTGCTTGGTAATAATTGTCATAATCACCATGTGCTTCAAACATAGGGGCCAGAGCCCCTGAACTGGAACTGACATGAACGTCTCCTCCCCGAGGATTAGCCTTCATGGTAGCAGAAGGCACCATGCAAGTTTACAAAGGAGAGAGTCGATCAACAATCCTACCCAGCTATGATGCCTATGGAGCACAACAATGACCCATGGTACAATAACATGCAAGAGTGCAGTAGTAGCATGCCTACCTAGGCAGTAACCAACAGCTCTCTAATTGGACTTAAGGCCCATTCAACAAGAGGGAGACCATGCCTGGTACCGGAAACCTAGCTAACGACCCAGGAACTAGTGAAGTCATGGCTCTCTTAGGAGAACCTACAACCACCGCTTTACTAAACTGGCATAATTCCTAACCCACTCTGAATATTTGTCCTTACACTCCTAGGTAAGTGTAGTCCTCACTCCTTATCAAGTATATATCTCTTTTCCAGAGACAAAGACCATTACAGAAAACCATAACCAGTCAAGATAAAAAGTTGTGGAGAAAAAAACGTTGTGGAACATTATGACTGGATTTACAAAATAACTCACACCCATAAGGCTCAGGAAGAGCAGAGAAGACAGAAAGACAGCGAGAGCCAGAGGATCAAAGAGTTTGCTGTGAGGTTGTAGCTCCTAGTAATGTCAGAAGTGACAGCCATAAAATCTCAGGAACATGACTGCCTGCCCATGAGCTGCATAAGGAGAACAACAGCCATGCCAAAGTGGATGGGGGAAAGACCACAGGTCTCAATCCTACACAAAGAACTGCAGGCAACTAATAGATGCTGAGAATGGGAGAAATAGTCTTGTCCAGGGAAGAGCACACCAGTTGATTATCTGATACCAAATGATCAGTGCTGGAAACATGCAGACAAGTAACGTGATACAGACCAAGCAGGTTGCATTTATACATTTAGGAGTACATGCATGTAACACCAATTAATGACACAATTAAGGCCACAAATTTGACAAGAGAGAAGACGGACATATGAGGGTTTGGAGCAGGATAAAATGATGTAATTATATTATAATCTCAAAAATAAAAGAAAAAAGTTTTCACAAATGATAGTCATGTTACTTTTCATTCCTTTCTTGAGGATTATTTACAAAGACGCAATGTCCAACCTCAGAAATGTCTGGGTAAGAATTGTACAGGAGAGATCTGGTTATGTGTAGATTTGGCAGGTGTTCAGATTAAATTTTGCACACTTTAATAGAATACTATGTGTGGTTTCAATGACAGACTTTTTTTCACAGCTTTAGAGGGTAGGAGGTCTGTTATCAAGGTACCCTTGACTGGAGGCTCCTGGGTCTCAGACAATTGTCTTCTCAAGCACGCTTATGTATCAGAGCAGGGAAGGGCATGGCCACCTCACTTCTGTCTCACAGCCCTGAATGAGGGCTCACCATCTTCACCTCATGATCTCCCAAAGACCCCAGTCTAAAACCCACCACGTTTGGGCTTTGGGCGTCAACCTTGAGTTCTGGGAGGACATGGTCGGTCAGCGCTTAGAAGCACAGAATCTGGGTGGTATGGTGTAGTGCAGCGTGTTTTGGCTTCATTGCTGGTCTCTGTTCTGCAAAGTACCAGTCACTTAATGACCTTGAATGCTTTCTGCCTCTATTTTCTTTTCCGTGAACTAGAAGATCACGTTGTATGGTTTTGCTCTGACAGTCAAATGAAATGATGTATAGCCAAATGGTTTAAGACCAATAACAAGCCACACAAACGACTGCTCTTACAGTTCTTCTCATACCGCTCGCTCACGAGTATCTTCCCCACAGCTCTACCAGGCATGCCAGTAACCAGTGGGTTTGCAACCTGACAGAAGTCTGACAATGCTGACCTCCGTCTCCCAACCTTTTCCCGTTCTCTGCTCACCGTAACAGATCCATTTGTTAGAAATGCACCAAGAAGAATCCTTGTAGCTTTTTGCCGACTCTTCCCCTGAGCTTCACTTCCCGGGGAAAGAAAAAAAATGATGCCAACCCATCATGAAAAGTCAGTATTTACAAACTTAGCAAAATATTTTCAGTATTACATTTAGATGGCCTCATCTTAACACTGACAAACAAAATGATAGTAAAACCAGATATTAAAAAAAAATACCAAGTTTTATAATTTCCCATATCAAAACATGAAAGGAAAACAATTTTTTAAAAGATTTTAAAATTTTATTTTATGTATATATGTGTTTTGCTTGCATCTATGTCTATGTACCATGCACATGTCTGGTATCTATAGAGACCAGAAAAGGGCATCGGATCTCCTGGAACTGGAGTTACAGACAATTGTGGATGCCATGTGGTACTGGGAGTTGAACCCAGGTCCTCTAGAAGAACAGCTAGTGCTCTTAACCACTGAGCCATCTCTCAGCCCTGTAAGAAAAATTTTTGAATGAGAACAAAAGCTAAAAATTATTGACTATAATTGAAGCCCTGTAATGCTGTCAGATATAAAGGTGAAAGCATCAGCCACTCAAAATGCAGTTAGTTGATGTCAAACTTTAAAAAAAAAAACCCACACATATAAATTTATTTTATTTTTCTAATTTTTTTTACACACATCTATTTTATTAACAAGGAAACTGACATGATGATTCAAAAAGAGTTATAAAGATTAAGTGTTTACAGAGACTGAAAAACAAAGAAAATGCTCCAATAATATTCATACATTAGATGCAAACATACCTCCTACCTCACAAAGTAGTAGCTGCATAATCTCAGGGTGGTTGTATCAACCCAGATTGCCATTTTTTCATCGCTCTTTCATTGCTCTTTGAAGAGAACCATATTGACCCATAACAGTGTTATAGAAATGAACTTTTATATTTTCAGTTGTTAAATATCCCACTCAATAGTAAAAGGCAAGTCCAGCAAAAGTGGCCACTCAGAGACTCATGTAAGTCTTGCACTCAGGCCCGTATGCCAGACCTGGCCAATATAAAAAGGATTTGCTACATTTTTAGTTATTTGATTTAAACAGTCCATAATATACCCAACCTTGTAGAACTTAGGTGTCTTGGGAACTATGGAGTTCTGAAAGATAGTTTTTAATGATTCCATTTATACTGATAAAGGGAATTGAAATCCTGAGAGGTTAAGAAATCTGATCAAATTCAACATAACAGAAGGTTACCCAAATCTGTGGGTGAAATTTTTGACTTCTTGCCATGGTATGAATTAACAATAGGAAAAGAGAAGCACAGAGAAGCACAAAGTATCAAGACACACAGCAATGTCCTGTGAGGGCATTTTAACATGTATTTCTATGTCTTTGGATAAACACATGTCACCACAACCAGATGAAGTTACAGACTACATCCACTGCCCCAGAGGTTCTCTGTGTATTTTCCTACACAAAAGCCACCAAGACTACAAACCCTGGGTAAATCATTGTGGATTAGTTTGGCTTGTTTTCTATAGAATGATATATCTATTCCGATATATCTTGTATCTTCCATGTTTCTCTCATAACTGTGCAGCATACATGCACACTCTCGTGTACCCTCATTCTCTGACAAGGTATTCCATTAGATGAGTGATAGTCAGCGATCTAGTCTTTTGTTGAGTGTTTGAGCTATTTCTAATTTTGGCTGTAATGAATAAAACTAGTACTGTTTTTAAAACATTCCTGTGGATATGAGTTACCTTTTTTACTGACTGAGTACTCAGGAAATGAACCATTAGGCCGTGTTGCTTGATCCTAATGCTAATTGTACCCCCTCCCCCAAACTGTTTGCCATAGAGGGTCTGCATGTAGCTTCTGGGAACCTGCCCCCAGTTAATTCTGATTGATATATAAAGATGCCAGCAGCCAATAGCTGGGGAGGAGAGACAGAGGCAGGACTTAGGAATCCTGGGCTTGGGGCCAGAGGGGAGAGAAGGAGGAAGAGGGTCACCATGTCGGAGGAGTGTGCAGGACAGAGAGGGCATAGCCATCATGTATAGGGGCTGGGAAAGCATGACCCAGAGAGCTGCTCAATTGGGTCAGGAGCAGCCAAGACGGAACATAGAAATTGATAAGTAGTAACTTGGAATTATTGGGGTAGATTCTAGCAGCATGGAGGGTAGGCAGTTGCCCAGCTGTTATGCTGATTAAGGCATATTAAAATATAATGGCTGTGTGTTTTTCTTTTGGGAACATAAATCATCGAGGTGGGTAGTAACTCTGCTTTGGACTTCATTAAAAATATTAATACTACAGGGCAGTAGGTCACGTGTGTTCTTAGTGTTCATAGGTTCTGTTGCAGTGCTGAATGTTTTCCAAAATGATTGCACTAGTCTGCTTTCCCACCAGCAAAATACAAGAATTCTAGTACCTTCAGGTCACCATCAACACTTGATGCCACCACTGTTTCTGGTTGTATCCACTCTATGGCATTACTAGGTGCTCCTATATGCACACATGTGATACAGACACTACGACAGATAAAAAGAAATACTTTCGCATACTACAAGATGCTAGAAACAAATTTTCTTAATCAAATGGCTCACAAAGCAAAGACCAATGACTGTCTGGATCTCCTGCATGGCGTCATGCTTCCATTCTGAGTTGCTGCTTTTGTATGGATCTCCTGCATGGCGTCATGCTTCCATTCTGAGTTGCTGCTTTTGTCTGGATCTCCTGCATGGCGTCATGCTTCCATCCTGAGTTGCTGCTTTTGTCTGGATCTCGTCATACGTGCTGAGGAACAATTGTCCCTTCACCCTGCTTCTCACTCGGATGCCACAATCCTGATGGTGTTCTCCATTTCAATCTATTTGATACAAACATTCGTAATATTAGACCTCTTTTTTTCTCTTGGTAATTTAATATTATATACAACGGCTAAGTTAGGAATCAATACTATCCAAAGCACTGCATATATTATATAAATTTCAAACACATCAAATTCAGATATCTAACATCAGAGTGATCCCTGTATTAGTGAAGCAGTAAACACACAGTATCCAGGAATGTTTCTGAATGCACTGAGAGTGGGCCTCTTTTTTGTTGTCTGTTCTGTGTCAGTCACGGTCAACACAAAGACCGTGTACCTCAGCCAAGACAGGTATACTAATGTCCAGAAAATGTGTGGCCTCTACTCCTGCAGGTACCAATCCTTTATATTTTAAAGTCTACAGCTGTGTTTCTGCATCTGTAGTTACCTTTGTTGCTGTTGCAGACTGATACAATCTAAGATTCTGAAGGAGGTTGCTATCCTTTACTGACCAGGCTTGAGATCTGCTCTGGCCTCTCTCTCCTCTGGTGGGTGAGATTTGATAGATGACTAATTTTTGGCAAAAAAAAAAAAAAAAAAAAAAGAACAACTAGGCTGCCGGGCTTCAAATAGTCTTTTCCTCACTCACTCACTCACTCACTCACTCACTCACTGTGTGATCTTTGGCAAATCACCAAACCTCCGTGAATCTAAGTTCCCACATCTCTAAGACCCGGAGAGATTGCTCCCACCCAGGAGGGTGAGAATTCAGCATTATTTATAAGGCAGTTGGGCTGGGACAGCAAACCAACTACAGATGTTTACGAAGTAAAAAGAGTTCAGAAATCCTACTTCAAATAGTCTTTGTTACTTCTTTAAAATGTCCTCTTTGGGTTTCTTTGTGTCCCTTTTGACTGTTCTACCCTCTGTCCACACAATCTCCCACACCAGCGAACAGCTGATACCCTCAACACCGGAAAGGAAGTTACTCATAAGCAAGGGTCTACTAGGGACAGATGATCTGGATCTGAATGAATGCACCATGCTGAGTCAGAGCCTCACTCAAGAGGCTAGAGATTTCATGACTCTGTTCACTTGACTCTCTGGAAAAGGCAAAGATGACAGGGATGACAACAGGGAAGGATGATTTAAAAGGGGGCGGGAAAATTAGGGTCAGATGCCACCACTCCGTGTGTTTATAGCAACACTGGGCATGCAATTATATACACTGGTTAAATCTTGCATAACTACTTTTTAAAGGGTGGATTTTGTTTTGCGCAAATCTTCCTCAAGACAAACGACAAAAGACCAAGATGTATTACAAGGTTATTTATTTAAAAATAATAATGCCATGGCATCCATTTTTTTAATTTTTAAAAAGTTTTTATTGAGTCTTTGTGTCACATCGTATACCTCAAGCCCACCCATCTCCCCATTCCCTAGTAATCTCCTGCCACTCCAATACACACACACACACACACACACACACACACAGAGCATAGAAAACATCTCATCATGGAAGCTATAGTATACCACAATGTGTCCCACAGTATACCCCTTGGTCCATACATCTTCACTTTCAAATGTTCATTGCAATGGGTCATTGGTTTAGTTCAAGGTCTCCAGTTTCTGTGACACAATCAATATTGGGAGCTTGCTTACAGTTTCAGAGGGTGAGTCCATACCCACCTAGGCATCTTGGTGGGGACCATGGTAGCAGACAGGCAGGCATGCACTGAAACTGTAGGTAAGAGCTTATATCTGATTGATAAGCAGGAGGCATGGGGGAGGAGGGAAGAAGAGAGGGAGGGAATTAACTGGGAATAGCATTTGCTTTTGAAACCTCAAAGATCACCTCCAGAAACACACTTCCTCCAGCAAACCCACACCTCCTAATCCTTCCCAAACAGTAAATTTCATATATAAAATGATCCATCAACTGGGGACCAAATATTCAAATATATTATGAATGACTATGGGCGTCATTCTCACTCAAACTACTATGATCCTTATAGTGAAGAAACCTTGTCTCTATCTGTGCTCCATATATCTTTCTGGTGTCTCCCAGGACCGCTATGGACACTTCTATAAAGAATCCAAATTCAATAGAGAATCAAAAGGAGCTCCCTCAGCCTTTTTGGCTGGAATCCTCTAACCCTAACCCTCACCCTCGCCCTCACCCTCAACCTAACCCTCACCCTAACCCTAACCTCACCCTCACCCTAACCCTCATCCTCATCCTTAACCCTCACCCTCACCCTCACCCTCACCCTCACCCTCGCCCTCACCCAACCCTCACCCTCACCCTAACCCAGACTTAACTCTGTTCTTTGGGTGCAGCCTAAGTTTTCCAGGCCCTAGATTTCTGAAGATGTTTTCTTCTCTGTAGATGCCCCCTCTGGGCCCTACTCTCCTGAAACTCTCTACACTTTAAGTTTGGATCCTTCATTTTGCTACCTGGGCTGCCCCTCGTCTCATGATCTTAGACATTTAGCGTTAACAGTAGGTAAAAAGAAATAAAAGCTACCTTGATCAGTCTGTCCTACAAACAGCCAGAAGAGTACCCCAAGCTTTCAGAGGACTGTAAATGACATCTCTTAGATTACTTGCCACAAGACAGCTTTGCTTCATTCTTCAATACTCTTTAGTTATATTTTGTAGACAAATGTCTCCTTCTCTTCTACCCAACAGCATCCTAAGCCTTAAAGCCGGGTATACCAGGTAACCACATGTATTAAGTCTCATGACACCATCTCTTACCTCAAACCACAGCAAACAGGGTTCAGTATAAACATCTGCATCTGATCTGTTTGCCCCATGAGAAGATGTTACAGGTGTGCACACTGAAGACTGGGAAAATACTTTGCTTGGCTATGAGAGGATGCATGGATAGCTCTGTATGAAGATCTACACAAGGGTCAGCACCAGAGGAGAAACCCCCTCCACATGAGTAGTTCATGCAAAGATTCCCAGATGTCACCCAGAAACAGAGATACCCAGGAGTCTGTCCTGTAAGATTTCTCTCTAGGGCATTCTGATATTTGGCCAAGGTGGGAAACCCAGTGGTCAGAAGAAACTCTACCAGAAGGGCAAGCCTGGCACTGTTCTGCTGCAGTCCATGTGGTCCTCTGAGGGAGGCAGTATTGGTCTGAGCATTTTGCAGGCAAAAATATGGAGGCTGAGGGGCTGGCCACCCTTCCATAGGTGATAGAGTAGACTGTTTTACAGAGTCCACAATGACTTTTCAACCCAACTATTAAAAGCTAACAACAAACCAGTAAGGCATGAGAAGAAATGAAGTAGAGAGAGAAGAGAGGCTGATGCGAAACGCCCTCTATAGGAACCAGTAAGTTCTAATGAAAATCAGACATGAGTTCTGGCATGGTAGGCACAGAGTCTGTGGAAAAGTGGACTTCAGGGCTGTGTGATAACAGCTGAGGTTCTGCTCTGTTTTACGTGGAGTCTTGCTACACAGCCCAGGCTAGCCCCAGGCTCTCAGTTCTCCTGCTTCAGCTTCCAATTGCCCAAGTGAGATCTTAATGACAGCCTGGAGAAAAATTAAAATGTTATCAAGAAGGAATAAATTGTTCACAAGAGAGTGTGATGGGAAAAAATTAGTATAACCTTTAACACGAGTTAACTATTCACACAGAGTGATGTTGGAAATCCCACCAATTAAAACATGATGGGTTTCTGAGCATTCCCTTTAAGGGCGTGCATTGCCCACTGTGCATTATTTTCTATTGTCTTAAAAGCCCCCTTCTTGTCTAACCTAGATGACAACTGTGATGTCATGCTTATTTCTAAACCATAATGAAAGCAAGATTTTGGAAAAATCCTTTCAGGGCCTGAACACAGAGAGCTTATTCAGATCCGAGATGACTGGGCAGATAATATCTAGTCTAGACATAGGGATCCGTGAGAGAAAGGTACAATTAGAATCTTTTAATTTAAAGTGGGTGTCTTGAATGAAATACGTTTTCTGCAAACCCAATTTTAATGTGTTATTTTTGTAAAAGGAGAGAGCACAAGACTTTCTTGGGAGACCAGAACATCTCATTGTGTCTGAGTTGTGCCGACCAATGATTGAATCTGTGATTGGCAGGCAGAACTTCATCTGCAGCCGCTGTAGGGCTCTGTATAGCATAAAAGCACAAATGCTGAAGGGTTGGGCACTTCTGTTCCAAGCTGGGAGTGGCTTCTCTGAGGTGCTGCCAGAATCATCACAGACTCAACATTATTTAACACCAAGGTGATTTGGCTTATGCTGCTACAGGGATGCCCTGTGCTTGACCTGTTTTCACGAAGGACGACCACTTACTAGAATTAAAGGAAAAAAGAATGTTTCTCCCTCTGGAAAACTCTACCACTAAATAATCTTGTTGTCACAAAGGTCACAGGCTGCGATGCGGCTGCTAAAGACCCACTGGTATCATTATGGAGAGGAAGAGACCAACAATCCAATTAAGTTATAATAAGCTAAACTATTTCAGGTTCTTTTAATCAACATATTCCTTTCTCTAAGTCGTAGGGAAGGTCTTTGGGACCAAGAGATGGGAAAAATAATGTTAATGCAAATGAATAATTCCTGGATGGGTTGAGTGAACCCTGGCCTCTTTATTGCTTTATTCCCTAGGACCTTGACACCTGACCATGGTCAAGTATCTGGAGTGCGGTCATTCTTGTCATTCTTGTCTCATCTTCGTTGTGGAATGATCTTTTCGAAGACGAACCTGGGCATGTCAGTGTTGTGTTTTATAAAACGGTGGTATAATGTGGTGGGAGGAAGCACCTCAGCAGGCCCAGCTAAGGTGTTCCCCTGAGGAACTGCCAACATGTGACAGGCCTAATGCAAAAGGAAGTTTATTGGTAGAAGGGAAGGGGACCTGGAAAAGGAGTAGAGGCAGAGAAAAGAGGTGGACAGAGAAGGACCGAATGAGTGAAAAGAGAGAAAGAGAGGAAGCAGCCAGAGCCAGGGAGATATGGGGAAGGGAGAGGGAGAGAGAGGGAGAGAGGGAGAGAGGGAGAGAGGGAGAGAGAGAGAGAGAGAGAGAGCACGCACTGGGGTAGCTGAGCAGTTCTTATAGGCCTGGTTGGCTCACACCGGCAGTGGCTACACAGCTGTTGCTAGGTAACCAACAGCCAGTGCCTAGATTACTGTCTTCCATGGCTCTTCTGTCCTCATTGATCGAAGCATCATGAAAAACACTTCTCATCAACTCCAACCCACCTCTTCCATCCACAGTGCGATCCAAGCAACGTACTCCAGCCTCTCACTTCCATGATGCCAATCTTCCCTACCACACAGTCAGCCATGTTCTGGCCTACCTCACGCCTCTGACCCTCCAGTTTCTCTAGCCCACACAGCCCCCTTTCTCTTCCACTACCCTAGTTCTCTCTGTTGCTCAGATTCTCTTGGTAACCCAAACAAAGTAAGTTGATCTCCTTGTATGTCCTCCCTTCCCTTCCTCCCCCTGAGCTCCTACACAATGCTTATATGGCTGTCCCCAGCTATTCAATTGGTTTCACTGAAGACATTCAACCCATTGAGGTAAACACAAGAACTAATTTTAACTTGCTAATGGCTGCTACAGACTGTGTTTCTCATCTGTTCTTTTGTCTCTCTGGGCAGCAGGCTCCTGCAACAACATTTTGTTCTAAGTCATAACTCTTTAGTCACTTGTACTTGTTAAAACCCTTTGGTCTTGTAAACTATTGCATATTTGGCTCAAACCTCCCTCCTCCTCCTCCAGGGAAGACTACATGAAGCAACTCTGTGGCAGATCCACCCTGGGACACTGTCCCCTTCTTTCTCATGGTGTGTGAAGTAGGAGAGGAAGGGAAGGGGGTGCCTCAGCTCCTGGTTTCTTCACTGTCTTTAGTGGTGGTAAGGCTGCTTAAATTCTGCCCTTCTCCAAAGCTAGGCTCGGGAAGATTATCCTATAATGAGGAAACAACATTCGGAAGCCTGAAATCTCCACTGAAGACAACACTGGCAGAGAAAAAGTCTCCTGTTCAGTCTGGGGAGATGACTCAAGGAATGTGAGCACGCAGGGCAAATGGGGTTTAGATCCATACCACCCAATTAAAGCAAGCAAACATTCAGCACTGGAAAGCAGAGACAGGAAGATCCTAGAGCCAGGGTTCTTCACCTGTGGATTGCAACCCCTTTGAGGGTTGAATGACCCTTTCACAGAGGTTACCTGATGTGCTTATAAAAATGTAAATATATACATATTCTATAGGGTATGGAGGGAGGTGTGGGGGAAGGGTGTGCCTCAGTGGGGCCCATGCGGAGGCATCCCTTCCCCCTGAGGGACCAGCCACACCACCTTATAGTATAGAATAGAGTTTATTCAGGGCATGGAGAGGGGAGCTCAAACGGGTAGTAGAGGCAGAGAAAGGCAGAGAAGGGGAGAGAGTAGAGAAGTGGAAAGGCTGGCCATGACCACGTGAAGGGTGGGGGAAGGGAATGGGGAGAGGTAAGAGATAAGAGATGCAAGAGAGAGAAACAAGAGCAAGAGATAAGAGGAGAAGCAAGCAGCCCCTTTTATAGTAGGCCAGGCCCACATGGCTGTTGCCAGGCAACTGTGGGGAGGAGTTTAGACAGAATGCTAACATTACCTAAGACTATTAGAAATATCAGATATTTACATTACGATTCACAACAGTAAAAAAATTACAGTTATGAAGTAGCAATGAAAATAATTTTATGGTTGGGAAGACACCACAAATGAGGATCTGTATTAAAGGGTTGCAGCATTAGGAAAGTTGAGAACCATTATCCTAGAGGCTTGATGGCTAGCCAGTCTAGCCAATGGGTGAGTTCTGTCTCAGAAAACAAGTTGGAGAGTCACAGAGGAAGACTCCTCACACCAGCCTCCACGTGCAAACACACATTAGCATGCGCACACACATACAGACTCACACGGATACTACAAACCCTTCCCAGCCTCCACGTGCAAACACACATCAGCGTGCGCACACGCATACAGACTCACACGGATACGACAGACCCTTCCCGAAGTTCCCTAAGCACTCCTAACTCCTTCCAAGGAGCATCAACTGCATCTTCCAGCTGACCCCAAACTAGAGGCAGCACTCTTGCTCAATGCTACTCACTCCCCTTTACCCCTTCCCATGTTTTCATAAAACAAACTGGACCTCTAGTGGATCTTATTGCTAGAGAATCTCACCTATCAGAACTATAGAAAACATTAGAGAATCTTGAAAATGAAAATATGTGCTCATGTATTTCATTTTAAAATATCATACCAGATACCTTATTTACTGTGGGTTCTTTCTTTATTGCTTTCTTTTCCCCCTTCGCTCTTTCAGGAATTTGTCTATGGGATCAGTTAGGGATCTTAAAAATTACACAACTTTAACCACCAGTAAAAATCCATGTATCTTTATATTGGATTTTTAGAGACAATCTGGCCCCATGTTTCTCAAAATATGTTCTGAAAACATAAGCGATGTTCCGAGAAGACTGTTCAGTGGTCGAATATATTTGAGAGACACTGTGTTCTCTAGATTTCTCTCTCGGAGTCATCATAGCTATCAGAATATCAACAAGCCTTGACAGATCCTGCACTAAGTAAATCCTGGTAGATACTCCACAATTTGGAATTTCACAAAATCATTAAAGCTCTCAGTTTCCTCTCCCAACTTTGTACCCTGTGTATCTTAGTTGCTTTAGCATTACTATAATGAGACACTGTGACCAAGGCAACTTATAGAAGAATTTATTAGGGGCTTACTGTTTCAAAGGTTTAGCATCCATGACCATGGCAGGGAGCATGACAGCAGGCAGGCACGGTGCTGGGATAGCAAGCTAAGAGCTTATATCTTGAGACACAACCAGCAAGCAGAGAAGGAGACACTGGGCTTTTAAAATTCCAAAGCCTACTCCAAAAAGGCCATACCTGCCAATCTTCCCTTGTGGGTCTTCCAGTTGGCCGATTTGGTCCATGAGGGCAGTGAAAGCAGAGGCAACCAGCAGGGGGTTCCCAATCCCTCCTGAGTACATAAGGTGAATGACTACACCGAGACCACTTGTCAGTAGGCAGATTAACTTTACTTAGTGTGATACAAAGCTTAAACGGTTTTGGGAGACTAAGGGAAGGGACATCTGGGAGGGGCAAAGGTCATTGGCTGAGGGCTTGGGTACCTAACATACCTCATTAGCTTGGTGAAGCATTTCAGGAATCTCAGGTGTTGGCTGAACAGGTTTTGTCAGGAGAAAGGAAATTGTTCCAGTAATCTAATCGAGGCTACGTGACACTCCTCAGGTAGAGGCAAGTGTCTGGGTTTAGAATTCCCTAGACAAGGTCATAGAAGGAGAAACTCAGTTAAGGAAGGGAGTCTTTGATTAATTGCTGAGCCCCAGAGGGCTATCCGATCAATAGTAGACTTTGACCTTAATTAGCAGTCTCCCCATGCTTCTCAAACAGTTCCACCAACTAGGGACCAAGTGTTCAAACATATGAGTGTATGGGGGTGAGAGGTCAGCTCAGAAACTTTGAGATATTCCACCAGGGTCCTCTCCCCTGTCCAAGCACATGGAATAAACAGGTTAGAAATCACATAGGCTGGAAGGGAGGGGCTGATTAAGCCCCTGCTACTTCATTCCCTAAAGATCAATCAGTTTAAAAGTCACATTGTTCTGCCAATCACATTGTACTTAATGGCGGCTGCTCTCAAATCCTATATAAGGTCCCTGAATGGGCTCCAAGAGGTCGCCCTCCCATCTTGGTATGTACAGTGACCTCAGCATGTTGATGAACCAATAAATTTCTCTTGCATTTTGCATCAATCCCCGACTCCATGTGTACACTGGGAGGGTCTTGGGTAAGTTAAGACTCCCCAGAGTCTTACAGGGGATAATTTTATTCAAGCCACCACACTATGTGACACCTAATGATGGAGTTTGAGACAGGGTAACTTTAGGATGAATACTAGAAAGAATGCAGAAAATGCTTCTGTAGAGAACTATTGTGCTTGCATCTCTAGTCACATGGCTGTAAGTTCTATCTAAGCCTCATGGCTCAGGTACCAGCATTTAATAAAAGGAAAGGTTAGAACTCATTGCTTCATCACCTCCAATTAGAAAGGACTCTGGGGTCCTAGCAGTTTCTTTGTGTGCATTTTAGCAAACCTAGGAAAATTCTACCAAGTTAAGTTTTAAAAACATAAGAAGCATCTGTCAAAAGGCAGGAAAACATTTTATAGAAAAGAAAAAAAATGATTTTAAATCATATGTTTCTGAAATATAATGATGAAAAGTCCAGATGAATTATCAATAATTTTAGGGTTTTACATAATTAGACTATTACAAAACATATTTTACATTTTTCTCTCAAGCAAGTGCACTATGGATTTACTAAGCGTGAGATAAATATTCAGGCTATGATAATTAGAGAAATCCAGACTGACCAAGTTTTGGTATGCAGTTTTGATCAGGGAGTTACATTTTAATAAAAGGGAGAAAAGTAGTTACTATTTTGTCATTAATTTTACAAAATTATTGGATAGAAATAAAAATTCCACCTGACCACACATGAAGTAAAAACATTTGGAATCCCAGCTCTGTTTTTCTTAAAGTTATATAAACATAAGCATTGAGAAAGGGATCCACAAGACCTGTCCTTGTGTTTGGCTTTGAACCCACACTGACTAAATCTTTCAGATTTCCTCTGGGTGGGTCTGATTGCTGGTGGGCTCCAGCCACCTGAGAAAAGAATCCCTCTTCCTGTCGCCATGCCAACTGCTCGGGGATTTCCCCCTTTCTTTCCCAGTCTTCCCAGCAATGTGGGAGCTACACACACACTTCTCCACCTCCGGAGGAGTGCTTCTTCTAACTACGTTTGGCTCTTTCCCTCGCCTTTTGTGTGAGGCAAGAAAACTGGCAATGAAATTGTCTTTTGGAATATGATTTTCGTTCTGTTTTGTTTCCTCGCTTTTCTTACTGACGACTTTGTGTGGTAGAGCAGGCTGGGATCCCACTGCATTTACATGGCAACCAGGAAATCAGTCATCGACGTTGCCATGGTAACCAGAGGGGGGAAGGGAAAAGACCATTTATCACAGTGGGCTGTGTCCCTTGTTGGAAGCTTACAGAATTTTTAGACAAAGGTCATTCTGAAAACAGCGACCAAAAGAAAGAAAAAGGAAGCAAAGAAGGGAGGAAAAAAGGAAGGAAGGAAGGAAAAGAAAAGGAAAGAACAGAGAAGAAAGGAAAAGAAAAAGAAAAGAAAAGAGGCTCCCAACTCTGTCCTCAAGACAGGCCTGTGCAGGCACTGGCATCATGAAGCCAGAAGATGCTGAGCTCGTGGCAGATGCCACAGAGAGCAGAGGGCTTCTCTTTCTCCTCTGCTGCACAGGACACAGGGCTCTGACAAGTCGAGTCAGCTAAAGGAAGTCTTCTAACCCCGCATGCTGCCGGAAGCGAGCAGCCTGCAGGGAAAGGCAGGTATCCTTGTTGGGAGAAGACTTTGCCTTGGTGCGGGTACAGCTCTACAGTTAGGCTGCAGCGGAAACAGAACTCAGGGTGCTGTACCGAAAAAAGCAGAAGTGTTTGTTGAGTCTTGTTTCCTGTCACACTTGTTAGTAGTTGAAAGTAATCAGCTTTCAGATTCAAAGTGGATTTGACTAAGTATTGTGATGTGTTTTTTATAGGCCTGGTCATTAGAGTCTTCAATGAGGAAGCCATGACAGAATCCACTTACTGGCAGATATATGTTTGGTGACAAAGAGGAGTCTATATCCCCATTAGGCACAGATTTCCCTTCTGTGTTTACTGGTGTGACTTTTAGAGGAAGACTGTCACACAATAACGTTGAGGAAACACTATTTGCTTTTAAAGGTCTTTTATTGGCAACACTGGAACAAGCCAAGAGATAGGAGTAGAGGTTAGTGTGGCTGTCAAAGCCTTTTCTTGTAAAATAAAGTCTTCCTTAAAAAAAAAAAGTAGATTGTTCTTTTCCTGTACAAGCAGAGATGAGGAAATTGTTGACTCTCCTCTGCAGACGCCGGCTTTACCCTTCTGTCCTCCTCTCTGTACAGGGCTCCAGCAGCCATCGTTCACTTTGAACCTTTCTTCTTCCTCCCCTCTTTCTCTCATGTCCAACAATTCTCACAACCTTTATTTGGAAATATACCCTGACCCTCTCCTCCATGCCTTTATTATCTGTCATCCTGAACCGTGCTCCAACAATCTAAACTAAAAAGAAAAGTAGCCCAGTGGTGGTGGCACAGGCCTTTAATCCCAGCCCTTGGGAGGCAGAGACAGGCGGATCTCTGGGTTGGAAAGTAACCTGTTCTACAGGGCATTTCAAGACAGCCAGGGCTACACAGAGAAACCCCATCTCAAACAAACAACAAACCAAACCAAAAAACCCTGGTGGGGGGAGGGGCTTCTGACTGTAGTTGCAGTTTCCCCTTTCAGAACCTTTACTCTCACCTTATCAGGCAGTTCAGACCCGCCATGCCGGCAGCCTGTTCCCCACCCCACCCCACTGCTGTGCACCGCGTTCACTAAATCACCAGCAAACACAAAACCCGTTCAAATGTGGCTCCGGACAACCTCCCCAGCCCCACACCCTAGATCTCTCCTATTCCTGCATTTCTTCCCCACGCTCACTCTTCCATATTCCTTGAAAACATTTGTTGATCCCAGGGGCTTTACACTTGTTGAGCACTGTGCGCTAGAAACAGGAAGGCTTTCCTCTCACTTCTCCGGTTAGTTATCTATGCAGAGGGCCTCCCCTACCATTCATTTATACTAGTCTGGAAACAAAAGGCAGGCAATTTTTGCAAGAGGGAAGGGACTGGTCAAGGTGGCGTGTGGCAGGCTAAGGGATCCAGTGCCACACCCAGACTTGAAGGAGTTAGTGCTGCAGCAGCACAGACAGCTGCAGTCCTGGAAACAGCAGGCACATCCAGAGGACTTGTGGCTTTTGTGGAAGGAAATCAGAACCAAAGCAGTGTAGTAAGGAACATGCTGACCTCACTTCCAGCCCTTTGGCCAAACACAGATGGAAAGCAGAGGCAGAAAGAGCCTGAACGATACAGTGCTATTGCGTAATGATTTCTTCCCAACACACGGAAGCTGGAAACAATAAACATTAAGTATTTCTTGTAGTCTCTGGGAGTCATGAATTTGGGAGCTAGTCTGTATTTTCAGGCCCCTTCTCCCGTGATATTACAGTCAGGATGTCAGTTATTTGAAAGCTTGCCCTGATTAGAGAGTCCCTAAAGCAGTCCCAAGGTGGCTCACAAGGCTTCAGGTTGCTGCTCACTCTTGACAGGAGATCTAGGAGCCTTTCACTCTCCACAGAGCTGCTCTTGAGTGTCCTCACAACATGCCACCTGAACTCACCGAACGGCTGATCGGAGAGGCCAAGCTGGGGGCTCTGGTGCATTTTGTGGCTTACCCTTGAAAGTCACACAGCTAAGTTCAAGGCAAGGAGGGGGCAACTGAGTATGAGCAGGAGACAAGAATACTCAAGACTGAAGACCCA
Source organism: Rhynchomys soricoides (assembly GCA_019843965.1). NCBI lineage: Eukaryota > Metazoa > Chordata > Mammalia > Rodentia > Muridae > Rhynchomys > Rhynchomys soricoides. The sequence continues at coordinate 295,494 of JADRCH010000867.1, read as the reverse complement.
TCTTGAAGATCCTGAAGGCAGAAGACAGAGCAAAGAAAACTAGGAATGAATCAGAAAGTGTGGGGGAAGAGAGAGCTCAAAGAAAAAAAATCAGCACGGACAGCATCCTTTGAAAACCGACTTACTTAAAATAGACCATGTGTTCCTGCCCTCCCGAACCCTTTTATTTTCTTTCACAGGGTTTAATGTGACACAGTGTACATATATTTATCTGTTAACTATTTTCTTTGTTGAATCCCTCTGATTGTCTACACTTCATGAAACGGGCGCCATATTCTTTTTCCTACTAAGGTCCTAATAAGTATTTGCATGTTTGAACATGTAATTATAGGCAATTTTAGAGAAAAAGTAAGTACTACTAAATGACTAATTCCGGCAACATTTCCATCCTTTTTAAACTGAATTTATTTTCTCCTGCCCCACAGAAACAGTAAAATAACACTGTTCAGTGAACGTGCTTTTGTCTCCGAGCACCTTGTCAGTGGCTTTGTTACCTGTTGCCAATTTTATCTCCTCAGTTTCTTTGACTCTCGTTTGAAAATTGTGTTGTTTCATATTGGATGGGAAGGGGTCGTGAATTTAAAAGCAACCCAACTGTTCACCTTTCTCCCTCTTACAATAAGGACACATTAGACCGTGTTTTGTTTGCATGGCTGGCCTTTTTGAATTATCTTTTGGAGATCTTATTTTAAAGTGGGTCCTTAGGAGACAAATTCTTCATGTCCTCCTTGAAATAAGCCAGCAGCGTCTCGGGGAATGTCTTGTCCTGTGCGGTACAGATAAGATGTGGAAGGTCACAGTCACTGGTGCCGAGACGAGAGCAGCTCATGGCAGGGAAGCATGTCTTCTCGAAAAATCCACATGTGTGGATTCAAACAAGGTGGCAATCTCAGGACCAACTGCACTGATGCACATGCAAGGATGCTTTTCCTCCCTCAGTCCCCAAAGGCACACTGTAGAGGAACCATCTTCCAGGCAGGAGTGGGAGAAACCTGTCCCTTAGGCTATGAAGCAATTTCCTTCGGATGAGGGAGAAGGTCTAGTTATCAAAAGGCATGAGTTGATGCCATGGCCACGGAGTCATTGCCGTACACCAGAGGACTCAGAAGGCCCCCCCAGCAAGCCTTCAGCCCCCACACCACATCAGGAGCAGCAGAAATAGTGGTGTGTGAATGTGGGGTATGTGTCTGCCATGGTGCTTGTGTGAGCACCGGAAGACAACTTTTAGAAGCTGGTTCCCTTCTTCCACCTCTATGTGAGTCCCAGAGATTGAACTCGAGTGATCAGGCTTTCATGGCAAGTGCTCTGCCCACTGAGCCATCTTGTCAGCCTGGAAACCGTGACTCTTATCAATACTAAATTTTGTCATTTACTTAATGTGATAGATAGTCTCTGTTATTTCTTGGATTCTTCGTTTATTCACTTAACAAAGATTTAATGTGTGCTGTGTGGAGACACTGGCTAGCCAGGATGAACCCATTATGACTGGTATCTCAAGTGCCTCCTCAAAGTCTGATATGTTAACATCTTGATTCTTAGCTGGTGAGGCTTTTTGGAAATAGTTGGATCATGAAGATCCACCAAATGTGAATAACCCCCATGGCAAGATCCAGAGCCTCCTTGCACTTCAGACACCATGTTTTCCTCATCACAATAGACTATATCCCATGACCATAAGGCAAAACAAATCTCTCATCAACTAAGCTGCTTCTGTCACATATGTGGTCCCAGTACATAAAGAAAACCAAAACAGTTCCCTAGATATCCCCAAGGCATAGTGCTGAAGAAAGAGATGGTCCTCACTCTTAATACGCTTTGTTCCACCAGACTGAGACACAGGCTGACATATTCAGTGGTGAATACTATTGGCTACTGTTTCTCAAGAAAGGTTAGTTCTACATGCTACCCCTGACTCTCTTGAAGCCAATATGAGTCTGTATTCTCAGTGCCTTTAACAGCTGGGCTCGATGGTTATGGGAGAGAAATGAGCCCACAGTGCACAAATCAGGGCGTGATGATGCCTTTTGAAGAACTCTTTACTGAGCCTTCTACTTCTTCTAGTTGGCCTGCAAAATGCCTGGTGCTCTGTTTCTTCTGTGAGAAAATAACAGCTCAAGAATTAACATTATTTCTTCTTCACCGCTGCTGCACAGCAATTCAGTGAGTCATTAGAGATCATCTAGGCATGCAAGTGGGCAAGAGTTGTTAGTATGTGAATCTGTTCTTCCCATTTCACCCTTCTTTCTTCACTACCCTACATGCCTGGAAGTCGTAGCCTTGTTGGCATGGGTTATGGGCACTATCTATAAGACAGGGGGAGATGGGGGAAAGACAGAAAACGAGAGAGAACTGAGACATGGAAAGAGAATTAAGGGGGGCTAAGTCAGAGAAGGCAAGTCAATTGAAGCAGCATAGAGATGGCTGGGCATGATAGGGGTGGTGGTGGTGGTGGTGGTGATGGTGGTGGTGGTGGTGATGGTGGTGATGGTGGTGGTGGTGGTGGTGGTGATGGTGGTGGTGGTGGTGGTGGTGGTGGTGATGGTGGTGGTGGTGGTGGTGGTGGTGGTGGTGGAGGTGGTGATGGTGGTGGTGGTGGTGATGGTGGTGGTGGTGATGGTGGTGGAGGAGGAGGAAGTGAAGCACAGTAAAGAGATTAGAGAATGAGATTGTGGATTTGGCATAAGAGAGGCTCAGGGACAGCTTCGAGGTGATGAAGACTTTGGCGTGTACAGAAGGGGTGTGGGAAGTCCCTGGTTGTACACTGGCCTCTTCCAAAGTTCTTCCAGAGATTCAAGTACAGAATGGCTTTCCTCCCCATTTTCTATCTTGTTTTAATTTTTAAATTAGTTTTTGTTGCCAGACTATGCTTCTTTATAAACATTTCAGTGCCCAAATGGAACAAGACATTGCCCCCAGACTTCTTTGGGGTTGCCTACCTAACAAACATTCAGAATTTGGTATACATACCATGGTTTCTTGCAGTTTGTACAGGAGGGAGGGAGAGGGGAGGGTGGAATTGTTTCTTTACAGTCTGGCTTAGTTCCCATCTCAGACCTTCTCCCCAACCCCACCCCCCCTTCCAAAGTATCCAAAGAAATATAAAGACTTGAGAATCTGAGGCAGGTATTGCTTTTCAGTATGCAAACTTCTATGAACTGCTACATTAGTGAGGGAAACACAAAGCAGCCCAAGGGGTGAGACAGACAGACATACAGACAGACAGCGGATCAACATTAAAACACCTGTTTTGAAGTGGAGTGGGGGCAGGGCAGAATGACCCTGCAGAGGAGACCCTACTCTGCCTGCCTATGTTGCCAGGGGAGATTTTTTTCTTTTCTCATGCTGTGACAAAATCCCCAAGGACAGCCACTTAAGGAAAGAAGGTATCAGAGACCATCATCTATAGTGGTTGGGACAGCATGGCAGAGGAGGTACGAAGCTTGTTTCCCCCTGTCCCCTTTCCATTCAGTCTGGGCTTTCATTCCATGGAATGATGCTCCCCCAACCCCTAGTTAAGCGCCTCTGGAATCATCTTCACAGATACCTTCAGAGATATCTCCTTTTAAATTCAAGTTAACAATGAAAGTTAACCATTGCAGAAGTCTTCTAAGAAAGGCTGTGTTGAGTGACAAACAGGGGCTTTCCAGAATACATCCTAGAGAGAAGGATGAGGGTGTGTCTGGAGATAAGAATGGTACATGATTAGGGTACAAGGTGGGGGCTTGATGGCAGGCTCTGTCCACTGGTAGATGTGAGACTGGCAGAGGCAGTAAGGCTGGCTTGTGGAAGGTGACATCATGTAGGGTCTGGTGTCCTGTACAATGAGTTTAGACCTGTGTACCATAAGCCATGGGAGGGCGGGAGGGCAGGAATGAGAGCATCGTGGAACTGAAATTCTGGTGAGGATGACTTAGAAGCTGGAGGTAGAAGCCCATACATAGTAGGGAACGTTGCAGTCACACAGGGAAACCCAAAGCAGAGGGAGCAGAAGGTGGTGGCAGGGGAGAGAGAGGGACATCTTGGATAAAGAGGCAATTTGGAGGTAGCCATCAAAGACTGATTACTTTGAAATAGGAAAGAAAAGAGGGTCTGTGGTAATCCTAATACCATGTGTATAGTTGGTCAATGTGCCTCCTTAAAGAAGATGGAGACTATAGAGAGAGTACTGCTCTCTCTTCAGAGGAAAGTAATGTTTAGAACTCCTAAGAACTGCTAGCCAGAATGCTTAAAAATACAGGAAAGACATCAGGCTAAAATGATGCCCTTTGTGTCCCCATGAGCCCTCACTTACATCAGATAACTACAAGAGGCATTAATTTCTGCAAACAAGAACAGTAGTGAATGTTTCCAGATTTTTATCTTTTCATTGATCAAATGTATGTGAAATAGCTTGCATCTGACAATTGACTGCACAAGCATTTCACATAAGTAGAAGGCTCACTTTTTTTCCCCCTATGAAATGAATACATTGTAGATCTGATGTCAGGGTTTCCTATGCTTGTGTTCCAGCTCTAAACTGGATTAATCTCTTCCCCTGGCAGGGCTACACACCCACACTTGACTCTTGCCTCCTGAAAGAAGAAGTTGCTGGAACGGAAATCAAAGAGGCCAATGACAGGAAGGGGACATCTTAAAATCTGTTTTTCAGTTTGAAGAGTTTGGTCAGTCTCTCCTGGAGCCGGGCAGATGAATCTCCTGGGAGGTTTATGACCAGAGCTGGGAGGATAGGTTAGGAGGCAGGAACAAATTCCTAGTGATTCGTTGTTTAAAAGAGATTTTCTTATAAAAACTTAAATAGAAGTCCCAACCCATTTCTCATGGAGAGGAGGGAGGGAGGAGGGAGGGAGGAGGGAGGGAGGAGGGAGGGAG
>JADRCH010000867.1:264671-290615 GCA_019843965.1 Rhynchomys soricoides | reverse complement strand
GAGGAGGGAGGGAGGAGGGAGGGAGGAGGGAGGGAGGAGGGAGGGAGGAGGGAGGATTAAACGTAAAGACCCATTTGAACCCACAGCTAATGCTAGATTCCGCTGGTTTAAAAACCACCAAAGCCTTGTTTTTATAATTTTCCCAAACACGTGTGTGTGCGTGCGCGCGTGTTATATGTGTGTGTGCGCTTGCGTGCGCATTATATGTAGTTTACATTGGACGTTTCTGGTAACCTTTGGCATCAGGCTTCCTTGCTTACCGATAACCCCGGCTACACTGGAGCTCAGCTGGCCCCTCTTCTAGCACTTCTATTTGCTGTTACTTCAGAGGCGGCTCCTCAGCTTTAATTTGAAAACACACACCACAAACAAAACAACTTTCTTTTGCAATTTTCAGATGTTAGCAGGGTTCAGATTAACACCAGGGTCCCTTACAATGAAAAGATTTCTGAGAAACTTCATGGAACCTGAAATCAAAACAAAAGGGATCTTGGGATTGTCTTAGAACATTTCACCAAGATTGGATTCTGTGCCTGCCAGGATGACTCTCGGTAGTCCCCAGGGTGTGTGAGGAAGGCGCAGCTGATGAGCCTGCACCAATTCTAGATTTTCCTGTCAGATTTCCTCCTGGTGATGAAGGTAGGACAGGGCCTTAAAAATACAGTTGCAGATTACTTCTAACGCTTGAAAAGGTTAGCTTTCCAGGTCTGGCTTCTGAGGGGATGGATTTATTTATTATTTACATTTGAGACAGGGTATCGGCCTTGTAACACAGGGGAACCTTGAGCTCAAAGTGATTCTGTTATCTCAGGCTACAAAGTACTAAAACTGCAGATGTGTCACCTCCCTTCAGAAACAAGAACTCCCACCTCACCTCCCTGCTGGTATTTAAACATCCCCCAAAGAGCTTCCTTAAGCCAGAGAAAGAATAACTCAAGCCTGGGGTAAATTGTTACCACAAGCATCAGGGCTCAGCTGTGAATTTAACTGTGGGGGAATACAGGGGGAGCAAACACTGCTTTCCTGCCGGCTAATACCACTGTGTTTCAATCTCTTGTAAGTATCTGCTAGTATGTAATTGAGTATTTTCTCTGTTCCTGGAACTATTTGAAGCATCATGTATCTGTCTGGTTTTACTTAGTTCTCAGATTTTTCACTGTGAAATATGGTATTATTTTTGCAAGTGGGGAAACTGAGGCACATAGAAATTAAGTCGTTTGTTTACGTTCACAGGCAGGACTGGCAGGTCAGATTCTAACTCTGGTGGACAGACTGCCAGTGACACATCGTATCTTCTGAAACAAAGGGCAAAGGAGGCCCCTCAGTCCTACCAATATTACATGGATGGTGGAGGAGGGGATCCATGTCTGGGCTGGGAATCCGGGCCATTCAGACCACCCACTCCCTTCATTCACACTCTGTTCTCACTGCTAGGTCTACCTCAGCATTGCAGGACTTGGCTTAGCTCCCATGTCCCAGAAGAAGTCCTGTGGGGCCATTATTTTCTAAGCATATGGGTTAAATAAAATCTCAGTGGTAGGGAGACCTTGGGGGAATGAAGCTCCGGGAAGATTGGCTACAAAGGAAAAACTCAGCAGCAAGAAGCTGCAAGCTGCCTGCGAATACAGATAGGCCATAAATCAGAAGGAGCTGCTGGCTGGCCCCGGATCCCAGGACCAGAGCCTACTGCCGGCCCAATAAAAACAGTAGCTTCAGTTCAGAATGAGAAAGCAGTTTAGGTGTTGAGGAGACCCACTGAGGCACTGTGTAGCCACTGTTGCGAGAAAGGGAAGGTGAAGACAGTAGGGAGGTGGGGATGGAGGGGCGCTGGAACAAAGGAGTCCAGGGGATTAGAACCAAATTACCATCAGCAGCAGACAAAAAGTCACTTAGAGGAAGCCCTGAAGTGGAGGGAGAAGCAAACAAGAAAGCTGGCTTGCTACCCGATACTAAGAGAGGAGGAAGTGGGAGACGCGTTGCTTCCTGTAGAAATGATGATTGAAGACAAAGCTGGGTGGGGACTCAGGCTTGGGCTTCAGGGGCTGCTATACAGACAGACACTCGACGCCTCTCTGTGGGCAACTCCTACTACGACTGGGCTGGGCTGGGCCGGGCGGGGCTGGGCTGCGCTGGGCTGGGCTGGGTTGGGCTGGGCTGGGCGGGCCGAGCTCACCACCCATCTGCTCCGCCAGGGGAAGCTGCTCTCTAACCAAGCCTCCGGAGCCAAGCAAGGTAAGGGACACGTTTTTTCCATGTAGCTCCTTTTGAATTGAGATGAAATAACCGTGCCTGTGGGTTTTAGGGTGGATTTCTTAGGGAAGCGAGGGACATTGTTTCAGGCTTGGGGGAAATGTTTAGGATGGGATTTTAATTTTTTTTTCGAGAATGATGGTCAGATTTGTGACACATTTTGTTCGGGGTTTGGGGAACCACCCTCAGTGTTTAGGAAAACAAGCCGAATATAAGAAGTGGTTTGCTTAGCTGGCTCCGCCATCCAGCAGGGCTGAGTTGCAGTCAGCTAGGCTATGAAGCTGCAGTCTGGGCATCCGAGCGTGGCAGACCCTTGTTTTGGGGTCTAAGTCGTGAAAGATGTTAAGCACATTAGTATACGTATATATTTCTGTGGGCCGTCTCTTTGCAACGTTATTATGGCTGTGGTTTGGCTGGGAGGAGGTTGAGTTCTTTTGTACATAGATTTTTACCAACAAAGGCTCGCATTTCGCGAGCGAGGGGCAGTATTTACCTCCAAGGAACCCGTGTCTTCCTCTCTTTGCTGCTACCATTTGTTAGTAGGTCTTACCCTAAAGTTGCATCCTTATTTAAAGGACCATAGCCCGCCCATAACTTGCCGAAAATACCGGTGTGTAAATGGATTTTATGTCTGTATGGATTTTATTCATCTCTAGATCGAAGCGATTGTTAATTCCAGATAGATAATATCAAAGTGAGCTGGTTCATTTCCTTGTCTGTGTATGCTGTACACTGAAGTAATACCATCAGAACGCAGTTGTTATTCTGTAAATTTTCTTAAGCACTGAATGCTAATAATGAGTCTGAAACTCGTTCGCATTTATGAATGATATATGCAGAAGTGCAGTAAAGGGGTCTAACGGGCTTGAACTGAGATTATGGGCTTTCTTTGGCAGAACATGCAGGATAAACAGTTTAATAAATGGTGGCATAATTTTTTAAAAAAATCTTCAACAGAAGTGTGGTTAAGCATAAGAAAGCATTGATTAAAATGATTTTTACTGTTTTATATATGATAAAAGGGGAGAATATTTCAAAGCAAAGAAAGAGCCTCGAGTGGCAGAATGAAAACAATAAAATGGCATGTTTGAATACTCATGAATTATTAAAATACAAGTTTTTTTTTTTAAACAACCAAATGCACCAGTTGAGGAAGTGTGTACCTTTGTGATAAAACCGTTGTCAGTTGAAGAAGCCACACAATTGAGATTCTGTTTTGTTTTGTCACCTTTATGAAATTAATTTAGATTCTCAGAGTTTGTTGAGTAGCGCTGCATTTTCTGAGACAGGAAGCTCTCATGGACACTGAAGAAATAAATTTCTATTTTCCCGAGCATGTGTAGGAGTTGCGGTAACCATGGGGCTCTTGGGAAGAATTGCTTGGATTTAATCAAAGCAAGTCGTTTTAGGATTCCAAAGTCCCCATTGCATCCTAAAGTGAAATACGCAGCACCATTCTTCTGGATGGAGACCTAGGCTACATCTAGAGTCTGGTAATCAAGCTGTGTGTCCCTAAATGAAATAGGAAGCTGGGCCTCTGGGCTATACAGAAGGCAGGACTTTTCTTTCATACTGATCCATCTACAGTCTATGTTCCGTAGATGATGCTGACATCCTGCTTTGTTTGGGGATGTCTAGAAAATGTGTATTACCCCTCCCATGTGTCTCACAGGAGAGTGAAGTGATGAAACCTTGGCCAGTACGCATAATAGAGTCAAGGGGGCCCCTGTTCTCTGTCTGAAAACAACTAGAGGTGCCTGTTTTGTGCACAGCAGAAAACACTTCCTTAATTGTTAAATTTCAGCTCGAGGCAGAATGTGAGTGAGCAATGGCAGATCTATGAGGATGAGGGCTGGATTCTTTCTTAAGCAAGAAACAGATGGGTGGGTGTGCTTCTACATTGCTGAAGGAGACTATTCCCACCGCTCTGGCCATACAGAACACTAACAGGCATTCTTTTGCTTAGGGTATTTGGTGGCTGGAGAGGGCGTCAACAAACACTGAAATTTTAATGGTGTGTGTGTGTGTGTGTGTGTTTTCCTGACATATGGTCAATGACTGAATGGAAATATGACTCTTATTATTTTACGGCCAGCCCTGGGCCTCGTGTGATAGGTATGTAGTGATGCCTTTAGCCGAATAACTTTTTAGGTCCAATTCTTCAACTTTTAAGTCTAAAAGTAGGAAACCTATTCACAAAAGATCAGTGGGAGGAAAGAAAGGAACACAGAATGCCAAGAGCACATTTTGAAAACCAAATTCTGTGCCTCTGAATCCCCCCGCTGCTTCTTACTACGTGACTTTATGAACCTTAACTTCTTCCTTGTGAGCACAACAGCACACAGTCAGGGGTTTATGTGACTCAGCCTTTGCTCATGTGTGTGGATGAGTGAATGTTGGGTACAGGAAGATACTGAAGCATCACTTTGTCCCACTGTAGTGGCATCTGGAGAAGTTAGCTTAGTCTTGGTCTCTGCCACTGCCTCTGAGAATGGAGATTTCTTTATTGTAAAAGAATATTCATATCACTAAATGTCCCACTTTAATACCTTTTAAGCATGCAGTTCCATAGTATTAAGTATAATCACATTAATGTACTATTTTTTTTTTTGCCACGTTCACCCTCTGAATTCTTTTTAATCTTATAAAACAGAAAGTTGGCAAATATCAAACAATAACTCTCCCTTTCTCTGTAGCTCAGACCCTATCAAGAAGCATTACACTTTGTCTTTATGAATTTGACTAAGAACCTGATGGAGAAGGAATCACACAATGTTTCACAATGAACTTAATTCATCTTCAATATTGTCTCCAAGGTTCAGCCATGTTGTAGCACATGTGAGAATCTCCTACTGTTTTAAATTGAATAACATTCCATAACATATATCCATCCTGAGATGGCTCAGCGGTTAAGAGCACTGACTGCTCTTCCAGAGGTCCTGAGTTCAATTCCCAGCCACCACATGGTGCCTCACAACCATCTGTAGTGGAATCCAATGCCCTCTTCTGGTGTGTCTAAAGACAGCTACAGTGTACTCATATACATAAAATAAATATTTTTTTAAAAAAGCATATATCCATCCCATGTTTCTTGTCCATTCATGTCCATTCATCCTTTGATGAATATGTGGACCAGTTTTTGGCTATTACAAACAATGCTGCTCTGAATATAGGTGTGTAGAGTCCCTGGCTTCTGTGTTCAGTTTTTGAGGAGCCGCCACATTGTTTCCTGTAGCAACTACACAACTTGACATTCCACCAGTATGGTACAATGGTTCTAGTTCACCTGCATCTTCACCAGTGCCTGTGGCTGATTCTTCACCACCCTATGGTGAGGTGGAATCTCTTTGTGATTGGATTTGCATTTTCCTGGCTATGGTCACAGAGTCTCAAATACTCCCAACCCCATCTTGCAAGAGCAGACCTCATGTGACTGACATTTTCCCAGTGATTTTCATTTTTCATTTGCTTTTGGCCACGGGTGTATCTTCTTTGAAGAAATGGCCATTCAAGTACTTTCCAATTTTGAATTTGATTTTTCTTTTAAAAAAAGTTTGTTTTTTTTTTAACTTTTTAAATTGTGTGTGTGTGTGTGTGTGTGTGTGTGTGTGTGTGTGTGTGTGAATGACAGTACAGGTGAACACAGAGGTTAGAAGGTATCAGATCTTCTGGGACTGGAGTTACTGGAAATTGTGAGATGCCTGTCATGGGTGTGAAAGACTATCTCGAAAGTCAAGGTGATGGTTCCTGAGGAACAGACCTGGGGCCGCCTTCATACACACACACACCACACACACACTGGTCCTATATGAACCTGCACACACTCGTGCACAAACAGCACAATCAACAGCAGAGGGTGCTCAGTTATCTTTGAGTGATTGCCTGTTTCTTTAAAGTAGTTTTACTGCAGAGGCTTGAGTAAGGCAGATGGAGCCTTTTAGCTCTAGGCAAGTACGTGCAATAGGACTTGCACTTAGTGGGAAGATGGAAAGACCAGTCAGTGTCTTAACTGCGACATTGGCCTAGTTGGAATCATGCGGCCATTCTCCTGATCATCTTCCATGTCTCTGAGGCAGGACAGAACCTGGAAACTAGGTTGATGGCTTCTCCTTGGGATTTACCACCCTGTCAGCATGTGGTTGTTTCTTGAAAGCTCCCCCCATCCCCACATCTCTCTTTTCTTCTTCTCCTCCTTCTCCTCCTTCTTCTCCTCTACCTCCTCCTCCACTTCCTCCTCTTCCTCCTCCTCTCCACCTCCTCCTGCTTCTCCTGCTCCTCTTCTCTTCATTCTCTTTCACTTTCTCATGTATTCACAGCAAAGTCTGTACAGCCCCAACCCCTACTCACTTCATTCCTTGCAGTTGGGCCAACCCTCTCTTTTTCTTACATGTGTTATAGGACTCCACAATTCTTATCACTTCAGATATTCTGTTTGTCTTCATTTGTCTTAGGTCATTCAGACCACAATGAAAAACGGCCACAGACAAGGCCATTTATAAACTATAGAAATTAATTTCTCCTAATTTCAGAGCCTGGAGATGGGGGATCATGGCACCAGCAGATTATAGGTGTTTGGTGCTGTCTTCTGTGGCCTTACATTCCTGAAGGCCCTCCTCTACTAGGGCATCGGTCCCATGCAGGACCCGAGGATGGGCTGCAAAGACCCCTCCTCTAACCCACTGCAGCTACGAGAGGGGTTAGGCTCCAACATATGAATGGGGGTAAGGGCACAACCGTCCAGCCAGAGCCACATTCATTCTGTGTTCGCCCTTTCTTTGCCTTTCCTTCAAAGTAAGGGTATATCCTCCGCCCAGACTCTATTCTGTCCCTCTTATTTAAGTAATGACATCCTTCCTACATAATGGGTTTCTTCACTTTTAATGATTGTTTTTACTATATTTATTTGTGTGTGTGCACAGATGCCACAGTGTACACGCAGAAGTCTGAGGACAATTTGTGGGAGTCAGTTCTCTTTCCATCATGTGTGTTCTAAGGACTGAATTCAAGTTGTCAGGCTTGGTGGCAAACACCTTCTACCCGCTGAGTCACCTCATCAGCCCGGAATTTCATGCCTTAATTTGCCTTATTTTAGTTTTTCCTTCCCTGAATAACTTAATAAATAAAATCTACTGCCAACAAAGCCTGACCTTGACTTTGTTTCTTTCTTTGTTTGAGATAGGTTCTCACAGTGTAGCCCAGGCTAGCCTTGAACTCAGGCTTCTTCTGCCTCAGTGTCCTGAGTACTGGGATTAGAGGTGTGTGCCATCATGCCTGGCTCCACTTGGCTTCTGGAACCTCTACTGGGTCTGTTGTTTTCTCCGTGCCTGTTGAAGGTTCCCAGCTCCACTAACTCCTCCATGTCGGGCTCTTTCTGCCCATTCTCTTTCCCTCTTCCCTTTGGTTCTAATCACTGTTGTGTGTGGGTCAGTTCTCATATCTCATCTCTCCCTGCTTTCTAAGAAGAGCAAACTCACTAGAGCATCTAACCTAACTCTCAGGTTCAAAACAGTGCTCACAACTGCCTTTTCACACCATGAATCCCCTTCTCCCCCTCCCCCATGCCAGATGCCATGACTACTAATGATTAGTGTTCTCCTCCTTCAACTGTGATGTATAAAAACTCTGTCTCACCATTTTCCTCACTAAGCAACCTGAGTGGCAGTAAGCTGAATAGCTCTTGCATTTGGGATTTGAAGTAAACCCCCTATGCTGTCTACTCGTTTCTATGGTGATAACAGTCTCTCTTGGTCTCTAGCAGGACTGGTTTGTCCTTCCCCTAGATTAGCTCTCTTACTTCCCCTTCTGCATTTCACCTCATGGCCCAGCATTTGCAAAGAGCTGGATCCTACCTGTTCCACCAGGCTCAGCTCAGGGGTTAGCGTCCTCGTCCATGAGGCCTTCTCTGGTTGCCCCTGCTGGTTTCTTCTGCCACTTCCCAAATAAACAACAGTATTTTTAATTCCCTGATTATCTGTTCTCACATGATAGCATTTGGCTCATTCCGGCCTGTATATTAATTTTGTATGTGCATTCTCCTTGTAACAATGCAGCAAGCACTTTGAGGATAGCAACTACATTTGTTTTTGTCTCTGTCTCCTCATAGCACACAATGCAATTTGTTTATCATCCAGTTGTCTAATGAACTTGCCTGAGTGACTCATATTTTTGATGCAGCGTGAGCTAGACATCAAACTTGTTCTCTGGGCAATCACAGACCACTGTGGAAAATAGACAGATACAGAAAGGATCACAATTCAGTTAATCAGTCTGACCACAAGTCTGAAATGAATGTCTACCCATGCAACCTGCCCTTTGAGATGCAAGGGAACAAAACAAGCCAGTTCTTTCTTTTCTTGGAACTTAAATTCTAGTCTTGAGAGAGACTCAATAAACATGTAAACCAGAGGCTCGTGTTTCTGGCTGCACATTAGAAATCACAAGGGGTACTTTGAATAAAAAAAAAGCTCTCTGTCCCAGCTTTACCCCAGACTATGAAATTAAAGTCACCCAGGATTGGAAACCACAAGCAAAACCAAATCATAATACAAGAAAATATCAGCTGCCACTGTGTACTGTGTTAGATAAAACGGGTGGCGGCTGTGTCATTGTATACTTGATGGTGGTGATGACAGGGATTTAGTGTTCTTTTCTTTCTTTTTTTTTGTAATCCCAGAAGGCTTCTAGGAGGTCACACTGGGGGTGAGAAATCCGATGCTAAGCATGGATGTCAGGGATGTGAAGGCTCTACAGAGAGTTTCCACGAAGAAAGTACAAGTACCTTTCTGAAGTAAGGCTGAGGTGAGGCACTGTGCCCTTCCTCCCACATAGGCAGGATGACTTACAGACTCCCTTCTACTGCAAGCAGCTTTTCAGTCAACCCAGACAGGCTCCAGGCAGAATGCTTGCCTACTCCACTGAGTATTTGGCCTGGGCTGGATTTTATTTAGATCAAATTGATTTGCACAGTCAGGAAGACTTCTCCATTTAATTATAGATTTTTTTTTTTCCTATGCTGCAATCAACTCAACAGGGCTTGTTGTCTGAAGTAAACACTATCCTTATTGTTTAAAATAACCTTAGATACATGATATTCATCTCTTAGATGAATAAAGAAGAGAAAGCAATGATTTCTGCAATTAATTGTGTTTGGGGGAAGAAGCAAAAACCCTTTCAGAGGAGTCTTTCAAGCCACTCCAAGTAAAAGCACTCCCTCCTGGTTAGAAGGGATGAATGGTACCACCCGCAACAAGCCAGCTGAGAACCAGTGTTTAACAAGCATTTGGTCTGTGCCCTAAACTTTATATGTTACTGTTTTCAACTGATCTTTAAATTAACCACGTGAAATGAACATTATTTTCTGTCAGAATATTTTGAGCTGCTGGGGGGGGGGCATTGCCTAAATGGAAACAATAAGAAATGTGTCTCAAGATCCAGAGTCTGTTATTGAGCTGGTGGGCAGTGTTCTGAAGGAGCTGAGCTCTGACACCCTCAGCTGATTTGCTCTCTTAGGCCAACTCCCCTCAGTGTGTGGAGATGCCTGCTAAAGTCCAAATAAGGGGCAGCTCAGTGTCCACGGGCACAGCTGAGGGCCTGAGTTCCTCTCATGAAGCTCATTTGCTCATTTGTGACAGTGTCCCACTCAGCATTTTAGAGCTCATCATGTAGTTCAGGCTAGCCACAACCTGACAACCTTCTTGCCCCAGGTTGTTAACTGCTGGGATTATAGGTATGAGCCAGGACACCTGTCACTCATGCATCAAAGCTGAAAAGCAGCTTGTGTGGTCACCTGTGCGCTGGGAGGGAATGGGCAGGAATTTCTTAAGCAAAAGGCAAGCCTGGGCTCCATTGGGGAGTCATGTACATTAGAAGCTATGTGAACAGACAGTTCCTGTCTTATGAAGTAAAGGCTAGAGATGAGTCTCAATCACAGAGCAGTTGCCTGTGTGCACAAGACCTCAGATGTGCTCAATAGCACTGTGAAAGAAAGAAGAAAGAGAAAGAAAGAGGCCTCTCTAGCTGACTTCCCCTCCTGACTCACACATGACCAAGCAGAAGGAACTACTGTGATTGGCTGATTTGGGAGTTTCCTTCCAGAGGCCTTGTTGCAGCCAAACCTCTGTGAAAAATATGGTCACTAGAACCCTGGAGAAAAGTCCACTACTATTAACAAAACCAAAGAGTTATGGTTTATATGGAGACATATACACACACATCATATATATACATATATATATATATATATATATATATATATATATGTACACACACACACACATATAAATTGGTTCTCTGTGACTGGTCATGCAAATCGATTTGATCTAAATAAAGCCTGCCTGGCCTGAGTATTGAGTCCAAAGGCCAAGGTCTCTGTGACTAGTGTCTGTCTAACTTAAATAAGAAGCCTGTTTTCTCCTGCCGTGTATATTTTGTTGATTACAATGCCTGTAAGTGAGGCTTGAATGGTCTCAGGCATTTCTGATTACAAGTTACTTAGACAACAGGTTTGCACCCTTCACCTCTGGAGGGAAGTGCCTGCATGGTTCCTTAGCGGGCGTGGTTCCGGTAGTGGATTGTGCTACGTTCTGCGGGCGTGGTTCCTGCAGCGGTTCCTGCAGCGGGTTCTGCCGCCTCCTGCCTTCCACTCAGGTGTTGGCATTTCCCAGGCGACGCGTGCGCTGCAGCAGTGGGGAAGAGGGGAGATTTCAGTGTTGTGACACGTTTCTGTGTGTTCTCATCCTAAATGCGATGGTGGGAGTGTGCTTTCTCTGCAGTCGGGCGATGGAGTGCCTCCTACTCTTAAATTTTCAAACAGGAAAGTAAAGTTAATTCCTAGGCTTTGCCAACAGAGCCCCGTTTAAGAAGGATGTTCATCTGATCTGTGTGGAGCCATATTTTTTTTAAAAAAATTACACAGTAACAAAACCCTCACTGTCATTTTTAAGGGTTTCCCTGGAGTGAACTGATCTCTTGCCTTTTTTTTTCTTTTTTAAGACTTTATGAATGTATTTAGAGAACGCTGATACCCGCGAGTATTATTTAATCATCTTACTACCTGTCTTTTATAATGTTTTAAAATAATCCAAAATACAGCAGTGTAGAAAAATAAAGAGAGTGAATAGGAGTTAAGTAGTTATAGGAAATTACTGTGAAGTCAGAATCACTTGGGGAAGTTGCTAAAAACTTTCTACGCCTCTGTCTCCTCATCTGACGGGTATAAAAGGTTTATCCGTCATAGGCCTAAACTATAGCGATTATTCCAGAAGTGGAGATATTCCTATAGGTGTCATATTGCTACCAATATGAAGGACAGCATCTTTTAGGTTAACCAAGGACTTCTTACCAATGTCTAGCCAAAAGAATTGTCTCCAGTGATGAACACTGGAGTCTAGAGTCAGCTGAGGAAGCCCGTTTCCCTGGCACAGACAGCCGGCAACGCTCCGACTTAGTGACGTGTTAATCTGACATTCGAACTGTTTATCCAGGAGTCCATGGGCTTATCCATAATCACCTCCGGTTTTCCTTCCGACTCAAAATAGGCTTACTCAGCCCAAGCCTGTTTTTGTTAGGTGTGGCCAGGTGCCTGGCATTGGCTCGAGATAGGCAAGCGGCCTGGAACGTGTTGTTTGTAGGAAGAAGCTTTGAGAATCTTATGTGAACATAGTCCCTGGCCACTGACAGTAAGGGCGGGGTGGGGTGGGGGGAAGGGGAGGGCGGCAATGGCAGCCACACTCCAAAGCTTGGATTTGAAAGTGAAGACAAGAGAGCTCTCTGCACTGACCAGGAATGACTGTGGAGTGAGAGTGATAGACAGGTTTTGCTGGATAGAGACGGCCTGTTATCCTAGTACAGTCTTGCCCATCCTGATAGTCCTTTGGTTTTTCCTTTAAACTATCGGAGCGGTTATTGGCATTAATGCATAAAACACATACATAATTCTGAAGACAGTGATTTGTGGCATTTGTGTGTATATGTTACTGAGCAGGGAAGATAATTAGGTTTATATAAGTAATTTTTTTGTTTTTTTGTTTTGGAATAAGGCTTAGTTCCATTTCTCACAGAGGAAACTGGTATGCTAAAATGGTTAGCAGATCTTTCTTTGAGGGAGTCAGTAGTAATACCAAAGTCAGCCCTGTGGTGCTCAGCAGGTAAGGAGAGCTCTACCTCCAGGAATGCCTTGTTCAAAGAGAAGGTGAGAGTCAGGCCAGGCCTGGGCCTCCATCTGGAACAGGTCTCCCTCAACCCTATTGTCACGGCCCAGCTACAGACAATGATGCATAGTTTGTACAGGGCCTTAAATGATGTTTACTACAAACATTTTTAAATGATATTTATTAAGTAGATAGAAGTCATTTTCATTTCTTTAAATGTCTGGATTCTTTCATGTTCAAATTTTAAAAATAAAATATTTAACTTGGGACATGCTGTAGCTGGTCTTTGGCACTTTGTGGATTCTTTCTTCCATCCTTCCCCACCTCTTTCCTTCCACCCTAACTCCCCCTCCCCCCAACACTAGACAGGAGAGAAAAAAAGGATACAGAGGAAAGGAAAGAGATCCCCGAATAAAGTCAGGGTCGGAAAGGGGGTAACAGTGTTGTTAGACCCCTGCCTGCTGGTTAGGGGTGTTGAGATCCTCAGGACAAGTTGGTCTGTGCCATCAGGAGATCTAATTTCTTCTTCTTGTTGCTTCTTCTTTGCACACAACAATTTAACAAACTAGGACAACAACAACCAACAAACCATCACATCTCTCAAGGATACTAGCATTTATATTCCCTCTGAAGATTCCCCAGAATTCCAAATGTCACACACTCACAGAAACTATCTGCAGCTGGCAAAATCACACCCCTGCTAGAGCAGGAGGCAAATCCTGGTCAGCTGCTATGGACGATCTAAAGCAGCCCACATCCCACATCTGGGATTAAAATAAAACATATTCTTATAATATTTTTGTGTTTTTTAAAGAAAACCAAAATTGTCACTACAACATCCATTTTAAAATACCTTGATACTAAGATTTCTAATTATTCTTCTGTAACAGTTTGTGCTCCCAGATTTAAGTTATTTTGTTTGGTATTTTTTTTTTTTAAAGATTTATTTATTTATTTTATGTATACGAGTACACTGTAGCTATCTTGAGACATAGCAGAAGAGGGCACTGGATCCCATTACAGATGGTTGTGAGCCACCATGTGGTTGCTGGGAATTGAACTCAGGACCTCCGGAAGAGCAGTCAGTGCTCTTAACCACTGAGCCTGTTTGGTATTTCTTAATAAATATTTTATTTCACTTGAGTCTCTAAAACTACTTTATGGAATAATTAAAGTATTTAGATGAGGAAGAGATTAATTATCTCTCAGAGACAAATTCAAATTAATTTCATTGTAAACCAGAGGTATAAATAGATAATCTTGGAACAGAGGGAACTGGTTCATTTTCTTTTACTTCTGTTTTCTTCTCTCTCTCTCTCTCTCTCTCTCTCTGTGTGTTTTCATTTTCAAGGAGAAAGGCCTGTTGACTTTATGGATCCCTCTTCATAACAACAGATATGCCCAAAAAAGATGAGAAAAAAAAAAACTGCAAAAAACCTTTAAATGGATTTTATAAACCAGCCAGAAACCTGTGTCTGGGGCTTCTGAGGGAACAACCTGTGAGTCATTTTAACAATACACTCACAATCCCATAGTGCATGTGGTTTCCATGGTAATTAGGCCTGTTGAGCTGCCTTGCTTATGTTCCTGCAGAGGAAAGAAGGGGAGAAAAACTGTGAACTGTGAGCTTTGACTATGGGCTTCAGCCTGCCTACTGTGAGAGAGAGTTTAGGGGTTTCCCTTGAAGATATTGGCACAGTCATCCTGGAAGGACTAATGCCCTATTAGTGTTGGGGATTGCAGGTCACAAGGGAGCAAAGGACTGATTGGCACTCTCGAGGGAAGGAAAGGACACATGGTTTCTTTAGCTAATATATAATTACAGGTAAGTCTCTAAGGTCACCCTGATGAAATGCTTGAGTGTCTGTGCACAAGGCTCTAATGATCTCCTAAAAGGCACCGAATACCTCTGGCATATCATTGTTGCAGATTTAAATGATTCTCCCGTTACTACCCAGCTAGAGGTTGGTTTTATGTCTCTGATCTGATTCATACATGGACCTGCTATCTTTTCATTATTTATGGACTGAATTTGACTCCTTTGTATTGGGCAGCCATCTTATAATGCAGGCCCAAGGGTCTCCAAAGAGACTAACAAAGTTACAGGAGGTCTGCTAAATCCAATCCACCATTGCTTCTAAGGAAACCAAAATCAAAGCACACATTTGTTTGATGGACATCCAATATGTCCCCGGCCTCACCCAGTTAGTGGAATTTTATAGAAGTCACTTGTTTCAATTCTATTGAAGGGGAAGCAGAGCCATGAGCCAAAAGTATGAGGCCACACATAGAACTTTCCAAATTCACCTTCAGAAGGCTGGGCCTCCTCTCACGTGTATGGTTATTATGTACTGGCTGAAACTTTATTCTTTAGACCATGCTTCTTTAAGGCAGATTTTATTTTGGAGTTCTATTAAAAGTGAAATAAAGTGAAGTTGCTTGATTTGTGCTCCCTACAACTTTGGTTCTAAATGACCTATCTTATTCTCAAAAGTAGAAATAATTATTACCCAAACATTGTTCCAGATTTGATCGTCTTAGCATTAGTAAATAAAGCTTGACCTGGGCCAGTAAGATGGCTTGAGGTGTAAAAGCATTTGCTGCTAAGAAGGTCAACCTGATTTGGACCCCTATCGGGAAAGAGAACTGACTCACAGGTTGTCCTCTGACTTAACCCTGTGTACTGTGGTGTGCGTGTCCATATTCACACATGTACACACACACTGGAAAATCTGTAAAATAAATACATTTTTAAAACATAATAATAAACTTTGACTTAATATTTTACGAATCATCAAAGTAATTCATGGGGAGCATTAAAATTTGGAAATAGTAACATAAATTATGAATAATGAAAGTAAGAATAGCCCTCATTTATTAAGCTTGTTATTGGTTCAGGTAATTGATGTAGCTGGGACCTGGTTTTACAGTGGTTGAAGGAGGTTGGAAAATATTTATTTCTTTTTAATTCAACAGCCCAGAGGTGAATGGCCAAGGACTCGGTAGCTATGCTAAAGATCATTCAGGGGACCTGGCTCTTCTGCCAGGTTCTTCTGTGGTTTCAGGTGACTTGTTACAAAGGTCCAGCTGGAGGGAGAGGAAGAAAGATGGACTCACAGATTACACTGTGCTGTCTCCTATCAAAGTCTGTTACATGGCTGCACACCTAACAGCAAGGGAGGCTGGGAAAACGAGCTTTTCTTAACATGTACGGGCATATAGTCTTTCCCAAAATACCTTAGTCTTGTGTACTCACCCGATGTGCCTGCAGGATAAAACAGAGTACATTAAATAATAAAGATATTTTAACATAGCGCTAGGCTACTATTTAAAGAATGCTTGACTGCAATATTTTGCCACAAGATGTGTAATAAAGGACTCTAGTAAGTGACAAAGAGGCAGGCAGCATAGACAGTGTGGATACTTTGGGCAAAAGGAAGATTAGTATCCTGGGCAGGACTGAGGGGATCAGAGTGGCATAATTTAAAACTTTTGAATTATTCATCTCTGGAATTTTCTATTTTCCATGTGTTGACATTTTCAGACATCAAAGTAACTAAAAAACCTAGAAGAACAAATTTTCAAAGGGGACTGCAGGATGCGCCAAGTTCTGCGGTAGGAGGCTAGCTGACATTACACAGCGGGCACCATTCTGCACGGGTCTCTTAACTGTACCAGGTGCATTTTCCTCAGTTAAATTTCTTGCATCCCGGCTGGGGATGAAGCTCACTGATAGAGGGCTTGCCTTGAATGTGCAATAGCCATCCTCCCCAACAAAAAAGAGGCTCATACTTGCCATGCAGGATTTCCTTTGCATCGGAAGTTGTATGGTTGGTAATTGGGCCATTTCTTATGCCTTGGTAATAATTTTCGTCTACAGCTGTTGTTAGAATCGAGGAGTGGAATCACTAAAATGATGATTAAGAACAACATCTAAGTCCCTTGATGAGTAGCACCAGGCTGCTTTCCAGAGCCTTGTGCCAGTTTACGCTATCAGCAATAATCTATGAGCCTGCACCCCAGAGCACCCTCACCCAGGCTTATTTTCTAGGTCCCATTTAAGTCATTATTTTCCCCAGGGTTCGTTCGTTCTCTGAAAATAGGTTTGGTGTTTTTTTTTTGCCCTTGGCTTGTTTTCTTTTCCTCTGCTGTCATTAATCACAAGATAATGATTTTCTTTTTTAATAACTTTGGCTCATTTAAAAACACGTGACCCCTTCTAGCACTCTGAGAATACAGTTGATTGGGCAGAGATTAAAACATGCGTGCCAGTCCCACATGGTGTGAGATCTCTGGAGACACCGATGTTCATTTAGTCCTATGACTCTAGTGTGAATTTGACTTCCACCCTCAGTCGTGGTCCTCTTGGTGTGAGATACCTTTTTATTCCGAGTCCAAAAGGAAGTAGGAATGGGAAAGTGCTCCCCAAAGTGTTGGTGTGGGTGCTCTGAAGTTCTCCATGAGAAGGGAAGTTCCTTTTGGGTTGGAAGCACAGTTAGGCCGACTCAGTTTGAACTCACAGGGGTATTAGTAGCAAAGAGTGCAGGTGCCTACAGACCTCAAAACAACCTGTGAAAGACTACAGACTGAAGAGACCATTACAAACAAGACTTACTTCCATCTGCCAGGAAGGAAGGAAGTTTTAAAGGGCCAGGTACCAACATTGTACACTCTAGCTCTTCAACAACTAGGGAAAGAGGAAGTACAGTCTTTGCTATGGTCTTGGTGGGAACCAGTTGGCTTAGGCCAGGAGGAAAGTTTAGGTACTTAGCTTCTGCCACCAAATACAAGATACTAAGTACTCTCAGGGCACTTAACTTCTGCCACCAAGAACTCTGCTTTGCGGGTGATCCTTGATTCACTGTGTCCTCTTGGGGTTCGGTTGCTGTTGTTTGTATGTGTGTGTAGGTAGAGTCAATTTCACAAAGCAGAGGATTCCTATTTCATGTACTATGTACATTTCTTAAAAAGAGAAAGCTCACAAAATGTCGATTCTGACGTGTGCTGCCATTGCCACTAGCCCTTGCTCACTTAGCTCTTACAGCTTTCGCTATTTCTCATTTTCTTAAAGGATGTTTTTTTTTTTCTTTACAAACAGTCTGATCTGCCAGGGAGCCTCCGGCCTTGAACATTGACCAGGTAAGAATTCTGAAATCTTCCTTTCTAGGGTTTTCATTTACCTAAGTAGAACTCCAGAAGGGTCCATGAAGGTATCAGTAATCTCATAGACCAGGACATTTAAGTTTGTGATATTCTTGCAGGAAATAACCACCTGTAGTCTTTAACAATGTTGGTCGGCTCTGGTATTTAAAGAAAGCATGAGTCTCTTTAGTGATAGTTAAAATTGATTTCACCTGCATTTGCCCTTATCTTCTAAAAAACAAACAAACAAACAACAACAAAAAAAAACTGAGTCGAAAAGAAAAATCTGAGCTGGAGAACATTTGAAGTTGTTACCTTAATAATGGTGTCCCTGTGGTGCCAAAAGTGATTAAGGGATTTCAGACATTATCATAACCTGTGCAAGACAGAGCCACAGAGCAATTAGTTTGGAGAAGTAAGCCCTGGTCTTAATGGATTGGTTATAGACGGTGCAAGAGCTTTTCCCTTAGCAGTAACCAGAACAAAAGGTCAGCTTAGAACTGGTGGGCTTTTTCTGGAAGACACTTTATTAACTTTGGAGATGAGTTAAAGCCAGTCAAAACTGGCTACAGACTTGAAAGGCCCCACTATACAGCCAAAACTGTAGTTTGTATATTCCTACCCAGATGTGGAGTTTCCACTAGCCACTGACTCAGGATTTTCACTCCACTTTAAAGTTCAACTTCATTATGAAAAAATTTAAGCATATGTCAAAAATATAATGGTCACAAGAAATTCCCATGTTCTTATCATCTGATGTCAGTGACTATCAACCCACAGCTCAGGTGCTTTTCCACTTTCAGCCACTTCTCGCCTTTCTTTGTTGGGCTGAACTGCATGGCCCCTTGAGGTTGGTGGCTGGACTTTCCATTACTTATTTATGTACATGTCTAATGGCTATAGCAAAATGCTCATTAAAACAGCTTCGTAGCCTGGCTTAATTGGTTTCTAGAACTTGTAATCCATTTGTTTCTTCACACCACAAATGTATGCTTAGCAGTTGGCAGGCACTAGACCTTCCTTTGGATAAGAGGGTCGTTTTTTTTCAACTCACAATAATGAGATCCTTAAGATCATCAAATGAAGTTAACTATCAGATACACACTGACAGAATGAAAAGATAACATCATCATACATCCTTAGCAGCCAAATGTGAGCATTTGACATGTATCATAGTTTTAGAAACTTGGTAGGGGCTTTGTTTCTAATAATATAGTGGAATTGTAAAGAAAACACACAAAACAAAACTCTCAACTCTCTATCAATCTGTTTTATTGTGAATGTTCTTCCAGTGGTCTGACCCTCTTTCAAGAAAAGCTCAGAGAGAGAGAGAGAGAGAGAGAGAGAGAGAGCAGGTATAGATTCCAACTTAACAATTTTCCTTTCAACACACACATAGCCAGCATGTCTGGAGTTTATTATATATTTAATAAAAGTGTTGACTGAATAAACAAAAGAATGAATGCCAGATGCATGAGCCTGTGGATAAAAACCACATGGGCCACAGTGTTGCCATTTGCATGGGGGAGTAATAGAGGTCCCATGGGTGAGGTGTGAGCAAAGAGTCACCAGCAGGTGGAGGAAGGCACTGGCCTGGGGGCCCTGTAGAGAAAAGCTTTGGATAGTGGTGAGATGTCCTCTGTCTGAAAAGGAGAAAAAATTCAATTCAGGTATAAAGGATTACATGTCGGAATACACACAGACCCCAAAAGGCATGGTGCAGTCTAAAAACCTTCAGAGACTTAGAGTGGCCAGAGAGTAGCTGACTGAAGAGGTGGGGCTTCAGAGGCAGGCCAACCAAGCATGGAGGGACTCTGTAATGTTCTGGGTGGGAGGGGCCGAAGAGAATATACAATGAGAACTTTTCTTGGAAAAGATGATTCTACAGGCAGAAGGGAGAATGGAAGGCAGGCCAGTGGGAAGACAGGTCTAGGAATAGGGGACAGAATTGACGACTAAGTGTGGAGGGAGGAAACATCTAGAATAACTTCAAACCCTGTCTGTGGGCAGAGGAGCTGGGGAACATTCATCAAGCTTCAAATGCAAGAAGAGAGACTAGAATTCAGATCTCAGGATGGGGTCATCCATGTGGGTATGCCTACAGTAGGCAGAGTTGGGGTTGCCCATCAGGACCTACAAAAAACATGGAGACACATGGCTATACAGAAACCACCCAGACCAGACCAGACAGACCAGTTGAATCAGAAGCCTCAGGGGAGAGGCCTGGATATCTGTGGTTTCTCAGAGCTCTACAGATGGTTTTTAAAGTACAGTCAGGGTTGAGGATTTCTAGTTGAGAGCTTATTTGAAGAGTTCTCTCTCTCTCTCTGTATGTGTGTGTGCGTACCCACACACGCACATGTGAGCACACACGTGTGTTTAAGACAATGTGGAGTTTCTACTGCCCTATAATCATTAGATTTAAGTGCCTCTTATCTTTGGGGAGCCCCAGGCCATTCCAATATTCCTTCAACTATTACCAACAGCTAAGAATGGTTATACATCTCTGATGTTCTTTGCTATGTTGTGTGGGTTCATGCTGAAACATGAATTTCAAGTCAATTCGATTCAAGCAGAGTTGCCCAGTGGAGGTTGCTCATGTGTGCAGTGGGATAGCTCTTCATTGCTCTCTTAGCTCGTAGCTTATAAAGGGCAGTGGCGTTCTCTAGTCCTTGTGCCCTCTGGAACACTTTAGGGATACACTGAGTACTACTGTACCTTTGTACACAACTGTAAAGGAGTTAGTTGGCATTCTCTGATCTCCCCAAGTGTTTTTCAGTCAAACAAAATTATCGGTTTCAGTGCTACTCAGTGGTCCCTTACCTAAATCATCTCTGGGTTAATAAAACAAAGAAAGAAACTAAACAATGTAGACACGTAAAAGGTGGTAGTGTTTTGTACTCTCACAGGGACTTTGAGTATATTTGGTTTACTACTAAGTCTGTTTTTTTTTTTTAAGTCTAGACAGAGAAGCAAATTAGACACTAGGTACGAAATGGTCAAATATTAGGCTTTGAAACAAAATCTTGCTAAGGCACCAGGCAAATGGTGCACCAGTGCTAAGAGATTATTAGTTTTCTATTGCTGCTGTAACGACTTATTGTTAAGTTTAATAGCTTAAAAACATACAGATGCATATTCTAGTGCTGTGGAATAGGATCTGTAGGGATCTCACTTGGGCTAAGAGCCACGTATTAAGAAGCCCAAGGGGGAGAATCCGTCTCCTTATCTTTTTTCGTCTAACTCAATTTTCAAAGCCTGCAACATTGTGTATCTGTGTGACTTTGCACTGTGGACACATCACCTTCTGACTCTCAGCCATAAAAATCCGTTCCATCCAGGCACATCTAGATGAATGGTGATAATCTCATCAGAAGGTCCTTAATTTAACCACATCTTCAGAGTCCCTTTATTCAGGTCAGGTTGCACATTAACAGGCTCCAGGGGATTGAGACTTGGACATATTGGAGGCTGTTATTCTGCCTACCACCAAAGAAACAGACAATTGTTCAGAACAGTAGAGACACTTCAAATAGTAGAGTTGGGGTCATGTCACACTTCATTATACCAGACTGAGAGATTTTAGTGCTCCCGAGTTAATGAAGCAAGTTCTTATCTTCTCTGCAGTTTCTACTCTTTGGGCCTAGTCACTGGAGATCTTTGCTTTCCTTAGAGATCGGCAATGAAGCTGACAGGTTGAGATCCAGCGCCTCCCTGTTCTTGGCTAGACTTTGAGGTCCTGCAAGTGTGGCCTGGATAGGTTGCCACTTTTGGTGTTTCTCCAGCTCCGAATGCTTGTCTATTGCTCATAGGTTCCCAGGACTTTGAATAGCATAAAAGAATGTGAGAGTTTTATCATGGGCAGGTATGTCTGCCTGCCATGTCACACATTATTTAGTAGGTGCTGAAATGTGGACACTGGGAAGGGAATGCCATACTATTTAGCATCTCTAGGTAGTGTGGCTATTACAGCCAGTTTCCAGGTGTGTTTCAGTTGCCTCGACATGTTAGATAGGTTATCCCTGCAAGTAAGAAACCATTTCTTGGCCTATGGATAAAATGGAGTATTGAGATTTTTGTTGGTTTGTTGGTTTTTATTTTTAACTTTAACCCTAAAGGAACTTGTGACCTTGAAGATTTGGGTGGATAATTTAGGTTTTTCAGCTGTTTTCTTATATCAGGTCTCCCTTCTATCAACACAAATCTGAAGTATAAATTGCACTATATCGGTAGAGCATCAAAATATCCTGATCTTCCCAGGAGTGTGTGTGGGGGGGGGGGGGGGGTACAATTTTTCTTTTCCCCCAGGACACAGGACTTTTAGAACTAAAACTTGGAGAATCCTAAGCATATCAAGATAGTGGATCACCTTTAAAGGTCTGAGAAAATGGCTCCAGCAGACATTGCTCTCATACTGATGAATTTTTAGGACATACGTTTAGCTGAACTAAATAGCTAAAACAGCCCCCAGGGTTTGGATTGAAAATGATGGACAAACCCTTTACTGATTGTCCTCTGTATTCATGGGTTCTGTATTAGCGGATTCAACCAATCATGGATAGAAAAATATTTTTTTAAAACCTCACTTCTGGTGGTAAGGAATGTACATCAGTAGAGTGCTTGCTTGAGAGACATGAAGCCCTGGGTATGTGATTCTCAGCACCATGTAAAGCAAATGTAGTAGCACACCTACAGTGGAAGCACTTGAGAGGTGGAGGCAGGAGGATTAGAAGTTCAAGATCATCCTCAACTACACAGGGCTTTCAAGGTCAGCCTGGGCTACAAAAGATCCTGTTTCAAAAACAAACAACAAACAAACAAACAAACAAACCACACCCAATTCTGTAGTGTGCATCTACATGCCTTTTTCCTGGTTGTTCCATAAACAATGTAGCCTAAGAATGTTTTCATAGCATTTACAATGTGTTAGGCTAAATACAAGTAATTTAGAGAGATGTATAAGGGGTTATACATAAATATTATGCCATCTGACAGAAGGGATTTGAGCAGCTACAGATTTTGGTATCCATGGGGGTCTTGGAAACAGTCCTTCATAGATGATGTACAAATCAGGATGCCTTGACACATGCAAACTTGACACAGTAACAACAAACGCCTAGGATGCATAAGAACAGCAACGTTTGTGAAATCACAAGGTCCATTAAAAGTGGTTGCCTGCCCGGTTAGTTCCCCAGTGGCAGCTGCCACTTCCTGTGTGCTGGCTCTGATAATGGAAGCTTTAAGAACTGTGTTACTGAGGTAGCCATGGGACCTCCCTGAATCTTCTTCAGTATGTCAGCATGTGTAAAGATTATAATACCCAAGTCTGCCACAGAGTTCTCTTAGCTTTAATCCTGCTTTTTGTATAATGAAATTGAACATTTCCCCCCTAATAAAAAGCATGGAGTGTTTATGAAGAAATAGGGCTTTGGAAGAGCGGGCAATGACTTAGATGTTGCTGCATCTGCTTATGGTACCTGCTCAGTCATCCATAGCAAAATTCATCAACAGTGGGAGATACTGAATGTCCCAGGGCAGAACCCCTTGCTTTTCTGTGGTTTTTGTTTGGAGCTTTGATCTCTCTAAACTATTAGGACTAATAAAGAGAATTGCAATTGGAAAGAGCAAATTGAATTGGAAAGAGCAATATGTTGACTTCCTCAGGTTGGAATTTGACTTTTAAGAGTTGGCAGGGTTTTGAGTTGTTGAATTTTGATTGATGTTTTAAAATGTGTTTCATCATTTTCTATCTTCCAAATTATGCTGCTTGATAGATCTAAGGAATTCCCTTCCTTTCATTCTCCAAAAAGATTGAATATTATCAGTCATAAAGGTAACTATATTTTGAACAGGGAAGCTTTGTGAATTTGTTTGTTTAGTTATTTATTGTGTAGAGGTGGGAGGGTGAGTGCATGGTATGTTTGTGTGTGTGCACGAGCCATGACTCATGCAATTCATACCACCGTTCCTGTGTGTAGGTAAGAAAACAATCAGCAGGAATTGGTTCTCTCCTTCTACCGTGTAGGTTTTAGGGATTGAATGCAGGTCATCAGGCTTTGCTGCAAGCTCCAAAACATGCTGAGCCATCTACCTGTCCCCAGACTTGTGAATTACTTTGACTTTCTCCTCAACCATATTTTGAATTTCTTCTTTCTAAGCCTTCTGAGCACCACTGTCTGCCTGTCTATCTGTCTATCTATCTATCTATCTATCTATCCATTTATTTATTCATGTTTTGGGTCAGGGTTTCATTGTGTAGTCTCCCAAATACTGGGATTTTGGGTGTGCACACGCACTTGGCAACTCTGTGGTTGTATTACCAAGCTCACCTTAGGGCTAAGGATGTAGCTCAGTGGTAGAGTCTTCCAGCGAGGCGTGCATTTGGGTCCTACTCTAGGAACAAATAAAGTGACACAATGAGCTGCCAAAATGGCATCGAAACCCTCACTTCAATGTCTGCTGGTATTTTTGTAAATAAACAAGTTCTATAAGAAACGATACAATAAGTTAAACCAAGATGCTCTTACTCTTTTCAAAAGAGAGATTAGAGAATACACGTAAATAAGGGATCCAAAAGACTTTTGTGCCTGGCAGGACATGGAGCTGACATTTACATAATTACTAAACGCTGTCCAATTGTTCACTTTAGTGAAAGGTAAAGAATTTTACCTTGATTTTAAAAAACCGACTAAAGTTCTGGAAGGGAAAGAAAGCTGCTTCCTCTACCTTCAAACTCTGGAAAAGGGCTGTATCCATTGTAATGCACTCATGGCTAATGCCCAGCCTTCAATTATTGTCTGTTTTGTTCCTTGCTGGGAGAAAATGTTAGCCTCAGAGCTATGGTGGCACTGAATGCGGGGCTGTTGAAGGGGGAAAGTGGAACATCTTACTATTAGACACTAAATGTTCATTGTTAAAATGTGGCAGTTTTGTCACTAGGATACTGACTGGTCTATCCTTGGCAAAGCTTATCATGACCAGACATTTTTAAAGTTTAACAATTTAAAGTGACTTGGGTTCCTTCCTCTGGTCCTGGGATAGGATTCCTTTCAGCAGTGTTGGAAACCCTCACTCTCCTGTAGTACACACTGTAATTGGAAAAATGAAAGAAGTCCAGATGTGACAATGTTAATGAAGTGTGAGCAAGATAGCACATTTCATATATAGAAATACCTTTTATTAAACTATATCCTTAGACACCCCAAGGACCATTAATTGATGGGGACTTCTTTCAAGGGACCATGAGCAAATTATGGGCTTAATTATGAAATCTTGGGGCTTGAAATTTCTGCCAGATTTAGAGATAACCATTTTAACCTTTCTACAGAGATGTAACTAGGCAACAAATATAGAATTTGTTCTCTGCACAGCATTCAAAGTGTGTAGCTAGTGCATCTTTTTTTTAAAGAAATACTATTTAAATCTCTTCCTTAGCTTTGGCATATGCTACTATATAACCTTTATGGTCTTTGAAAATATCACACACATCCCCAGGCTGGAATGTGGCGTGGTCCCTAAAAGGCCGGTATCCCTGTTAGTAAAGCAGCATGTGCATCCGAGGAGAAACGATGCAGTTGGCAGTGGGCACATACCCTGTGCTTTGTCATTGATGTTAAGATGATAGGTGTCACTTTTAGAAAGCTGTAAAACATCTTTAAATGTTTATTAATGCTTGATAATTTTATATGATGCATCTTGATCACAATCACCCCCGATTTCTCTCCTTAACTCCTTCCTGATCCACCCTACCTACCTACCCATCTCCTCAGTCTTTATCTCTTCTTTTTCAATTAACCTATCAAGTCCAATTAGTGCTGTCAAAATAGTCCTAGGCGTCAATACATTCACTGGAGTGTGGTCAATCGGCCTATAGGAGCCATGCCCTAAAGAAAACTGATCCTCTCCCAGAAGCAATCTGGCTCTGTTAGGGAAGGAATCTCAGTTCTTCCGCTTTCCATGACTGGCTTTGATGTTTGCAGGTCAAATACAGGCAATCATGGCTGCTGTGATTTCATGAGTACAGTTGCTCTGCCACGCTGAGAAGACAGTTTTGCTTCAGTCCTCTCCTACTTCTGGCTCTTAGAATCTTTCTGCCTCCTCTCCCACTTTGGTCTGAGTGTTGGGCTGTGGTACAGATGTCAGTTGTGGTGACCCGCTCCACTGACAATTGCTCTCTACGCTTGGTCAGGTGTGTGTTAACCAGTGTCCACTACACAAATTTCTGTGATGAGGTGTGAGAGCTGTACCAATCTATAACTAAAGAGATACAAACTTAGAGAGCCACTGATACTCTATTTAGCAGTAGACTCACCCCCGAGGCCAGTGACCCTCCCGTCCATAGGCTATTGACCCTCCCGTCCATAGGCTGTTGACCCTCCCATCCATAGGCTATTGACCCTCCCAT
>JADRCH010000867.1:247639-264661 GCA_019843965.1 Rhynchomys soricoides | reverse complement strand
TCCATAGGCTGTTGACCCTCCCGTCCATAGGCTGTTGACCCTCCCATCCATAGGCTGTTGACCAGACTTACAGTACCAGGCATGTGTTTCTTCCTGTTCAACAAGACCTACAACCAAACAGAAAGTGGTTGGTTACTCTTGCAACAATTGTGCCACGATTGCACCCATGGGCAATTGCCACATTGGTTGGTCATTGTTGCAGTTCACAAGTTCATAGTGGGTAAGACTATTGATGAATCCTTACCTCAAGCAGCCTTCAGAGGACCTTCCAAAACTATGAAAGAAGCCATTAGGAAGAAGCATCCTGGTCAGTACCAACTTGATTTCTCCATACCCTGTGACCAATGTGGGTGATGTCTCCAACAATAAGGAGTAGGTATCACTTTTCATGAGGAAATGTGCAAAAGTTTAGACATCTATCCTCAGTAGGTAGAAATGAGCAATTTTTTTTACAGCATTATGAATGAAAAGTATATTGTAGAGAAGAAAACCAAATTTTATTCTAATGAACTTGGTTTTATTGTACTATATGTGTGGTAACTAGAAATACCACGTTTGATCAATAAGCAAGACTTTATTGGAAGCATTTTATATCTTAAACACTCTCTAGGAGATGCTGTGTTCCTTTTTGGTTATAATCATGATTTAAAATTTTAATTAGCGTTTTGTTATTAAAAATTAACGTATTAGAGATGGATGTCAATGGAAAGTAGCAGAGTCTTCTTCCATCAGCTTCACTGCTCAGAGGCAACTGAAATTAACAGTGTCTGGTATATGTTTGAGACTTTTCCTGTCCTAGTTACTCTGTAGAGAGGAGGTAGGTGTGCTGAGGAGTACATGGCCATCTGTCCCTCGGCTCCTCTTCTAAGTTCAATTTTTAAAATGTGAAATGCTGTCTGATGTCTCTTTTCCAAATGTGCCTTTAAAATATTTTGAGGGCTGATAGTGTGTGGCCGATGGAGAGGGCTGAGGGCATGGAGGGCAGCAGAAGAGTCAGTGTGCATAGCAACCAAGGAACAGTCTTTAATGTCGTTCTCTGTCATTGCCATATCACCTGGAGTACACCATGTCCCTGTATCCCTTGGGTGACCTGTGATGGAGCAATTGTTTACTTTACAGAAGAGGAAGCTATGGTTCCCAGTGTTACATAGATTGTGATCTTGAGGTCACATAGCTGATCAGGATCAGGACAGAAACCGAGTCTCATCCTGTCTTGGTCAAGTGCTCTATTGCTGTGAAGAGATGCCAGAACCAAGGTAACTTATAAGGAAAACATTGAATTGGGGCCTACAGTTCAGAGGTTTAGTCCATTATAGTCAAAGGGAGAAGCAGGGTGGCATGCTGGCAGATATGGTGTTGGGGAAGGAGCTGAGAGGTCTGCACCTGGATCCATAAGCAGCAGGAAGAGAAAGAAAAAGCCTCTGGGCCTGGCTCAGCTTCTGTTGCCCACCCCTAGCAACAGACTCCTTCGAACAGGACCACACCTTCTAATGCCACTCCCTAAGCATTCAAATATATGATTCAGTGGGAGCTATTCCTATTTACAGCACCACCAACCTTAAACTAGAACACACTGATGACCAAGAAGATGAGGTTAGCAACACACTGCAGTGGGTCCTGAAGTGACTGGCTGAAAGGGACAGTGAGTTCTCAAGGAAGGCCTGGTTACACCATCATTCTGATTCTGCCACCGACAAGTTATTTAAAGCAGTGCAAACTGGGGGAGCCAACTCTCTTCCTTTCATTTTTCCCAGTTCTGTCCCCATTTTATTTCTTTAGAGAATTCTGGGTGCAAGGTGAGACCTTAAGCCAAACGTATAAAGCCATGCTATTCCATCCCTAGACCACAAGGGTTAGTTCAAAGACTTGGCATGTGAATAGCAGGGGCCAGAGAGTTCTTCTTTGGGCCATCTAAAAGTTGAGTGTGGGTAGAGGGAGGTACCATCTTTTTAGGTGTCGAGTCAGTGGGAATTGTGTCTGGCTAGGTTTCAGTCTATTCAGAAGATGAAGTCTGGTACACAGAGGGGGAAGGGGAAGAGTCAGGAAGCAAGGGGGAGCGGGAAAAGAGGAGGAGAGAAAATGGAAACAATTGAAGACTAGAGAGACCATGCAGCGAACAGAATGAGCTCCAGCATGCCTCGTAACAACCTGGCTCCAAGAATCCAGTCAGTGTGGGCCAACACATTTCCACTTTTTGTCTAATGTAATTCAAGTTGTTACTAGAGGAATCCTGACCGACACCCCTGGGCTTCAATTTTCTCACCCGTAAGCTGGGGTTATAATTGCCCTGACTGTATCTGAGCTATTGTAAGCAACCATTGAGATAAGGAACAGGAAAGCACTTTGTAAATTGTAAAATGTGACACACACACAGGATGGCATTCTTCCTTGATGTTACATTGAACTAGGCAGAGTTGAAAAAATGAAATTACCACTCATTTGGAAAATAAGACACGAGAGCTGGTGAGCCATCTGGTCTTAAGGAAGCCACCAGAGTTTCCTAGTTTTTCTTCTCAGACCTTCTTTCAGAGTCCTTCAAGTTCTACATGGTGCCCACAATGAATGCTGAGGATAGACCTAAGTTAGTCCGGACTAGGGCTGAATTAGTCCAGTGGGTGTCTCGTCTCTCCCCTTCCCTCCTTTATCACCTGAACCACATACATTGTATTAATACGAAAACATTTTAGCTTGTCATCCATAGAGCTTTACCAAGTCACACTAAAGAACATTTTAGCTTTATCAAAGAAAAATCATGGAAGAAAATAAAGCTTAAAGCATCTAATCTCATTATATCTCTTTTAGAATGACATTGTATAGGTGCTTCTGGGAGTCAGAAGTTGGTTGGTTTGGGATTTAGATAGGCTCAGAATTCACCTTCTTCAAAGAGAGTATCTTGCTAGAAGCTCAGAGTCTCAAGATTATAATTTATTCATGATGTAAAGAGTCATATTTCAGTTTTATAGTATTTTCACTATATATGATAATGCATTCTAATGAGAGAAAACAGATGGAGCCGTCACAAAACCTTAGCTTTGCTGTTTCTGAACTGTTTATTGCATTGCACATCCATTTATTTTTATGTTTGATAATTAGAACCTCCCCCAAAGTCATTTAAGGTCTCAGTTTGATGTGAGATTGTTTACAAAAGGGTTGAAGCCAGTGTGGAAATATGATTTATAAATGTGAAGGAGAATGACCCATCAACCTCAACAGGCTTTACATTTGTCACATTTGACAATCCAGGAAACATGTCTGTCTCCTTCAGTGGAATCCCAGGTCCACATGAGAATGTGTCACCTGACAGCCACCAATGTCTGTGGACTTGAGGTTGACTCCGTGCTGGAGGACTCCCCATACACATCCCTGCCTTCATCTATGTGCCTGCCATTGACATGATGAATACCAATGCATTCATGTAAGCTGTGGTCTTAGAATAAGTTCATATTATCAATAAGGTCCTGGTACCTCAAGCTGCATAGAGTGCCAGCTGTACTGGAAACAGTTGGCATCTTCAAATTGGTTCATTTCAGCAGAGCTTAATACAGGGAGTGATTTTTAAGGGTATGGGCAGAGTCTAGGAAAAATGAAAAGGAAGGTGTGGTTGCCATTGTCACCTTTTGCCCTGAAACAATGACAGAAATGAGGAAAGGACCATAGACATGGAGTTGAAGCCACCAGGAAAGGTCATATGATCCTGTAGTCAGCAGTCCCAGGAAACAGCCTGAGCTGATACTCCTTTTTTCCTCTACTCTGCTCGTGCTCCCACTGGCCAAGCACACTGGCAGGCAAAGAGCCATGCCACCTGCTCTGGAGTCCGTTCAGTTTAGTGTCCTGGGGCACAGAGCCAGGAGAACAGCTAATGGGAGATATTCTATCTATGAAAGCCTTGCATGAAACAAATAGCTGCCCTTCTCTCTGATGTAAGCCTCCCCACCCAAGAAAACACTGTTCCAGTAAGTTTAACATTTGCCTGTATTTTACTAATTCAGGCTGGAACCGATGTTCCAATGACCCCAAATACAATGGTAGCATTTGAACAGAGCTCAGTTGTTTAGCGTACGGTGGCTTGGAGGCAATTACAGCATCACGAGACCACCCTTCTTCTTGTCTTATTCAGAGCTAGGAGGGCAACTTCAGTAAACAGTTTGAGGGTGCTGTGTAAAGTAGCTGGATGCCATTGACAGACTTGTGTAGCCCACAGTCAGGGGCCTCCCACAGCTAAAGGAATGACTGTCATCCCAAAGAAGTGCCCAGTCCAGCTAGAGGGATGAAGGGCTAGATTTTGTTTGCTCCTAATTTTTTTTTTTTTTTTTAAATATCAGTTCAATGATTTTCCTTCTTTTGCTTGAGAAGCCAGTATGTCTTACTTTGATCGATCTAGATGAACTATGTTGAATCACTAAGAATGAGTAAATCCACTGAGTTTGGTGCACATTTATAATTAGAAAAGGCAAGGGGAAATGGCAGTTAAAAGAAAACAAACATGCATTACTGCCCTGCACTCTAAACCTCTTCTGTGGACCAGAAAATTCCTGACCTAGGAAATCCAGATGGGCAGAGTTGAGAATATAACAGGAATAATGAAGATGCTGGGTGGAGAAACAGAACTTGGACCTCCAGTATGAAGTAAGAAATCTTAACATGATGATACTCATTAGCCTTGGTGGGTTGCTGAGCTCTATCTACCTCAGGTCTTCTCATGGGCACCATAAGAAGAATCTGACTTGCTTCAAAATTAACTGACATTATGTATGCCAAATGAAGATATTGCTTTCCATCCAGTAGCCATGGGAGCAATGTATCCATATTTAAACATCTTGGTTCAAGAATAACTGGTCACTGAGATGATGCAGTTAATGTTTGTACTGTGATGGTGGCTCAGGGTGTGGCAGCACATCCCTGTAATCCCAGCACAAGGAGACTGAAAGCAGAGAACCACAGATTAGAGGTGAGTAGGAGCCTGTCTCAAGAACAAAGCTAAACCAAGAAAACTTACAATTAGATTTGTATCTAGACTCACTTTATAAAATCGTCAGTTCTTACTTTTGTTGAGATATAACTGATATACAATAAATGATACATTTAAAGAATGTGATTTCATGAATCTAAACAGTATGAAATCATAGCCATCATCAAGAAAATGATGATACCCACTCACAAGTTGCTTGTGATAATGCTTATCATGATGATAAGCCCCATTCCAGCATAATCACATTGAGAAGCAGGCGTGCTGCCCACATTATCTGTTGATTCCTTAAGACCGAGCAGTATTTACTACAGCTGGCGTTGCTTGCCTCTTGGTAATATTCATTTTCAAGTTCTTTTCTCTTTTTTCCTCATTAGTGGTATAACATTTTCCTCCCCAAACCCCCATGTTATTACAGCTGGCAGCTCCATTATCATCCCTTTTGGAACAACATGGTAAACAAAAATTGGGCACAGTGCAGACAGAGCAATAATTGCATTTGCTAATCCCTGGTTTTGTTTGAGTTCAAAGCTGAAGCCTGCTTCCTTCAGCTTCCTAAGCTTTCTAAAACCAAGCAAGGTGGTGGAAAGAACCTAGTGGTCCCCACCTGATGAATGGCTAACGAAACTGTGATATGGATTATCCACCTGCAAGAAAGAATGACATTGTGATGCATGCTCCAAAATGGATAAACCAGAGAACATTATGCTAAGTGACAGAAACCACAGACTGTGTGGTTTTATTCATTGACATATCTAAAAAGAGGACAACCATCGAGGCACAGAGTAGACTGGAGGTGTTGAAAGCTGGTGGGAGGCAGGAGAAAATGAGTATGATTCTGCTTTTGCCGTGATGAAAATATACAGGAGCATAATACTGATGGATACGTGACTTTGTGTTGTATCCCAGTAAAGCTACGCAGGGGCGTGTGGAGGTGTGTTCATGTGTGTGGGCACTTGTAGAAGCCAGAGATCAATGCTGGGTGTCTTCTTTTGTTGCTTTCCACCTTATTGCCTGGGTCAGGCTCTCTGTCAACCCTGGAGCTTACTGATTAGGCAAGGATAGCTTGCCAGTGACCCCTGTCACTGAGTCTTCAGCACTAGAGTTACATGGAAAAGCCATCATGCCTTGATTTTTACACAGATGCTAGGGATCCAAATTCAGGTCTTTTGTTTTTGTGGCAAATACTTTACTGAGTCATTTCCCTAGCCTGAAGCTATTATTATTATTTAAAAACATATTATGAGAAACTTTGCTTGGGGTAAAAGCATTCAGGAAGAGCCATTGATTTAATTCTTCCTTCAAATTCTTTGTGCTGCATCTATTTCCAGGTC
This sequence comes from Rhynchomys soricoides, assembly GCA_019843965.1. Taxonomy (NCBI): domain Eukaryota; kingdom Metazoa; phylum Chordata; class Mammalia; order Rodentia; family Muridae; genus Rhynchomys; species Rhynchomys soricoides. The sequence continues at coordinate 258,361 of JADRCH010000867.1, read as the reverse complement.
TGGAGCACAATGCAGAATAGCCCAGCAATAGGTAGTAGAAATGTGTACCTGCAGATAAATGCCTTTCACTGGGAGAAGTGGGGCTCAGTGTCATGTTGCTTTGGTTTACTTAAATCGTAAAGAACTTGTTACCATTTTGACTTTTTTGTCTTTTTCTTTCCTTTTAAAATTAGAACAAATCTGATTATCCTAGCATCCTTTCCTCTCACTTCACTATGTTGACTAGATACAGAATAACTGCTTCACTATGTTGACTCGATACAGAATAACTGCTTCACTATGTTAGCTAGATACAGAATAACTGCTTCACTATGTTAGCTAGATACAGAATAACTGCTTCACTATGTTGACTAGATACAGAATAACTCGCTTCACTATGTTAACTAGATACAGAATAACCGGTGTGCAAAGCATCTAAACTCAGCCAGCTGATATATTGAGTACCTGACAGTGGCGGAACAGGGCGCATGAGGTGTAAGTCCAGACACTCAGCACAGCCCTCAGAAAGGAAAAGGAGCCAAGGCAGAATCAGAATGGTTCCATCAGAGGGCAGTTTGGATTGCAGCAGCAGTACAAGGGAGACCGAGAACAGGCTTCCTGCCTTTCTGTCATCCTTTAGATGGGAAAGCATTACCTCCTTTAAAACCCCTTTTAGTTCTCCCAGTGCTGTGCCACTCACCACTATGGTAACTGCAAGTACAGCCCACCCTGTCTAACTCAATAAGCTTGTGTTTCTATGTAAACTGTGCTCACAGTTTACAGGGGAGAAAAATCTCCTCTCCCATCTCTCTTGAGAAAATCTTACTAGCCAAAGTTCGAACTTTGATGCCATTTACTCTAAACCTAAAGGTGAATCCAAACTGCTGCCAACCAAGAATGAACACAAATCCAGCATGCCTCTGCTCAGAAATGTTGCCTTTGCCTTTTGCTGTAAGTTGACAAGTTTTGTTTTTCCAAGGTGACTGGAAAACCTTTATAGTGGTGTGTGCCTCTTGTTACTGTTTTCTGTTTCTTCTCCAACTTCTGGCACACTGTGAAACAATATTGCACAATCTTCTGTTTTATCTTGGCACTGGAGGGCAAGGCACCACAGTATGTGTCTCTGGGTCTTATTCTAGTCATCCATGGAGTAAAAGGCACAGGAAGTGTGCCTGGAAGGTGGGCAGGTGGGCAGTGTGGCTTGGTCAGAGAGATAAGAAGATGGATGTTCTTAGGATTTGTGTCCTTTTGAAATCTGGGGTGGCTGAGAATATTTTCATATGCTTTAATCAACCATTTGCATTTCCTCTTTTGTGGGCTGTCATTTCTCATCCACTTGCCTGTGTTTCTACAAGGTTGTTTGACTCCATTTGCACGGAGTTTTACTTGGGCAATTATCATATGCTGCCCGTTTAATGCAGTTACCTATTTCCCTATCACTGTTCTTTAGTTATAATGGTTTTCTTTCTGTTTTCATCTTCAGTCACATGTCTATTTTGTGTGGCTTCTTCATTTCTTGCCTCGCACAGGGCCTTTTCCCTTATCCAGAGTAATTAAATATAGATTCCTTATTTTTCTCCCGATATTTTAAAATAATGTTTTCATATGCATATATTATGCAATATGTTGCTATGGTTAGCTTAAGGTCATGCCCCTATGAACTTGGGACAGTGTCCCAGTGCTTGTCAGGGGTGCTTGGAGCTGCCTGTGAGCAGGAGTGATATTTCTTTCAGTTCTCAAACAGCCATAGCTTTGCTAAAAGCAATCTAAATAGAGGAGATGAATTATTATACTAGAGTGTAAATGCTTCTTGAGGCAGAACCTACCTTATCTGTTGGTTAGAGGCCCAATGTCTGTCAAAACTCATGGGATACTTGCTGCCATTAGATAAGGACTGTCACTTATTGAAGGAGTTTGGTTATCTGTGCAAAACAATCTCTAGTTGTTTTATATGCCCTCATTTCTAGAATATGTAAGTAGAACTTGGTTACTTCTGAGACACTAATGGCCTAGGGGGTGTAGATGACATTCCCCAGGCTATTAAAACCAACAGAAACCAACAAATACCCTAAGATAACATAAGTTTAGCCTTCAGAGTGTAAGTCCGAGAGGAATTTTCCAAAACATCCACTTCATTTTTAAAAGCCATGACTTTGGAGAACAGAAGAATAGGAAAAGGAGACCAGTGAACCTTGGAGCCATCTGGTTTGAAACCACCAAAAAGTGTCAATACGAACCAATAGCTACAAAACCTGGCAACCTGAATAGCAGCCATGTTGTAGAAAAATCACAATGTAACAACTGAGAGTGTTTTTAGAAATAGTAAAAAAGGGAGGAAGACAAAGGGATTGCATGGTTATAGGAGAGCTAACTAGACTAGCTAGTTACTTAGATAAGCATTAGATGGCTTAAATATGTTCTAAAAATTAATTCCAGATCATCAAGTTGATTCATTTCTAGAATGAGATATAGTTTGTTTGTTTTTTTTTTTAACTTTTTTTCAGATATAGATTCTTAACTTTAAAATAAAGGTGGGGCATGTTAATACTTGAGCCAATAAAATAGATAATTTTTTTAAAAACCAATAGTTTAATATATAGTCTTCCTAAGATTCATTAAAGACATGGCATATGCATGAAAATTAGCATCCAGGGAAAGATGCTGAAGCTGGACTGGGTAACATTTCAGACTCCAGTGTGTAAGAAACCCTGAACCTTCTGTAAAGTAAGGCCAGATGACACTCCAAATACTGCATTTTCCAGTGCAGCCACTGTTAGGACCATGAACTCTCCAAGGCATTGAAATAACATTTGCAATTGTATTTATAGGAAAAAAAAATACAAGCAAGATGGTTATTTATTTGGAAAAACTCAAGAAAGATTTCAACATATCCCACCAACCCTAACTAGTCTTTGACTTACACTCAGCTCCCACACAGCTATGTTCCACTCCAAGGCCTCTGGTCGGGCCTTCCTCTCAGGACATTAACCAGGGTCTGATTGGGGTCACTCCAACAGAATAGCCCTAACCTGCCAGAGGGAAAGATGGTCTCATGGGCTTCTTTATCCTCGTTTAATAAAAGTGAAAGATGCAAGTCATGTGAAACAAAGCTAAAAGATTTCTAATTAGAGAGAGAGAGAGAGAGAGAGAGAGAGAGAGGTTAAAGCAACAGCTCCCGCAGAAGCCTGATGGAAGAAACAAAACAGCCACAAAGGACCAGGCAAAGTCCTTTGTCTGAATTAAAAATAACTAAAAACGGCAGGATGTGAGCTGACTGCAAATGCTTCATTCACTGCAGAGGGCCCAAGCCCTGTAAGTCCACAGCCTTCCTAATGAGGCCTGTCTCTGCGGCCCATAGCTAGACCCTGTCACCAGCCCTGCTGAAGTCAGCAACAGCACTTAGCCAAGGTCAACTCTCCCACTATGTGCTCCTGATGAAAAACCCTAGGAACTGGCAGAAATAAAATAGGTTGAGCGAAGCAACCACTGCCTCCTAAAGACACATTCTGAAGGAAATGAGGAGAGATGGGGGCAGAGGGGAGGGAGTGTAGCTGTGACCAGACTTTCTTGGCTGGAAGATCTTTGTTGAGCTGTCTTTAAACATATCTCTACTATGGAAGAGCCCTTCAAGAACGATCTGATTTCCAAGGAATGAGACGTGCCCTTTGAACGCCGTTCTTCTCTGTGCCACACGAGTCTGGTCCTGACCCATCTGGCAAAAGGGAGTTTGCAGTAGGGAAGTTGGGAGGAGGCAGCCTGCCCAAGGGAGGAGGCAGCCTGCCCAATCCATTGCTGCCCTTCAGCTCTGGACTGGAGCATCACACATTCTGGATAGCGCCTCCCCCCCCCCCCCCCCCCCCGAGGCTCAGATTAGTTATCTTGTTTTTTTTTTTCTTTTTAAAAAAGTTTTTAGATGTATGTGTATGAGTGTTTTGCTTACATGTATATCTATGTGCCATGTGCATTTCTGGTGCTTACAGATGTCAGAGTTGTGTGTCAGATCCCCTGGAACTGGAATTCTGGACAGTGGGAGCTTCCACGTGCGTGCTGGGAATAGAACTTGGGTCCTTTGCAAGAACAAATGTTCTTAACCATGAGCCATCTCTCCAGCCCTAATTATCTCGATTTTGTTGCTCATGAAAAGTAAAATTTCCCCCAAAACATTAAAAAAAAAATTATAAAAATGAATCCTCTTTCTGAACATACTGAAAATTTTAGAAAGTGCTGAGAGGTCAGAAGTTATATATGCCAAGTTATATAACACATAGTACATCTCTCCCCAAAATAATGTTGACTCAAAACAACAACAACAACAACAACAACAACAACAACTACTATAATCCTTTTGACATGGCCAAAAAGCTATAAAGGGATTCTTCATTCTTGTCTTCATCTGAATAAAAATAAATGTTAATTGGGCAGAGAAGAGAAAGGGTGGACATGTCTGAGCGCTCTTTAGGACAACTGCAACACCCCAGGTGATCTGCATGCTATTTATGAATTTCTTCAGCATCCCTGAGCGGGGGACATTGTTGCAGCTATTTCCCAGGCACAGGCTCTTTATCTTGCTTCTGAACTTGCAGCCACTGAACCTAATTTTATCTTTCTATTCCACCATCAAGTTAATTAATATGAGCCAATTTAACAATTTCAATCAAAATACTGGTAGGAAGCACACTGTCTAAATGATAACAAAGTCACTTTAAAATTGGTTGATAAGAATTAATTTCTGAAATGGCTCATGAAAGTTGAAGAAGATTAAACCCACTCATTGTTAAAGTCCACTGTAATATGTCACAATTCAAAATGGTGTGCCGTAGATAGAGTTACAGACAGAAACGTAGATCATCATACGAAACAAAGGGCTCAAGAACAGACCTTCATGCACTTAGATTTAATACGCAATGCTAATTTGTAGTTGGCAGGGAAAGTAATTCATTGTTTTGCTAAGTTGAAAGATTTTGTCTGCATCTGAAAAAAAAATAATAAATCCTGCTGCATGCTGGCCGGAAGGAACTGTGTGGTATGTATGAGGTGTGATGTGTGTAAGTGCGCGCATTTGTGTGTGTGTGTGTGTATACATTTGTGATTGTGTATGTGTGCTTCTGTTGCTGCAGTCTCCCAAGATATCTGCCGTATTTCTCAGATTTGTGTTTCTGTACAGACCTGGACCCTTTGACATCTGATATTGTGAGTCCTGCTCCCCCATCAGTGAATCTTAAAGTTTAGCATGTAGCAAACTACTTGGGTCCTGTTGACTAGGTCAGAGACTGCCTTCATGGGTCTGGGATGGGGCCAGAGGCTTCGCCTTTCCAACAAGTTCCGGATGTAGCATTCTTCCTAAGTGAGGACATCAATGGAAACTGAGCACTTAGGAGCTTTTATTTTAGTAGAAAATCTTGTGTTTTCTAGAGTAATTTGGACTCTTTAGATTTAATAATTTTTTTAAAAAGAGTCTGTTTTTGATGTTTGTTTCATTTTTCTAGTTATGTATTGTAATTATTGGATTTTATAATAGCACCAGACTACATAGCACTGGAAATTAAAAACAGACAAATAGGGTCTGGAGAGATGACTCAGCTGTTAAGAGTGTTTCCTACTCTTACAGAAGATCTGTACTCAGTTCCTAGCACCTGCATTAGATAGCCCACGGGAGATCTGATGCCCCCTGCTGGTTTTTCTTTTACACACACACACACACACACACACACACACACATGCACCCCTTTTTAAAAATGGACAAATAAATAAAACCATATCTTCTTTCTGGATTATTCACTGTAGTTTCTCCTGGACGAGGCATATGGTTTGAGGCAGAGCACAGCATACAAGCTCTAAAATATGACCTAATGGCAGAAGTAGAGAAGATTTTGTTACAACACAGATACTTGCCACCAGGTCCCACAAAACACAAGAACATAAGACCACATGGTACTGCTAACTTACATGTTTATCGTGAAAAACTCAAATCCCATCTGGAAGGGTTACTCATATCGAGTTCCTGATGGCAAAACTCACTGGCACCAAGATAATATTTAGTGAGACTGGAAATGGAAGGGAAGAGAAGCACTTTATGGCTTATGTGTTTATGACAGCAGGTGGTGATGTATGTCACCTAGTCTCTACCTACTACATGGGTCTCACAGCTCCCTGGTCTACATAGATGGACATCTTTTCTTTTGAAATTTTGGTGTGTGTGTGTATCTGTGTCTCTGTCTCTGTGTATGTGTCTCTCTGTGTGTGTCTGTCTTTCTCTCTCTGTGTGTATATCAGTGTGTCTGTGTGTGTACATATGTATGATGAGACACATGTGAAGGTATGAGGTCACTTTTGGGGAGTCATTTCTGTTGTTCTCTGAATCAAAATCAAATCATCAGCTTTTATGGCGAATGGTTCTACCCACTAAGCAGTCTTGTTGGCACCCAACATTTGACATTGCTCGAAGGTTCCAAATTCCTCTTTCTCATCAACAGGTGATGGAATTAATTCAGCCAACTCATTGCCCTGTCTGGTGGCCATTGTCTGTGTTTGATGATAACTTTGTAAATCTCTATCACAGCCCATTATGTTATAATGTCCGAGCACAAATGTCACACGGATACATAATAGGAACAAGGCAAATATTTAGTTAACACATTAGAGGGCAAATCTATACAAAGCCTGGTTTAAAGAAGCCTAAAGCTCAAATACTCCAAGGAACAAGAAAGAATTTGGAAGTATGGTTGCCTTGTTATATAAAAACCATTTCGAGTCCTACAGAGCAGGATAGCTACGACCTTTCAGGTAATTTCCTCATTCAGATAATTTGCACCTCTATTAGGCCAAACTAACTGACAATTTATCAGTCTATACATAGACTTCTAACTTTCTGGAGTCTAATACACATTAAATCAAAAGATGTCCTACACAGTAGTGAACAGTGTCAGATGAACTTGGGCTTGACCATGACATCAGAGAGGCATATAGCTGTCTTTCTATGTCTGAGCTTTGGAAATACTGTCTTCACAGACTTAAAAGTTTTACTTAGAGAGAGAAATCCCCTCCTTTGTTTTCTGCAAGAAGATATTGCAGAAACAGAACAAAGAGAATTGTCATTTTTCTAATCTCCAGGATTTTGAAATGACAGACTTGGCCTTAAAGCAGTTTTGGAGCCTGCAAATGGCTCAGTGGGTAAAACTGGCCTCCAAGCCTGATGACCTGAGTTCAATCCCCAAGACCCACATGGTAGAAGGAAAGAACCAACCTTCTACTGAACTCCACCTGTGTACCGTGGCACATGTATACACGTGCACGCGCACACACATGTAGCTAAACCAATTAATGTAATATTTTAAAAACCGTTTTTAAAAGCCTTGGGATCTACTGTCTAATTGCCAGTAGGAGTAGCACCATTTTCATGACTGAACAAGAATGGCAGCATAATTGTGCCCACTGGCATTGAAATGCTCTCCTGGCCAACTCTGGCATTTATTTATGTGGGTTAGATGGTCAGTGCACACAAAGCTCAAATGTAGAATGTAACACCTCAATATTCTCACATTCTGCCATGTTAACCATCTCCAGTGTCTGAAAAATACTTACGACCTGCTGTCTAAGCATGAGAAACCTTGGGAATGACTTTTCTGAATTATCGTTTAATTAAAGTATTTGTTTGGAGGTACTCACGGGCCATATAAACCAGGGGAAATATAGTGTTGATACACCAAAATAAGTTCTGAGGGCTGGCAAAAAGAATTTATCTCTTCACTAAGATTTAAAGTACCTAGTGATGTGACCCACTGGTGGCCAGGAGAGTGGTAATGGACCTGGGGAGAGTGCCAAAACAGATGTTGATTACAGCAAACACTCAGTGCCCCAGGGCAGCAATGGAGGCACATTAGTGCCTAGGATCTGAAAACAGGAGAGCAGTCCACGGACAAGGTGGCCCTGTGCTGCTGTTTTGTGAGGTCAGAGAAAGAACCAGTGAAGCAAAGACCCGCTGGGAGGTCCTACCATCCAGATGTGCACAGTCTGGTAGCTCTGTGGGGCGCATTGCTGCAACAGGCACTAGAGTTTCAGTGACTGTCAGTATCAAGGTGAGTCTCAGTATCATTCTTATGTGCTCTGACCAGGGTGTCACTTAGCTGGACAGCTGCAGCACCAATGAAGGTCACTGTAGAAATTTGTTTTTGTTTTTTAAGTTTTATGAGAGGGTTTCAGGTAGCCCAGGCTAGCCTCGCTATGTAAATTGAGAATGGCCTTGCTCCCACCTCCCATGTGCCATGGTTATAGAATTGTATCCCCATAACCCGTTTGGGCTATGGGTGGAGATGGAACTCTGGGCTTTCACATGCTAGGCAAACTAAGTTACATCTATAGCCCCAGAACAGCAGTTTGTGAAAATTTAGCTAAAGATTTGAAAATATCTACAGTATGTTGGCAAGTCTCACACACATACACACATACACACACACACTGGTGTAGCTAACTTAGCCAATAAAAGAAGTGTTAAACATCTCTTATTAAGTATTTTGGGTTTATCACATTATCTGGCCATTTGTTAAATATATTTATTTTGGATATGACTGACTATATAAAAATTGAAATTATTTTAGCCAAACCATCAAAACTAAGAAAAAATAATATTGGCAATATAAAAGTTAGTCTTATAGTCTAGGGCTGGCAAGATGGCTCAGTGGGTAAAGGCACTTGGTGTGAAGCCCAGTTACCTTAGCACAGTCTCAAGAATCCATATGGTAGAAGGAAAAAATTAACTACCACAAGCTATCATCAGACCTTCCCATACACACACGTGCTAGATAAGTGTATTTTAAAAATACTCATTGTCTGAATTTATGGGAAGTGTTTATTGAAACACTAAAAAGATGGCAGAAGCTTCCAATAAGTAGATAGTTAAAGTGCGCACGCAATTTGTAGAGAAAAGATGACAGGCCCCTGAGGGAGGGGACAGTGGTTGACCCGAGCCTGGTCTTCCCAAGTAGGCCTTGTCTACCTGGAAGTGACTTGATAAAAATTGATTAAATGAGAAAATGAGTCAACACACGAGCAACTCACTGGCCTGACCAGTGATTAAACAAATGCAAATTAAAACAATAATGAAATATAATTTCACACCTGTTAATTCAGCAAAATTAAAGAAATAAAATCCGTGCTAAAGGACCTTTGGGAAAACACAACCCTTACTGACAGGACTTGTTTGTTCTGATCTCTTAGGACTTCTCCTTTCTTCAACCCATTTTGGAGAATTATTAGCAGGGATCAATGGTAAAATTGGTTATGATAGAACTCTTAACACTGAAACAAGCTACAAGCTACACACTCCATGGAATATTACACAGCCCTCTGAAATAATTTATGTGAATACAATCATGTCCAAACTAGCTTGATGGGGACTGGGGAGGTGGCTCAGTGGGTAAAACACTTGTGCATGTGTGAGGACTTAAACCCAGACTCCCAGTGCCCATATAAAAAGCCAGGCCTGATGGTACATACCTGTAATCCCAATTCTGGAGAGGCAGAAGCTAAGAGGATCCCTGGGTTTGCTGGCCAGTCAGTCTAGCCACTCCAGGTTCAGTGTGAGACTCTGTCTCAGAAAAATAAGGTGAATGTGCTAATTAGATCCTTGTCAACTTGGTGTAAGCTGGAGTCTTCTGAGAATGGGGAATCTTAACTGGGAAAATGCCTCCATCAGAAACTCGGTGGGATTAATGATTGCTTTGGGAAGGCCCAGCCTACTGTGGGTGATACCACCCCATGCAGGTGACCCATGTTGTATATGAAAGAAAATTGATCAAGCCATGGGAATCAAACCAGTGATCAGTGTTCTTCCATGGTCTTGGCTTCAGTTTCTGCCTCCAGGTTTCTGCTCTGGCTTTCCTTTATGATGGACTGAAGCTGTATGATAAAGCAAACCCTTTCCTCCTGAAGCTGTTTTTGGTCCATGTTTTGTCACGACAGAAAGCAAATTGGGACAGTAGAGGACACACAGAGTGGCTCGATGGATGAAAATGCTTGCCAACCTGGAGGACTGGAATTTGACCCCTGGGTCCCACATGGTCACACTCTATAGAGTGCTGAGGGTTTCCATTTTCTGAAGGTTTTAACGTTGCTTGTTTAGATCCCTTTACTCTAACATATTGTTATTTGAGAATCAGGGATCTGTACAATATATCCTGAGAAGATGTCATCTTCTCTGGTGGACCTATGTAGCACTTTTTCTTGTGTCCCCCTCAAGACTGGACAAGTAATAACTACTCCCAAGTCTGTGCTTTGGGAAGAACCCAGGTAGGGACACAGTAGCTTCAACTCAAATCCTAATCAGACAGATTATGCTGAGAATAGCAGGGAACTGTTTTGTCTCTTAGCTATAGCCTCTCTGGGTCTGTGTAGTTGGCTTAATATTTGTCACTTAAATGCCTTGCTCTATGAGTGGGAGGGGCTGTGGGAGGTTGAGCTTTCTGTGGTGTCTTGTGTGAATTGAAGGTGGCTCCCTTCTCTGCCTCTTATTCTCTTACCCAGTAACTAGAAGGAGTGGATCCCTGTGGTTTGAATGAGAATGATCCCCATAGGCTCATATATTTGAATACTTGGTTCCTAGCTGGTGGAACAGTTTGGGAAGGATTAGGAGGTGTGGCCTTGTTGGAGGAGGTGTGTCACTGGGAGTGAGCTTTTAAGTTTCAAAACCCTGCATTATTCCTAGTCTCTCCCTCTCCCCTCTCCCCTCTCCCCTCTCCCCTCTCCCCT
>JADRCH010000867.1:236152-247629 GCA_019843965.1 Rhynchomys soricoides | reverse complement strand
TAGTCTCTCCCTCTCCCCTCTCCCCTCTCCCCTCTCCCCTCTCCCCTTTCCCTCCTTCTCCCTCTCCCTCTCCCTTTCTTCCTCATGGTTGTATTTCAAGATGTGAGCACTTAACTACTGTTCCAATGCCATGCCTGCCTGCCTGCTACCTTGTTTCCTGCCATGATGGTCATGGATTGCAATCCATGGAACTGTAAGCCCCATATAAATGTTTTCTTTTGTAACTTCCCTTGATTATGGTGTCATATCATAGCAATAAAAAAGTAACTAACACACTCCCAAATAACTCTTTGTATTTTGCTATGACTCCAGCCCTCAGGAAACCCTAGGCTTGCTTCTCAGACACTGGGGAGTCAGTAAAATTTTATTTGAAATAGTTTTGTTTGTAGAAGATTTACATTTTCTTTGAGATGGCTGTAGCTTTGGTTTTAGAGGAGGTTTATGCTTTCTGGTTGTTTACCATATCAGTGAAAATTTGTCAGCAACTTAAAAAACATTAGCTAGTAGTTACTGTGGCTAAAACTGCAGTGCGGTTTCCACCCAGGCACTTCTGCTGCCCGATTCAGCCGAACTTTTCCCGAATAAAACTTGGTATAAAAAGAAAATTATCACATGATAGCCAATGAATACTACATATATATACATACATATATGATTATAATATGGTCACAACATTGCCTCTGCCTTTTCTTCCTTCCAACTCCTCCCATGTGCCCTATCCTACTCCCTTTCAAATTCATGGCCTTTTAGTTGTTGTTATTATTGTTGTTGTTGTTTTTACATGTGTGTATATTTGTGAAAATATAAATTAAACCTGCTCAGTCTATAATATTACCTGTATGCATTTTAACTCTTACCTTCTTATGAGTCAGTTAAAAGCAAACATGCACTTGGAGAAGCTGGATGCCTTTGCTTCTTTAGTTTGAATATTAGGTTCATGAAGAGTGGAATCAAATATGCCATGGGTTAGGTCTGCCATGTGACAGGAAAGGTTTTCCTCGGCAGGATACCGCCAAGAACAGTCACCTGAGACCAACAGCATCTCCCTTCACAGCTTGAAGCCAGCAAACTCAGATGTGATTATTGCTGTCATTTTGTGTCATGGAAGTTTCTAGAACATAGACTTCCCAGATGAGACAAAGATTCCTACTGCTTTTCTACTGCCTGACTTTCAAGATTGTAGTAATTTGAATAGTTTGGCCCCTATAGACGCATGTGTTTGAATGCTTGGCCCATAGGGAGTGTGCACTATTAAGAGGTGTGGCCTTGTTAGAATAGGTGTGGCCTTGTTGGAGGAAGTGTGTCACTGTGTAGTGGGCTTTGAGGTCTTATGGTTCAGCTCCACCCAGGAGAAGAGCCAGTCTTCTCCTGACTGCCTTTAGGCCAGGATGTAGAACTATTGGCTCCTTCTGCAGCACCATGTCTGCCTGGGTGCTGTCATGCTTCCTGACATGATAATCATGGATTGTACCTCTGAAACTGTAAGCCAGCCCTAATTAAATGTTATCCCTTACAGGAGTAGCCTTGGTCATGGTGTCTCTTTCCAGCAATGGAAACCCTAACTAAAATAAGGACACTTCTTTCTTGGCCTCTCTGTTTTGATTTTACTCTTTCATGTGATTATTTGACCTACTAGGAGGTAGGACACCACAGACTATTTTCTGCATTGTGCTCAATCATGAGTGAGTTTACTTGTCAATTGAAATGTGTTCTATAAATATAAATTCATGCTTAAGTCATTACTTGGTTTAACCAATGCCCTGGATTTTCCTGTTGGAGGGTGGGTGCATGGGATAGGACAGCCTTTCAGTCTCCCCGGAGAAGCAGAAGGCTTCATCTCCCTGTAGCATCATAGGACATCACTAGCTCTCCACGTTTCAAATGGCAAGTATTCCTTTTCCACATAGCTTCTCAAATCTCAGTGTAGTAACTGGTGGGAGATGAGCTTGTGTGTGCTTATGTGCACATGTGTGCAGAGGCCAGAAGTAGAGAGCTGGCGGCTCTCTTATCACTGTCAATTTTATGAGGTAACATCTCTGTCTCCGAGCCTGCAGCTGGCCAGTTCAGCTAGACTGACTGGTCAGCAAGCCCCAAGGGACCCTCCTGTCTCCCACTTGCCAGCAACAGGATTGCAGGCTCACATGGCACCTCCTAGTTTTATTTTTTAAATATGAATACCAAGAATAGAACTAAGTCCTCATATTTGGGTGACACTCACTTGAGTGTATGAGCTAACCCCAGGAGATGAATTTTTAATATCTATTATTTAGAAAACTATTTACTGGAAAGTGTTTCAAGTAGATTTGCAATCCACCTATTACCACCAACTTCCTACCTCCATGAAAACAGAACTTGTACGTGCAGAATGTATTTTGTAAACAACCTGCTAGGAAATCCTTTACGGAGACTCTGAGCCTTCATTCTTAGCCAAGCTGGGGGCACAGGTATGACACTCCGAGATTGGATTCAGGCTGGCAACTGCTGCCAGGTCTTGGACCCATGGAAGAGACTGGCTCCCTGTGCTTATACTGCAATGCCTCTCTGACCTCTCATTGATTTTAGAGGCCGATTTGTACTCACATTTTTCCTGCATATACAAAAACAATGATATATATACAAACTACTTTAAACAGAAAGGAAGAGGAATCCTATTCATATTTGAACAGATACTCCTGGCTGAGTTGAAATCATTGCAAATAGAGATTGTGAATGGGAACACACTAGCTAAAATGGTGACGGGGAATTCTGTAATGTGCAACCTCATTTCCCTCTGCACTCTCAGCGTTAGGGGAAATTAAGCCTCCACACAAAAGGGGTCCATTTCTTCACTCATCAGAGATCCCACTTAGCAGAATAATAGACAACTTTCCAGCATTCTGGCCTCTTCTCTTTGTTAGGATGTGATCCTGTGACATTTAATTTGAGCCACTGGCTCAATAATGTAACAGCTAGTTGGGTCAAATAGAAAGGGCAGAAGTCTTTTTTAAAAGTGCAGAACTTGAATCTGAAGGCTCAATAACACATCAGTCCCTCGCTCCTGTGATACTTGTGACCTTCACTGGACTCACCTCCAGAATCTCATCCTGAGGAGGCAGAACACCCTGAGGCCAGAACAAAATGTCTTGCACTAATTCAAGTGCATGGTCTTTGCCAGAATGGAGTTGGCACACAGAATGGTGTGAGATTACTTTAGAATGTGGAGACGAGATCCTCAACTGGGGGACAGGCTTGAAAACTGAGTTGGCTAGATCCAAGTGTCCTGTTGAAAACCAAGCATTTGCCATTTAGAAATTCTGCATGTCAGTGCATGTGAAGGGCTGCAGTACAGAAACTGCCAATATGGCCACTCCATGATATGGTTAAGATTTTTATTGTAGATGTGAGGAGAGAGAGAGAGAGAAAGAGAGAGAGGGGACAGAAGCATCTGGAAGAGTTTAGATCAGAGAGAGAAAGAAGTAGACTGAATATGGCCAACAGACTGGCCATGGCCGGGGATAGAGAGGTGGGAAAGTGAGAGAATAGTGGAGATAGGAAGGGATACAGGATAGAGCATAGTGAGAGAGAATAGGGAGTAACAGAGTAAGTGCTGGGATAGTGGAGAACAGCAGGGTTATAAGGACGGCGTCAGAATAGGTGTAACACCCATAGATTCAAGTGATTGAATGCTTGGCCTTAGGGAGTGGCACCATTCGGAGGCATGGCCTTGATGAAATAGGTGTGGCCTTGTTGGAGGAAGTGTGCCACTGAGGGAATGGACTTTGAGGTCTTATATATATGCCCAAGCTACACCCAGTGTGAAACAGTCTCCATCTGCTGCCTTCCAATCAAGATGTAGAACTCTTGGCTCCTTCCTTCTCCAGTACCACGTCTGCCTGCATACCACCATGCTCCCCTCCAAGATGATCATGGACTAAGCCTCTGAAAGTGTAATCCAGCACCAATTAAATGTTTGCCTCTCATGGTGTCTCTGCACAACAGTAAAACCCAAACTAAGAGAGAGGGTGAGTATCTGGATTTCCTGACATGATGACAACAGTTTCCATTCATCTAGTCAGTCATCGATTCATCTACTAATCATGAGTGGCACTGTGTGCTAGAAGCTAGAAGAGGCCCTAGGTATGAGTGACAAGAGCCATGGCCATGGAGCTTCTGTCCATCATGGGAAATAGACAACAATCAAGTAATCATGAATAGGTATTTACACACTATACCTATATCTAGGAAATGATAGTATCTCAGAAATCCCAGGAGGTCAAGTCTAAAGGTTGAGTTTGAGATCAGAAAGAAAACTGGGATGAAGGCAGGAAGCCAAGTCACAAAGAACATGCATGCAAAGGTCATAAAGAAGGTAGTAACTGGACTGTGAGAGAAGCCAGTGTGTCCAGAGACCAGGGCTAGAGATGAGGTAGCAAAGGAGGCAGGAGGAGTCATACTCTATAGGGCCCATTCAGGCTGCTGGAAGCATTGTTTTCAGAAATATAGACCCACGAGATGAGTGTGTTAAAGGGAAGTTCAGGAGGGAATAGAAGTGGCATTTGCCACTGGACTGGTAGGAAACACCTCAACTAGGAAAAGACATAGCTAGAGTCTCTACTAGTCTCAGCCTGCTGGTCTTCCTTGTCTACCTGGGCTTTTTTGAGCAAAGTTCCATTCATCTGACCCTTGCTGCATGTGGCCTTGCCAGGGCTTTTCTTTTGTATCTACTTTGCTTTTCTGCTAGCTGCGAGCATTCCACCAAAGTCCATGCTATGATTTGGATTACAAGAGGCCCTGGGACATTCATGAGGATTAACTCCATTTCCATGTGGTCCTCAAGTGTTCACAGCTATAAGAAGCCCATAGTGGTGCCTCGGCAGCATCACTTAATAGTAGTGTAGACAGTGTGGGTCACCTGTCTACACAGAGTTCACTCCAATAGCTTCCAGAACAAGCTACTTTCCCTCTCTTGGCCTTTAGCTGTTGAACTCCTGAGATGTATTGCTGTGACTCCAGTCAGCTCAGAACCATGATTTAACAAAGAGCCGATATCTAACAGGCCTATGCATGTAGCATCTGATTTACCTCATGGTACTATCGTGGGGTAGAAAGCAATGTGGATGGGGCCTTGGGAATGAGTCAAGGTCTGTTGGTGATGCTCAATCATCTGGTAGCTCAGCATTATGAATCAAAGAGTGCAGCATGAACACTGGGTATGCGGCTGAGTTGGTAGGGTGCACATGGAACACCCATGAGACCCTAGGCTTGATCCCCAGGACCACATAGACTGGGCATGGTAGTGTATGCCTGTAATCCCAGCATTTGAAAAATGGAAGCAGGAGCCCAGAAGTTAAGTCATTTTCTAGCAAATTTGATGCTAGCCTGCCTCAAAATAAAAGTGTCACATGGCACGGCATCCTAGAAGGACTTACAGTGTCTGAGTGTATATGCGTATGCAGTGGGCAAGGGTGAAGAAGGAACTTCTCATAGGCACAGCAGGGTGTGCTTACCCCTGCCAGTGAGATAGTGATACTCCCTAAAATGAGCATAGTGTTCTCATATAGATGCCACAGAAATAGTTGTCCAAGACTGTGGTCTTGGAGACCCATTGCCAGAGTTCAAATGCTGACACTCCATTACTAATTGGGAAGTCTTGAGTATTTAATGAATTTACCCGAGTGTCATTTTCTGACTCTGAGGGATGGTCATACCAGCATGGCTTCTTCATAGGGTTCGGCTTGGGATTAAAGTAGTAGAGGCATGAAAAAGTTTCATTATATTTAGTGGCTTATTTTTAGGAAATGGAAAAGAAAGCCATCAGCATCAGAGTTTATCTCACCTGCACAAGATCTTAGGAAGTATGTGTTCTCACCCCTCACCCCCACACCACCACTTCCCAGATAAGGAAAAGCAGGCACATCTCCAGTAGGTGGAGGCTTGAGTTCTGAGCAGGAGTAGTCGGAGTCCCAGCTCTTAGCTGCCTTGCCTCCCATCTCTCCCAGCTGCGAAGAAGTTTTAGCTTTTGTTGTCACCGAGGATGAGGAAGAAATACTGGTGAAATGGAAGGTGTAACATGCAGAGAGTTAGTGAGAGTAATCCATCCAGGAGCCATAGACCCGCTACGTCAAGTGTCAACAGTGGAGCCTACTCTCTGCCCTTCCAGCTCTCCACACCCTTTGATGCCTAGAGGTTCCATCTATGAAAACCCTGTTGTACTCATCTTGTTGAAATAAGAGCATTAGCAGCTGCCAGCAGGAGTAGTGAGTTTGGGCTGCTGCCTCTCAGTGTTTACTTTAGCTGTTCTCCAACCTTCTCCCACCCCAAGGAGCAACATAAAGAACTAAAGCAAGCTGAGTGGCTAAGTTAGGAGGTGTCCAGTGAAGCAGAGAAGAAAGCAGTGTCATGCCTTCGTTCTGCAGGCAGAACCTGAGGCCCTCACCATGCTCTGCCCTACCCTACAATCCTTCATTCCAGTGAGCCAGCCAGACACTCTGTCCTGATAGCGCTCCAACATTCCACTCATTGTTCTCACTTGGGTGGGTAGAGACCATCAAGTCCTTTTCTCACTGCAGCTTCCCTGGCTTGTGGAGGCTGCATGGGTCTCTCCTAGGATGCCTAGTGCAGAAACCCTCCTCCCTGTTGTGTCTTGTCGGCTTTCTTTACTGTTGGGCTTCTCCAGAAACACCATAAGTTCCCCAGAGGAGAAATTCCCCAGACAGAACTGCATGATTGACCCAACCTGACATTCCACGGCCAGTCTGACCTCGGGGCATGCCAACCTAGATTCTTTCTCCTGAGATTGAAGTGAGTCTCATAAGTGGCCAGAGGTGCCGCCCAAGGGGGCAGGATCCGTGGGTAGTCATTTTCAGCAGTGTGCAGTAACCTAGGGCTTCCCTGTGGCCCTGGTAAAGTTCAAGGGGTTTTGTTTGCTTGTTGGCTTCCCTCATGCTCTTCAGTTCTTTAACACAGGATCAAAAATAACCTGAATGAACCCCAAACTTGCTATGTGGCTGAGACTGATTTTGTACTTCCCCATTCTCCTGCTTCCACCACCTGAGTGGTGGGATTACAGGTGTGCAGCACCTGAGTGGTGGGATTACAGGTGTGCAGCACCTGAATGGTGGGATTACAGGTGTGCAGCACCTGAATGGTGGGATTACAGGTGTGCAGCACCTGCAAGGGTTTGTTTGTTTGTTTGTTTTTAAATATACTTTTACAAATGGTTGCAGCAGGTCTTGGCTACTTTGTGGGTTCTTCTTTTTTCCATCTTTCTCTGACCCCTTCCCCCACCCTTTCAACCCCTTAACACTAGATAGGAGAGAAAAAAAGGATAGAATGTAGAGGAAAAAGATCCTTGAATAAAGTCAGGTGTCAGAAAGTGAGCAATGTTATCAAATTACCTCCTGCTGATTAGGGGCCTTGAGTTCCTTGGGGCAAGTTTGATTGTCACTGTTAGGATATTTAATTTCTTCTTTCTTATGACTACTTAACAAACCATGACCAATAACAATCCACCACACCTCTCAGGGCCCTAGCATTTATATACCTTCTGAAAAGCCCCCAGAATTCCAAATATCACACAGTTACAGAAACTATCTGCTGCTGGCAAAATCATGACCCTGCTAGAGCATGAGGTGAATCATAGTCAGCTGCTGTGGACAGTCTGAATCATCCCCATATCCCACACCTGAGATTAAAACAAAAATGTATTCTTTTAATATTTCTGTGTTTTTAAAAGGAACCACAATTCCAAAATTGTTACTACAGATGGTACTTAGGTTACAGTCAGCCTCTGAGTTTGGAGAATGCAGTAGTCTAGTTTGTGCTCAGGGGTATGTCTGTCTCCATTTTTGTTTTCTTGTGGTGTTGGGAATGGGACCCTGGGCTTGACACATGCTAGGCAGGAGTTCTGCCCACTGACTTTCATTTCCATCCCCTGTCACCAATTTAATACAGCTGGAGGTAACTGGATAGGGGTTATTTGGAAACATAAACTAGACAAGTCAGACCAAAGCTGGATGGGAGAGGACTGCCATCTTAGACCACCTGTGTCATCTAATGCAGAGGAAGGAACCCCACCCACAGGCCCCTTTCCCTGCATTCGCTGGTCTCCTCTGAGTCTTCCTGAGGGACCCTCTGTTTTGAGGGTGCCCAGGGTATTTGAAAGATCTGTCATTTCCATGTTTGCTGTTATGTCCCAAGTAACAACATTTGATTAGAGAATGATGTCTGTGGGGTTTTTTTTGTTGTTGTTGTTGTTTTGGTTTTTTTTTTGTAGTTGTTTTAAATCTACATAAAGCTTCAAAGAGACCATAGGAGTAAGATACTTCAGGTGAGACTCTCTAATTAATTCATTCATTTGTGAGTGAAATGCCTCATTAAAGCTGGCTGGGGATTGCCTTGGCAAGGATGCTCTGGTGGATCTGGTCACAGATTGTGGCTCATGACACCTGTAGGACTGGCCCTGGTGCTTTCTTGGATGTTGGCAGAAGAGTGTATTAAGTGTCATTGAGATGAGCTGGCCCTGCTGCCTAACAGCCTCCCGTTGGTAGCTCTGAGAGAAACTAGGTAACAGAATATGTAGAGTCTCTCTTAATTAACATAGAGGAGAGGGGAAGGAGCAAGATACTTCTTGTCCTTGCCCTGTGACCAGCAGTCACCCACAGTGCCATCAGGAGGAACCAAGAGCCTATGGCTTCATGATGACTCTCTTGTTTACCTTCAAGGCTTTTCTTTCTACTTAGGAGTCTGCTTTAATTTCAGTCATTTGTCAAGTAACTAGGGCACCCAAGGTGCTCACCATTGTGATTTGGTTGTTGTCTTACTCAGTGTTCTATTGCTGTGAAGAGACACCATGGTAACTTTTATGAAGGAAAGCATTCAATTGGGGCTTTAGTTCAGAGGTTTAGTCCATTATCAGCATAGCAGGGAACATGGAGGCACACAGGCAGACATGGTACTGGAGAAGGAGATGGCTTAAGGTTCTAAAACCCTAAAGCCCCGCCCACCACCAGCGACACACTTCCTCCAACAAGGGCACAAGTCCTAAGCCTTTCAAGTAGCTCTACTCCCTATGAGCCTATGTGGACCATTTTCATTCATACCACCACGGAAACACTGGCCACTTGCTCATCAGTTTAAGTGTTTGTTTTCTGCACTGTTTTCCGTCTCCTTGTTATTATTTTACAATAAGGGAATCACCTCGGTGCAGAGATGGCTCAGTTGGTAAAATGCCCTGCAAGCACGAGGACCTGAGATTGAGACTGATTCCCAGAATCCACGTGAATAAGCCAGGTGGGTCATGTGCACTTATATTCCTAGTGCTGGTGAGCCAGAGAAATGCCAACCACTGTGGCCTGATTGGAGAATTCCAGACCAATGAGAGACCCTGTCTCAAATAGCAAGGTGCCTGAGGAATGACACCCAAAGTTTATCTATGTCTTCCACACATACATTGGTATGTGTGTGTGTACCTGCATACACGTGTATACCCCTACATAAGACATACAGAGAGACAGACAGAAACCACACACACACACACACACACACACACACAGAGAGAGAGAGAGAGAGAGAGAGAGAACGCTAGAGAGAGGGAGGGGATGCATATAAGGACACTATTTTCAAGGAAGAGCCTGGACTTGGTACAGTTGATTAAGATCCTTCTGAATAAGAACATCAATGTTTGGACATGAAATTCCACTCAACGTTTTGCACCTCTGCACCTTTATTCAGGAAAGGTCTGAGTGTAGGAACCAGGGCAGACCTTAACAGTGTGTTTTATCCTTTGTACACTGTTCTGTCCTGAGTTAAAGAACAGAAGCGTAAGTGAGCTCACAAGCTGGGCTGCCTTGGGATACTGGTGTGTGTGTGTGTGTGCGTGTGTGGTAGATTAGAGGCAGCAGGAAAATAGCCTGAAACAAATGGAAAATTGAAGGTGTTAGGTAAACAAGCTACGTAGTTACTGTGGCTGCAAGTTCACCCCTTCGGGCCCACTGCCTTTCTCTCCTTAATAGAAAATCTGTGTGTGTCTCAAATGCTTTTTTAAATTAATTAAACTTATTCTTTGGCAAATTCATATGTGGTATATAATGAATTCTAAATACGCTCACGCCTGCTCACCACCATCCCTAAAGTACTTCATGAATGTTGTCTCTGTAAACAAGTGCTCTCAAAGAGCAGGTCCTCAGCCCAGGAGGAACACTGTCACCTGCAAGGGGGAGTTAAGAGATGCAGGGAAACATGCTGGGCAGAAGCACACCACAGATGCCTCAACCATCTCAGTTCTCCAGACTGCAGTGGTATATGGTGTATGACAGTTCATGAGGTTTCTTGAAAGATTAACCTAAGGCGGGTCGTTTTTAGAGGAGGAGGCGGCGTCTGAAGGACAAAGATACCATAGGACTACAGTAGTTAATCTCAGAGCTCTGCCCTTGAGAACTGGAGCTTCTTGCTGTGTGTTTCTTCATATCTCCCGTACAGTGTATGGCAAACCATCTACACCAACGGGGTGAATGAATGAAACCCAGCCCCTTGTCTCTCCAAGTCACTTTCTTCTGTGTAAAATGTCTTGGTATCAGTGACAGCAGATAGTCTCTAAACAGGGCTAATTTTAGGAAGAAAGATGTATTTTAGAACTCTTATTATTTTAGCCAGAAAAAAAACATTGAAACCGAGTAGGTGCTAGAACCCAGCCATCCTGTGCCCTCCAAAGATAGATGGAAGAGTTACCAGAGAAGCACTCTCCAAAAACACACTGGGAAAAGCTACCCTGCATGCTAGCCTCCCAGAAGAACCTGTTTGATGCTAAGTTAGTTCATATTTCACTCTCTACCAGTGTGAGAATATCCTCAAGTGGGAAACTTTCTCCTCAGAAATAAATCTGGGAGAAAGAGGAAACTGAACATATTCTCCTGGGAGAACAGGCTTTGAGCTCAATGAATCTCTAATGGAGAGGGAGCTGCCCCAGGAAGAGCCAGCTGCAGGATGGTGGGGGGGGGGGGCTTAGGAAGTGTAGTGATCCAGGAAGCAGTGTGACCAATAGGACTGTATCAGGCAGTAAGTAGATAGTTTGCCGCACTTCTCTGAAACCCCAGATATTGCCAGAAGAAGATCGAGGAACAAACATTTTTTCCATGTTGCACCTGCTGAACCCCAGGAGGAAAGAAACTACTGAAAAATGGCATTCCATTTTTCTAAGAGCAGTGACAGGATGGGTTGAGTTCATATTGCTGTAGCCTCTGTAATCTTCCTGAAAGATCATCACCCTCTGGAGGATTAGTGTCAGAACCTCTGCATGGGCTGAGTTGATTAGAATTCTCTTCTTTATTGCTTAACATCCAGCGAGCAGAATTAAACCCTCAGACACCAAACTTCCTCAAATTAAAACTATGTAGAATTAATCAAAGGAGATTTGTTGTTCCCTGAAAGTGAAAAATCAGGTCTTCTTCGTCGTCTTCTTCTTCTTCTTCTTCTTCTTCTTCTTCTTCTTCTTCTTCTTC
>JADRCH010000867.1:91030-236142 GCA_019843965.1 Rhynchomys soricoides | reverse complement strand
TTCTTCTTCTTCTTCTTCTTCTTCTTCTTCTTCTTCTTCTTCTTCTTTTTTCAATTTATACCATGGAGCTTGTTAATTATTATTCTGATTACAAAAGAAAATCTGAACTTTTGATCCTCACATTATTAATCATTGGAAACATTTTATTAGAAATGAACAAACAGGGCTGGTGAGATAAGATGGCTCAGTGGGTAAAGTACTTGCTCCACAACCATGGGGACCTGATTTGAGCCCTAGAACTCATGTGAAAAACTAGGTGTGGAGGCATATGCCTGTAATCACAGCATAGGAGAAGCTGGCACAGGTGGATCCTTGGGGTTCACTGGCCAACCAGCCTTGCTTACTCGGTAAGCTCCAGGCCAATGAGAGGCCCTGTCTCCAAAGATAGGTGAATGGCTCCTAAGGAACACCTGAGATTGATTGTGGCCTCCACATGCACATGCATCCACTAGCACACAAATACCCATGTACCCCTAATCTCTCTCTCTCTCTCTACACACACACATACACACACACACACACACACACACACACACACACACACACACACGGTAATAGAGT
This sequence comes from Rhynchomys soricoides, assembly GCA_019843965.1. NCBI lineage: Eukaryota > Metazoa > Chordata > Mammalia > Rodentia > Muridae > Rhynchomys > Rhynchomys soricoides. Next base: position 235,581 of record JADRCH010000867.1, on the reverse strand, counting down.
GGGATTTAACAAGCTTCCTTCTACCACCACCCCCCAAAAGGAAGAAGACAAAAGTTGCAGGAAGAATGTGCTAGAAGTGGCAGCAAAATGGGTGGAAACAAGCCTGGAGAGCTCTAGGTACTTACAAGGCTAGGAGCTAAGAGCTTTGACTGTGTTACCATGACACCCAGGCTTGTGGTTTGAACAAGAATGGCCTCCATAGGCTCATGTATTTGAATGCTTAGTCACCAAGGAGTAGCACTATTTGAAAGGATTAGAAGGATTAGGAAGTGGCCTTGTTGGAGGAAGTGTGTCACTGGATGGATGTGAGCTTTGAGGTTTCAAAAGCCCATGCTAGGCCTAGGCTCTCTCTTTCTGCCTTCAGATCAGGATGTAAAGTTCTCAGCCACTGCTCCTGTGCCTGCCTGCATGTCACCATGCTTCCTACCATGATGATAATGGACTAAACCTCTGAGATTTTAAGCAAGATCCAAATTCAGTGTTTTCTTTCTTAAGAGTTGCCTTGGCCATCTTGTCTCTTCACAGCAATAAAACAGTGACTAAGACACAGGCGCCCTGTATAACACCTCATCCCTTGTACCCTACTCTTTGTATGTGACATCTCACTGCTTCGGCACCTCAGAGCTGTGCAGCTAATTGGCTTTAGTTATTATCTTTATGTAGACAAAGTCTACATTGAGAACAGGTCACAAAAATATGTTGTTTTACCAATATTTTCCAGTTTCTTCTTGGTAAAAAGAGGCAGAAGGTCAAGCTCAAATTTAAAATAGTCTCTCCATTCCAACTTTCACAAAGGTGTTTTCTAACAGTGATGGGGAGCTGCTCATCTCTGGCTTGTCCCCAGTAGGGTGCTCACTTGTGTTTGCAGTCTGTCCAATGACTTGTGTTTCTTGACATAGTAATAAATAAAATTCTTCACACAGAAAAGACAAATATAAAAGTCTTTTGCTTGGAGAACAGCTTTGAAATAGAACCCAGCAAACTGTCACATCCCCACGGAAATTACTGACTGTGTACCTTCATCATGAAGGGTCAGAAAACCAAAGGGCACATAAGAAGTATTTTTAACATTTTCTTATTCCATCACCAAAGAAATAGAATTTGGAAAACGTTTTTGTATTCAGCTGCAGTAAACACCATGTTCTGTGATGTGCACTTTATTTCAGACAGTGATTGGCAGTTAATTTCACTCAACAAACCCACCCTTTGTAGAGATACAGGCAACATCAACGAACTAACAATAATACTCTGTGTGAATGGTGGTTAATACATAAAAGAATAGTTTTTATTTTGTTTTAAGCATCTGTGGGAATAGTTCTAGAGCCAGGTAGGATGGTGTGTTCCTGTAATTGTCAAACTTGGGAAGTATAGGCCAGGAGATAGTGAGTTCATGGACAGGCTGAGAAATAAAGAGAGGGTGTGGCTTTAAAAGAAAGGAATGAGGGAAGAAAGGAAGGAAGGATGAGAAAAAGAAATAGCTTAATTATACATAATTACTGAACATGCCAAAGCAATGAACAAACAAACAAAAAAACAAAACCAAAAAACCCAAAACCAAAAAACCAGAACAAACAAACAAAAAACCCTAACCATTTTATTTAGCTTTTCAAGTCTCACAGAAACTTATATGTCTCCTTGATGGAGCATATAATTTAGGCATTTCAGACTGGCCATTTGGTCTCTGCTACATGTTGGGTTGAAACCTTGCAGTGTTGTCTGTCCCACCTACAGGGTACCTAGAGGGTTTCTGGACACTCAATGATAAGATTTGGAAGTCCAGTGAGCTTCTGCTGTTGATTTGAATATGTTTTGCCCCGGGGACAGACATAATTCCATGACACGGTGACACGGCAGACTTAATGGACTTAGAACACTAGGTGCTCCTTAGCCGACCTATGGGTGGCTGAGACCATCTTTCAAACAGTGCTGTTGAGAGTGTGGCATAAATGTGTTTAAAATGTAGTAGCTGAGGACCTACTATGTATGAGGTTCTAGGTATTTCTGGGTAAATTCATATAGCCCCTGGAACAATCAGAATAGCTAGTGAAGTGGGAAGTAAATGCACATACAATTAGATATAACTACCGATCATGTCAAAGAAGTGCTCTGAAGAGCAGGAACAGGAGTCACAAGGCCATGAAGGATTGCTGGAAGGGCCTTCTGTGGACAGAATTTATAATGAGAGGTCCAAGTGAGCCCTGGAGGTGCTTGTAGAGCACCTGTTTGGAGTGCTTCCAAGCTCCCTTCCAATCCACAGGCACTGGAAAGAAGGAAAATGACGACAGGGATGTTCCAGCCATGAGTACCTGTGCACTCACAAGATATTGTGGATTTACAGAGGCTTGATGAATGGCAACCACTGCAGTCATGGCAACAAGGGAGCCAGGGTGCTCAGGGAGTGTGGCTGCAGGGGGAGGATTTGGGCTCACACTTCACTAGGATTAGAGGGATCCCGGTTCAGCTGAAACCTTACCAAGAGCCAGCTGCCCTCCCCACGATGACCTACCCATCTTCCTAGAGGCTCATTTTTTTCTCCTTTAGAGTGAAGTAATTAAAGTTATTTCTAAGATCCATTTGGATTCAAATTCCTAAGAGGCTGGATGTCATCATGAGGTTAAATCTGCATCCAGTCTGCAAGGGTTTTTATTCCAGCTCAGCCACCTGCACACTCTGTGTCTAAGTAGGCTTCTCACTAAGTCTGTGAGTCCATTTCCTAAACAATGAGGTTGGGGCACATTAATGCTCATCATATACTAGAGAGAGCCACTGAGTTAACTTAACTTAGTATTTAGAATAGTGCCTGCAAGACTGTGATCACATCCCCCAAAAGCATGCCACTTCCTCTAAGGACCAGACTCCCATGAGGCAAAACTGCAGACACACAGACAGGCAACAGTTAAAGGGTGAAGAGTGTGCCAGTCTGGGACCCTAGCACAGACCTCTGTTTTAGGCATTGAAGGCACTGGAAAATGTACCAGCACTCACTCCAGTGATGCCTGTCTCCCATGGAGACGGTTTCAGTGAACCAATTCAGCTTCAAGCTAGCCAGCATTGAGTTCTCATGGTTTCACGATGCGCCCACCACTAAGGCCCTGTCATTTTTTCCATGTTATTTTCTTTAGCATTTTCAGGATAAACCTCATAATTTCACCTTTTACGTAACACTTGGATATAATGATGTGATTGTTAAATGCTAAATTGATAAAGGATAAACTAACTCCGAGAGTATGTAGTTCAGTTAGTGGAGGGCTTACTTGGCATACATGAAGGCCTGGGTTCCAACCCCAGCATCACATCATCTGGGTGTGGTAGTGCATGTCTGTAATCCCAGTCCTGAGAGGTACATGCGGGAAAACCAGGAGTTCAATAGCCAGCTTCATCTACATACGGAGTCAAGGCCAGCCTAGATGGCAGAAAATTCTGTTTCAAAGTAAATAAAAAATAACTGTCTGTGTCCAAGGTTAGCCTTTCATGCTTTCTGCAGAGATGGTTTTGGAATGTCTAATATAGTTTTGGGAGGTTCTGCCTCTGCATTCATCTCTGACCTTCACACTCATGTGCACATACATACAAACTGGCATACGTGTACCCAACCATACATACAGGTGGAAACAAACAACCCAAGAACTGTTTTTGTGGTACCAAGCTAAAATAATTTGCTTGCAAATCTTTGGTTGGTTGAGACAGTCTCACTATGTAGCCCAGGTTAGCTTTCAGGTCTTTATCCTCCTTCCTCAGCCTCCCGTGTGCTGGGATCATATCTGTGAGTCACCATTCCTATTCTGAATCCAGTCTCTGAGCCCTGTCCCCACTTCCTACCAGTGACTGGACACCATCACCCTCACCTTGGAAAAGTGGGGCTCAACTCCCAGACAAGGGCCACAAACTATTCTGTGAGGGCCACTACCCTCCCAAGAGGGCCACCACTAGAGCTCCCCATCACCAGCTTTGCACCGGTCTCCCCAGCATCCTTCCTGCATTTGGCATCCCCTCCCTCTCCAAAGACTTGAGAAAGAGCTCAGCTTTTCTAAAGAGTGAAAAACAAAAAGGCCTTTATGTGGAAGTCTGCTGAAGAAATAACAGCCTCCTATGCACAAAGACCCTTTCACTCCACCCAAGCCAACAATTCCTGAGCAGTGGGGAGGGTGGGTTAGTGGTCTAGAGAGATATGGCAGCCACTTTGCCAGACTGCAGTGCAGAGCGAGGGCCAGGCCGCCCTATGGACACTTGGCGCAGGATTTGCCCAGAGCAGCTGCTAGAGCTCCTGTTTAAACAGGAAGATATGCATCTGTGAGCTGGGCAGTCTGGCAAAGACCTTTCTTTACGGTTTCTCACATGTAGAGGAGAAATGCACCCAGGGGGTGGATCGGTGGGTGGGTGGGGGGAGGTCAGTCTATTTTTCATAATACTCTTATACTACCCTGAGCAGAGGAAATAAGTCAGCAGGTAGGAAACGCTGTCCTCTGTGTGAGGCTTCCTTCTGCTGTGGGTTAGCAGAGCACCCACATCTGCAGCCTGTGGGCTATGAAGACCTGCAGGGACTGCAGTGAGGGGCTGTTGCCAGCATCGCTGCAAATCTCAAAATGACAAGGGGCAATGAAGCTTCCAGGAAACAGGAGGAATGAATCTGCACTATGGCGGGACCATGGTAGAGAGACACGCAGCGTTGTTGGAAGCTGAGGGGCAGATTCGCTTGTTTGACTATGCCATGCATAAGCAAATCCATTTGTATACACGTTTGTATTTTCCTTGCCTCTCTGGGTCTTTGATTTCGATTTCAAGGGAAAGACATTTGCTTGGCAAACTTTAAATGGATTCTATTCCATATCACCACCCTCTTCAGATGGGGGAATGGTACAAGTTCCATTTCACTGGACCTAACTTTTTATTAATAAAGCATGAGCTAATAAGCAAGGTGTCCTTGAATTTAGGGTGGGGCAGAGCAGTTGCCTGAGATAGGATGGGCCCACAGACCCACAGTTTAGGACTGTTAGTAAGAAAAAAAAATCATAAAAATTCTCTCTGTTCAGAAAGACCTACCATCCACTCCCTTCCCCCATCCCACCTTCATTGTGTGATTATAAATCCATCAACCTTTTGAAATCAAGTGTCTCTCTGTAAGTGTGACATATTGGCTTTTCACATTTTAGCACGAATTCCTTTAAGCAAGCATTATTCTTTCTTGATTGATTTTAAGGGCCACATCAGAAACCTTTACGTCCTAACCAAGGGGCTACTTGACAGTTTTGTCTACTGTTAAAACGAACTAGTGAACTTATTTGAACTCCGGTTTCTAATCAGAAAATGAGAAGGGTTGTGCCTGCCTACACATTTTAGCATGAGTGGGATGTCGAAGTGGTGTACTGTAGCTGGAGGGCCTCTGTGAAATTATGAAGTATCCTGGTCTGGCGTAACGGTACACAAATGCACTCTCAGCTCTGAGGAGACTGAGGCAGGAGGGAGTAGGATGTCTGTCTTAGTTAAGGTTTCTATCACTATTATAGAACACCATGGCCAGAAGCAATGTGAAAAGGAAAGGGCTTATTTCAGTTTACAGTTCCACAGCGCAGTCCATCCATTACTGAGAAAGTCAGGACAGGAACTCAAACAGGGCAGGAACCCAAAGGCAAGAACTGAAGCAGAGGCTTTAAGGAGTGCTACTTACTGGCTTGCTCCTCATGGCTTGCTCTGACTGCTTTCTTATAGAACCTGGGACCACCTACCCAGGAGATGGTACCACTGAGGGTGAAATGGACCTTCTCCATCAATTATCAAACAAGACAGTCTGGCTCCATAGGCCAGACTGATGGAGCATTTTCTCAGTTGTGGTTCTGCTTCTGAATGACTCTAGTTAGTGTCAGTTGATAATAAAATTAGCCAACCCAGTGTCCTTTCTTGTCTTCCCAGTGGCCTTTGGGCTTTCTCTCTCTTAGTACCACCATTCTACCTTGAAATGGTTTCTCCGTAGATTTGATTCTGTGTTTGTGCTGTGCTCATGAGTAAGGAATGTGTCCTGTTCACTGTCTCACCCTGGCTCTCAGCATACTGGATTTACAAGTAGATGTACCATCCAAGTCTCTGCATGTGAAGAAAGCATTACCCCAGAGGGCAGGTGAGGTTTCAGTTGCTCAGTTAGTGTAAACAAGCCTCCTGGATGCTCTGGACCCTATAGAAAGGAAGACTGAAAACTTAAAACAAACAAACAAACAAAAACACAGTCTTCTGATGTCCTTTGCACACACTGAGAAGTAAGTCAGCCATAAATAATTACGGCTTCAATGGGTTCCCTCCATGGAAAACACTAAAGTTCCTGGAGAGCCCTGTTGGGTGCTGCCTTTCTCCTGCCTCTGCACCCTCACAGCAGCTGATGTGAGCAGCAGCAGAGCCCATTGTAGACCTGCCTTCAGTTTTAGCAAACCATACCTTCAAGAATTTTCAAAGAATCACTATACATGTTGTACTTTGTGTGTATGTCTGTCTCAGGAATGAAGGGGGCATCTACAATAGTATTGCTGACTTCAGAGTTTTAGGACCATTCTCCAGGGCTTGAAGTTCAAAACTAACTCTATCATGTTACAGTGTTCCTTGAGCTGATTTGTTTAATCACAGAGTTGCCTGGACAAAAAGCCCTGCATGTATCTGGCTGAGCTTCAGGGCTGTCACTATTGCTCAATATTTTAAAGAACTACTGTAATGGGACCTCTGCCCACTCCAGGTTTTGATTTTGTACCTCCATGGTGGATGACTGGGGTAAGTCATCCTAACATGACTCCTCTGGTGTTCTGTTCACTGCATATGTGAAAAAGAAAGGAGGTTACTGAGGGCCAACTTCACTAAGCAGCCTTCCAGGGCCTCAGAAAATGAGTTTCCATAAATCACATCATTCCCTAGAAGCTCCAGCAGAGTTTGCTCCTTCAAGCAAGGCACAGGATGAAGAATACCAGACTCTAGTCTCGAACACGAGGCTGTGAACCTGCAGCCAAAAGTGAATGTAGGTGGGTAGAGTCAATGATGTGGACACGTGTCCCAACTAGAAGCAATGCGCACTTTCTTCTCAGCTCTGCTTGGATTCTCATGGAAATATTCACTGAGATAAGACTGATGCCACTTGCCGCAGGAACACAGGGGACATTGGTGTGAGGCTGAGAGGAGAGGCTGGCAGGGTCATTTGTGCAGAGAGCCCTCATCCCTGTATGGCAGACAGACTGTAGTTTTGATGGCTAATGCATACCTCTAGAAAGCTTTGCTACGATGATATTATCTGATTTTATCAGAATGTATTTCTGCTCTCATTTTAATTTCCCCAGCAATGAAGCATTTGTCTTTAGAAATTCGGTAAACTCCCTTTCTATCCCCTTTCCATACAGTGATCTGAGGGGGACCCTGCAAGTGGTCAAGGCAGGCAGTGAACCATGGAGAGGTGAGAATGAGAACTCAGTTCAAACTGACATTGCCAACCTGCATCAAACTTCAGGGAGTCTGATGCTAAGAGGTTTATTCCCAACAGATTTAAACACAATATAATTTGGAAGAAAAGTTTCCTAGTGTAACACAATCCTGATGTGTTGTTAAGGAAGCTTAATTACATCAAAACTCCACTCAGGGTACATGTCATTTCTTCCAAGAAGATGGGTTCTAGAGATATGCTACTTGAACTAGCTTAAGGGTCTTAGGAAGAGTCTGCTCTGGTCTCCGTCAGATAGCATAGAGGTTATTTGGGCTATTAGCCATCTCTGGTCCTGGTTGTGGAAGCTTGGAGAGCCTCTGGTTATACAGATAATATAAAGGTCTTCAGTCTTCGTTGTGGGAGCTTGGGGAGCCCCTGGCTTTAAGTGTTATTTAGATTACTAGCCACCTCTGGTATTGATTGTAGGAGCTTGATATGGCTTGGCCCAACAGATAACACATGTCTCCAGGCAATTAGTCACTTCCAATTCCCAGCTTTCTGGATGGGAGAATAGGTTTTACATCTTTCCTATTGGAAAGACAATTCTATATGCTAAGCATTCCTGGTTCCTCTGGAGAGCTGAGTACGCAAGGACCGCTATGCTGTGCTCCTAATAGTGAGCATTTGCCTCAGTATACAACGTGGTGCTCCACTCTCAGTCAAGTGAATGGCAGCCTAGCAAGGCAGGAATTGGTTTCCGTTCTTTTGTATGAGCTTCCTGTGGTATATTTGATGAATGTGCTATACAAATATGGTCAAAGTCCTCTCGTTCATCCTGGCAAAGTCAGCTCTGCTTACCCAGCCCCATCCTGTCTTGATGATAAAGGGACACCATCACCATGAGGCTTACTAATTCCTCTCCACAGGAAGCTAAATGGCTCAGGATGTGAGCTCTGTCCTTGGCTTTAATTTGTGGAAGAAACAAATCATGTTTTCAGGCTGGGCCTTGCCTGGGAAAGGATTCTGGCTTTCTGGAGGCTTCTAGTGTCAGTACTAGTGCTCAGGGTGTGAGGGTCACTTCCAGTCAGTTTGTGATCTTAGTCACATGAACTCCCTATTGTTTCTTCAGCCACAAAATCTGTTTCTATTTTACGTTAGTGGTGTTTCCCCTAAACAGAAAAATACAATATGAGTCCTTGGTCATGACCTTTTTTTCTGCTGCTTGCCTTTCTAAAGATTAAATGAAATTAACAAGTCCCAGAAGTGCCACATAAAGTGGACTTCAGATCACCTTCTCCATATAGGCAATGCAAAGCTTAGAGACCAACAGGATATCTTGGGTTTTTTTTCTTTAGAATTTCATACATAAGTTCTGTATTCATATCATCTCCTCTCTCTTCTCCCTCCACCTGCTCCTATGCACCCCAACCCCACCCCACACTCCTTAAATTCATGGCTTCTTATTCTTTAATTATGATTTTTTTACACACACACACACACACACACACACACACACACACACAAGTTTATAAATACAATCTGGTGAGTCCGTTTAGTTTTGCTTGAATGTATCTGCATTTAGAGCATTCTTGAGACTGGATAATCTGTCATGGGGCTTGTCCCTGGAGAGAATTCGTTCCTCTCACTCAGCAGTCATTAATTGCCTATAGTTCTTTATCTATGGATGGGGTCTGTCCTAGTTTGTTTATAGTTGGTGTGATAAAGACTATGACCAAAAGCAACTTGGGGAGAGATTTTCTTTGACTTTCGTGCTGCAATCACAGTCCATCCTTGAAGGAAGTCATGGCAGGAAAGAACTGATGCGGAGGCCACCAGAAGTTGCTGCTTGCTCTGCTTGTTCTTACGAAACTCAGGAACCTGCCCTGGGGTAGAACCATGTACAATGAACTGGGACTTCTCACAGCAATCATTAATAAGAATATGCCACCACAGACTTGCCTACAGAAAATCTGATGGAGGCATTTTCTCAATTGAGGTTCCTTCTTCCCATATGACTGTAGCTTGTGTCAACAAAAACTAACCAGCACAGGGTCTTGTGAGATTCCCTTCCATCCATGTTGGTTCATCAGTCAGTATTGTCACTGTTTGGGTCTTGTTCAGGCAACCGTACTGTTGAGGTCTCATGGGAACATCTCCATCATACACAGAGGGCACTATCTCTCAGCAGACACCCTAGTTCTCTGGCTCTTATAGTCTTTGCACTCAGCCTTCTGAGATGTTTCCTAAGTCTTAGGTGTGGGAATTGTGTTGTAGACATATCAATTGGGAGTGAGACTCCATGCTCAGTTCTTCCCTTCATTTTTGACTAGTTGTGACTTTCTGTTATGGTCTCGGTGTGCTGCAAAGAGAAGCTTCTTTGATGAGAGATGAGGATACACTTATCTCTTGGTTAAAGGGTAAGTTAGAATGCAGTTAGAGAGTATACTGGTTTAAGGAAGTGGCAATAGAAGATTCTCCTCTGGGACCCATGTCCTCACCAGGCACTGGTAGTGGGCTAAGATGATGAGGACAGCCATAATTTCTCTTCTATTGAACATGCCTCAATTCCAATTAGGTGACTGTTGATTACCCCCTGGATATAAGTGCCATTACTGCACCTTTCAGAGGACCTTGCTGTTCTCATCAACAAGAAGTCTTGGAAGCTAGCTTTCATCAAGCCTCCTTTGTTGTTAAAGAAGTCCCAAAGCAGTAGACCTTTCAAGGCCCATCATAGAATTATTCTTGGACTAAAACAATATGTGCAATTCATCCATCCATTCATTCATTAACTCATACTATGACTAGTTAGTAAAAATGAACCAGTAATTATTCACTCATTCTACTAGGAGTCAGGCACTGTTCAAGACTTAGTGATATAGCAGTGTGAAAAAGATACTTTTGAAGGAGGTGTGACTAAAGTAAATAGAAACAAAATATGTCCAACTGAGGCATGGGGGAGTGCAAAGGTCCCAAGCTGTTCTAGAAACAGCAAGTTGAGGTTGCAGTCATATTGCAATAAAAAGTTGGATCCAGTAGAAAGCCAATAAGCGGGATTCCAGGTCCCTAGTCATTCAGAGCCTGGAGCCCACTGGAAGGACTTAGACCTGGGAGTTGTATGCAGACTGACATCCTGCTGGTGTGTGTGTGTGTGTGTATGTGTGATGGAGTGACAGGAGTTGAACTTGGGACCTCACATGTGTTAGGTCAGTGTTCTACCATTGAACTATATCTCTATCCCTAGCTCTATTTTTCTTTTAAAAATTTGAGACAAAGTCACATTAGGTTGCCTAAGTTGGTCTTGAACTCAAGCTATAGCCAAAGCAGGTCTTGAACTGAAGATACCCCTACCTTGACCTCTCAAGTACCTGGGGTTACAGGCCTCACCACCTGATGTAGCTTTTACAAAAGAACACTGTAGATGGTATACAGGGAGTGGACTGAAGGAGACAAGGGCAAAGTTTGGGACCATAGGCTGCTATTTATATGATCAAGAAGGAACGGAACATGGCTAGACCTGTGCGGCGGTAGTGGCAGTGAGGAGAGGGGCTGGATTCTGAGTGTACTCTGGAGGATGGTGGTCTAGTGGAGACGAGAAGTGAGAAGAGATACTCGTGGCAGGGAGGTTCCTTGAGAGTTTTCAGTCTAAACCTTTAGAAACACAGAGCTGTAGACTGGTGGCAAAGGCCACAGGAGCCAGTTTGCTGGAGGAAAGCAACAGTTTGGCTTGAGTGACAGCAAGTGGGAGTTGCCCATTCATGCAGCGAGGGCAGGCTGGTGGTTGGATACGTGGCTCCAGAAGTCACAGGTGAGACTGGTACTGGAAACATAAGCCTGGGAGATCTAAGTTGGTTTTTGTAACCATGATAATGAGCAGGATCATATAGGGTGATAAACGTGAGCATAGACAAAAGCAAACAGGCTAAGAAGTGGGGATCCAGGAGACCATGGAGACCAAGCAAGCACAGCTAAGAAGGAGGTAATAGGACAGTAAGACAGGAATCCAGAAACGCCAGTGCTAACAAGCATTGATGAGGATGTGGTCAGAAGTACCAAGCAAGCAGAGTCGGGCAATGGGCTAAGAACTGAAGAACCAGGACAGCTCTTCCAGACATGAAAGCCACAGAAGACTGAGTCAGCTTTGAGCAGTGTTGCTAGTAATGCAACACAGTGCCAATGTTATGGAAAACAGTACGTGGGTTGCTCAAAAAATTAAAAATAAACAGGACTCCATGACACAAGCTTATAGTCTCGGCAGCTCAGGAAGCCAAGGTAGAAAGCTTGCTGTGAAGACCCTAGTGAGGTCTAGTAGTCCAGCAATCCCACTTCGGGATAGACATCTGAAGAACTGCAAGGTTGGCCTTGAAAAGCCATGTATAGACCTGTGTTCCCTGTAGCATTGTCTGGAATAGTAGGTGGTGACAGGGACTCAACTGTCTGTCACTGGCTAACTGGATAGCATGTGGCGTATATATAAGAGGTCATTGGGTGTCCTGCTCCATCACTCCCTATCCTTTTCCTTTGAGACAGGGTCTCTCATAGAACCCAGAGTGTGAGCAATCAATCCTCTTGTCTTCACCATACAGCACTGGAGTTACAGGTCCAGCCACACTCCCCCTTTTAAAGAACATGAGTACCAGGGATCTAAACTGAGGCTCATGCCTAGTCACCAAGCACTCTTACCTACCATGCCATCTCTCCAGCCCTGTTATTTATTTCTCAGATGAGAGGTGGTTTGGTAAGTTTACATGCTGATGAGCATGCTCCAATAAAGAGACTAGAGCAATTATTGATGTCAGAGAAAATCAGGAACACAGGGGCAGGACCTTCAGACAGCAAGAGAAGATGGCATCCAGTGATCCTATGAGAAGGAGCCACCTTGACACAGGGCAGGAAGTACTCAGTCACCCTAGAAGCCAAGCTTAGGAAGGATGCTCAGGTAGGACAGGTGTGTGAGGGAGAGGGGGACGTTCCTGGGGGATGTGCACATTCTCATCTAGTTACTGCTCTTTTCTTACTGAGATAAGGATCAAAGTGACTGGCTGAGAATGAGTACAGGGAACAAGGAGGTACAGAAGAAGAGAAGGGTGGAAAAATAGTTTAAAGGGAACAAGGGACATGCTGGTGGGAAGCAGGATCCACTGTAGTGAACCTGGGTGTTCATGGAGGTGGGCTCACTTAGCACTCTCTAACTGCTCCAGACTCACCTAGGCATCCTGTCCAGCCAGGACTGTGGGGGAGAGGGGGGTCTTATCAGCTGGTGTGGTAGAAAAAGAACCAGGCGAGGCTGCTGGGAGAAGGGGTGGCATTTTGACAGATGATGGGATGTGACCTGGTTAGGTTTGTCTCCAGCAACCTTGAGGGACAGTTAAAAGGCAGTGAATTCAGTAGATTGCAATTCAGAGTTGGGCAGGGGGATTGTTGAAGAGGGGTAAGGGATTTGGGGTGGTAGATCAAAGAGAGGAGAGTCTGGGAATAATCACCAAGATTAGTCTGGAAACCCAGGAGTCATTGCCTCAGTTGAGAATGTCTGAAACTCCCTTTTCACCTGGGTTGCTGTTGGCCTCAGAGATTTTCCATATATTTTCCTGTGTTTCTAAGGTATTGCTTTTGGGTGTGGCCCAACAGTCCAAATCTGTGGGATTCACTGATACAGGAAGAGGGGCAATAAATACCACACTAGGTCTCTTGAAGAACCAATAGAAAGAACCAGAAAGGAAGCAGCAATCATGAAGGATAGTACTGGAAATCCCACCATGAGATAGCTCATGCATAGTCACTCAATAAAGCTGAAATTCAGAGCCAGAGTTCTAGCCTCCGCTTGAAGCAGCAAGTCCCTCTTCTCAGGGTCTCTCTCTGAGCCAATGCTCTTGGTGCCCTGGGTGCTGGGACTGTCTGCTGAGAGCGTATCTCAGCTCGAAGCCTCCTGGCTTCACTACTTTCCCAGCTTCTTAGTCTTTCCTTTCCAATTTCCATCACAAGACACCACACTTACAAGAGAAAAATCTCCTAAAACTGCCCTGGCGAGCCACACAATTATCTCTCTCCCCCTGCACAACATTAAACCTAAAGTGCAGAAACCCACTCGGCAAATACTCTTCAGTCTCATCAGGAAGCCTTTGTAGTTCACTTCTTTCCCCTTTCATTTCAAGTCTTTGTAAAGCAGCACAACAGCCACAATAATAGTCATGTGAGCAAATCAAGGCTGGTGCCTTTGATCTCATGATATCAGAACAGAGTGACCACCATCGGGGAGCACAGGGTCCACAGAGCTGGAGGGCTACTCACCGACCCTGCCTTCATGTTCTCCTCTCAGGGCTGCTCTAGGTGTGGCTGTTGATGTGAAGGGAGAGAAAGACAACTTAGAAGTCTGGACCTCAGTGATGCTTCCAGCGTTAGGGAAAAGGGTTGTCGGATGCTTTTCTAGAAATTCAAGAAACGGTAAAAAAGTACACCTAAGTAGGTCAAAGATGCTCTTAAGTACTGGGTTCTGACATATTTTTGTAGACATATTTTCTAAGGCAATTCAGATAATCTTCCTGTCTCTTGTATTTAATTTACCCAGAACATAAGGGTCGGGGTTCTAAAGGCTTCAAATGCCTCATATTTCAAACCTCTTTAAAGTGAATGAAAGAAATAGATATTAGAACCTTTTTAAAATTTGCTTATTCCTAGAAAAATCCTCAGCCAGTTCTTGGAGAAGGCCTTCGTTCATGAGCTACCCTTCAAACCCCTGCCAAAGAAAGAAAGAAAGAAAGAAAGAAAACAGAAAAAAAGAAACCACATTTATTAAATAAAACAGTATCGTTCTGAGTACCACAAACCTGTATGACATACACTTAAAGTATTTAATTGGTGGTTATAAAAAAGATCCCTGTTTTGAATAGATGATTCTGTCTACAAGACAGCTTTTAGGTTCTGTTTAACCTTGGGACTTAAGGATTTTTGGTGTGTTACCTAAGGTCAGTTAAGGTTACAACCTTGGCCTTTTCATAACTGCCTTGTAGCCTGGGGGCTTCATTTCTATCAGGGAAGGATGGAATGGGAGAAGATGGGCATCAAACATGGCTTAACAGCTCCCTAAGATGGTACATGCAGTGATGGTGGTTTGGGAATCTACACAATTATTGGCTATTCTGAAGAGATAAGGGATATGTACATCATGTATGTATTAGATTGATCTATAAAACTTGGGACCCAGAAGTGTGGATTTTTTGTTCTGGTCTTTGCAATACTCTCATATATAGTGAGATATCCCAGGGAACCCCAAGGTAATTCTATATAGTGTTTTTAGTATTGCTGTGTTTTGCCCACAACCTGTCACAAAGGTCAGATATGGAGTTTTGTGGCATCTTAGCATTTTGCAGCATTTCACAGCTTAGATTTTTGTATGAGCAATCTTCAGCCTCTTTGTGAAAGATGAACTCCCAGCCCCCATGTCAACATCCAAGTGAATTCTTCCATCCTTTGAAGAAGATGAACAGCTCTCTTGAGAAGGATCCTTTGCTTGGCTCACCACCAACCTGGGCCTTTCTGAATCAGCAAAGGTAGTAACTCTCTACTTTCTAGCTTAGTGACGTTGTGAGTGGGAAGGCTGCATGCCCCGCCCACTTTTGCCTCTTACATTTTTCCTCTAATGGCTCCTTATAAATAAAAAGGTTTTGGCATGGCTATTTATTTTATGTATGTAGAGAGGAAATTTAAAACAGTATCGATTACAGGAGTAAAAAGAGGCTCTGTGCTGTGCAGCGTTGCTGATGGAACGGCTCCTTGGGAGGTATGATATAAATGCTGACACATGAGTGACAGGGAAAGTTAAAATCACTTCATTTTCTAGAGGAGGTGTGGGTATAGTGGTAACTCTTGCAATGCAAACAATAACTCACCCCAGAGAGTCATCCATTGCATGGGACCAGCAAATGAACATTTATTAGTTAAGATTATCTTCTCAGCAGGGACACACACACACACACACACACACACACACACACACATTTAAAAAAAGAAAAACAGGGAGGCAGTGGGATTGGAGGGACAGCTTAGTGGTAGAGCACACTCTTAGCAAGCATGAAGCCTGGGGTAAGTTCAATCTTTAACACCACAAATGAAAGAAAAGGAAGGAAGGAAGGAAGGAAGGAAGGAAGGAAGGAAGGAAGGGGAGATAATGGGGGAGAGGGAGAGACAATGAGAACTGAGTGGTGATGTGCTACCTATTCTTCCTAACCCTAAACTTACAAAAGGAACCTGAACCATGTATACTGCATCATCAGGAACGTGGGCCTTTGACTCCATAATTCTCTTGGAGACTAGTGTTCATAGGCTGACAGAGTTGCTCCTAGTTGGGCCAAAATCTGCCCTTTCTAATGGAGTATGTGTTATCACTGGCTACCAGAAAAGGCTAGAAAACCCAAACTTGATTGCATCTGCTCACCTGCATATTAGTCCCTTTTTGAGTGGTTTCCAGAAAATGGAAAGAGAGAAGTTGGCACACTAGTGTTGGGCTTATTGTTTGCCTAAAGAATGTGTGACTACTCCAAGGTGAGAAGAGTCAGACTCAGAACCTGGGTGGTTCCCTCTTGAGATGTTGTCATATGGCCCTTCTACCACCAAAGAGCTACTGAGTCAGCTGTATCAGGAGCATGTATGGTAGGCCAGTAAATATCTTCAACAAAATTATAGAAGAAAACTTTCTTAAAGAAAGAGATGCCATGGACATACAGGAAGCCTACAGAACTCCATATAGACTGGACCAGAAAAGAAATCCTTCCCACCAAAATCCTTTTATTTATAAGGAGTGATTAGAGACAAAATGTAAGAGGCAAAAGTGGGCGGGGCATGCAGCCTTTCCGCTCACAATGCCACTGCGCATGTGCAAAGACCCTTGAGGAAGCTGGAGCAGACTGTTTAGTGAAGATAGATGCACAACTATTTTGGTGGTTCAGTAGCAGATTTAATGAATATAGGATAAATGTCTAAGCAAAATAATGATCTTTAATAATACCAGTCAGCAGGCGAGAGCAACAACAAAAAAGTCAGAGAAAAGGCTTAGATTATCCTGGTACAGGTTTCTAGTCTGTTGTGCATGCAAAATTACCACGGCTGCTATAGACACGAGCTACATTGTTGAGAGAACAGAGAACTTGGCTGAAGACCAGAGCTGGTGATGTGGGCCCAGGGCAGGCAACATTTCTCTTGCCAGAAGCACTTGCTGTGGGCTCTGCTGGTCCATTGCAGACAGAAAACAGGCCTGAGGAGAGATGCAGCAGCCAATGCCACAAGCCTGCCTGTTAGCTTGCCAGCTTATTCTGTGGTAAAAGAAACCTTTACACATGCCGTTTATGGACACGGATCTGCCCTGCAGAAGGGAGCAGTGAGAGGAGCTGTTTTTCTAGCATCACTGAGAAAGCTCACAGCGTGTTCTAGAATCTGCCTAGCAGCTGGTTCCCGTAGAAACGTAATAGACTACTGGATTGTTGCTTCTGGATGCCACCCGTTAGGCACTCAATAAATCCTTGATAATTTAAAATCATGATTGACTTTCAAATTACCGTCATCTCTTTGACAGATTGCTCATGAAAAGTAGAATTTTCAAAGGTAGAGATGAGGATTTCCTTTCTTTCCTCTAAAGCAGAGCCCTCCCCCTGAACTATTTAAGTTCTCATTTATTATTTAAGTTCTTTATTACTAGAGTTCATAGAGTTTTTTGCTTTGCCTGTCCTATTCCATGATTTCTTTTCCATGTCCTTTGCTGTACAGAATATAGATGTTTATATAGTCTTTTTAGGTCACCATGCTCAGGGGTGGTTTCATAAACAGTAGCAGTCACTGTTTTCTATACTTTACACAGCACCCCATAATTTACAATGGACTGCCGCAAGGCTAGGCATACCTGTGAAATGCTTACTTTATGGCCAAGCAAGAGAGGCCCTAGGAAAACTGGCATTTCCTCAATGTCGTAGCTGGAAGGTCCTGTGCCAACTACAATCTTGCACTCCTGTCACCTGATGGATGCTTTTCCAGTCTTGTGTCATTTATTACTTGCATCAAGGAAACTCTCAGACAATACAGAGATGAAAGCAAACCTGAGTGGAAGAGGCCCAGGTCACAATAGGAGAGCTCAGCATTTCTGTTGACCAGCTGACTTGTCTCATTTAGTAAGCCAGCATGAACATTGGAGCCTCCACAAGGAAGCTCAGCCAGGGAAGTCTACCAAACCTCAGGGAGCGTTTTTAGGTTTGGGATCTACTAAGGATTTAAGAATGAAGCACCGGTTTCTTATAAAGAAATTAATTATCCAATAGATAATCTCTTCAAGGAAGCAGAAAGCTGCTGGCCGTCAGATCCCCATTGCCTGCTGCTACAGAAGATTAGACATCAGTAGGTTAACAGCCATTGCCATAGAAACTAGCTTGTATTTCTCTGTCCTCAGAATCCTGTGGTTCGTGATCAAGGCTTCCTTCCATACATATAATAATTTTTTTTTAAATGGCATATATAATACAGAATACTAATCTTTTCTTGGTGGGAACAAAGCTTACGTAGTATCCAGAATACCAGCTCCCATTTACGGAGACAAGCCAGGGCTTTATCCAAAGCTCAGATGAAAACTGAAAGCTGACATGCCACCTTAGTGTGACAATACAGCCTCTTCTGTTTCATTTTACAAAATTGGTGATTTTGAAAGTAACACTTTTATTAAGGTCTATGTTTTTCATGAAAGCCATGAAAATCGGCTAGCCTGTGTCTGTGAGGAAGGCTCCATCTTGTACAAGATAACACTTTCAAAAACTGTAGCTTTCTGGGAATCAGAGAGCTGTCATTTCTGGTGCAGGCCACCTACAGGGAAGCTGTGCAGAATCTTCCTCTCTACCCACACTGTGGAGTCAGCCCCCCTGCAGAGTGGACGGAAGTCATTGGAGTATGCTTTCTCTCTTTCCCAAAGTGGCACTTCCTTCCCAGGGAAATACAAGTGTGCGTCTGAAGTCATTCCCTGGGCCTGTTTTCTTCCCAAGAGTAGGTCTGGTTGTTGGTTTCATTCACATGAGCTCCCGGGGAAGCTACAGAAACCCACAGAGGGTAAGAAATGGCTTTTATGTGAGTGCAGACAACTAAACATGTACTGCAGACTCCAGGTTAGGACCAGACTGGGGCTTTGAAGGTGTGAATTGAGAAGCATCTAAAGAAAGTCTTTCCCAGGAAGACAGGGGCATTTCTCTCACGAGTGTGCCTGCTTAAGCTAAGCTTCGCTTTCCTCTGAGGAGGGAGACAGTGCTTGCACTTCTCCTGCGCCATGCCGAGGATTAGCTATGGTGATACTTGAATGAACCTGGCCCAACTGTGACACACAGCAAACTTTTGGTGTACAAGTGGAATGTACTCACATGAACGCCTTGTCCCTTAGTGAAAGAGTAGAGCCAGGAGACGGAGTAAGGCTGGGGACTACTCTTGGGAGATTTCTGTTTTCTTTATTATCCAGTCTACTCTTTAGCCGGTTTACCTGTGCTCTCCCTGAGGCTACCTAGGATGGCTTGTCTTGCTGTGTCTCCCCACCATACCTCTTGCCCCTCTCTGTTCTGCTTCCCATCCCTTGTCTTCTCTGTCTTCTACACATAAGTCAGTGACTCATGGAACCCATGATTGTTCAGCACCTCCGATGTCCAAGCTCCTGCATACTGTTGGTGTGGGCACATGTACACTGCATATGCACATACTCATGTATGTGCCTTGCCCCATCTGTTTTCATTCTGTGCCTCAAACCTCAGTGCTGCTCAAAAGTGAGGAAAGGCAAGGAAAACAAGACACCGTGACTCCAAAAAGATCTTTGTGACTACCCTGTTGTTGAAATGCTCGGCTGGGGCCGAATGACTGAAGATGCATGATGGATTCTAATCCAGATGCCCCAGGGTTTGACAGTGTTAAGGGAGGAGTAACTCCTGATACATCAACACACGGTATGGTGTGTGCTGATTGGCAGAGATCCATTCACTAATTTGCTATTTCCAAGTCCAAGTGGCCAACTGGTTGCAGAAAGAGATGCAAGACTAAAAGCTGCCATAAGACCGGGCAGATTCATGTGTTATCATTATTTGATTTAGAGTGCCTTCATCATTTGTCCAGATGTTCACTAATATCCTGATGGAGAAATTATAAATGCATATATGCTAATCTCATCAGTATATATAGTATTATCAATCTGATGATATATATGATATATAATGTATAATATCATTTATGATATGTATTACATATACGATATATAATGTCAGTGTAATTGCAATAAATTTGAGTAAGGATCAAAATGTGAATGGCAAATTACCCAAGCTCAACTTGGAAGATCATGGTGTGACCATTTAGTACAGATATATATGCTGAAAAATTACTGTAAAATCTCTGAAAAAATTTTTAATTGGGAAAATTTAAAATTGGTCCTCCAATTAAAATGAACTAACCACCATGCACCAGTGATATGGCTAGCTGACCAATGAAAATAACAAAGACATTATCAAGTGGCTGGGAGACTATAACACCTAATTTGTATTCCAGATCTATAAATTGTTCATTATCTATAAATTTTGTTCATGGAAATAAAGGATTGTATTTTTTTTTTTTTTTTAACAAAGCCCGAGTGTCAGGAAAATGTATGGTTCTTTAACCAAAAAATTCCTCCCAAAGAAAAGTGCTGAATGTGTTTTGAAGGAAAAGAAATTGTTATCGTCCCTGTGGGACTCCCCTAGTCCTTGAACTGGGTGGGGACTCGTAAACTGAATAGAATATTGTCTTGTGTGTTCTTCGTGGGTTTGGAATTCAGGTGGGATGTGACATTCCTGCAGACTTCTACAGTCCGTCACATATAATCTATGCGACTGTTCTAGAGATATTTGTTATTTGTGGGGGTGTTTAGGTTTTTGTTGTTGTTTTGTTTTGCCTATGGGCAAATCCAGCTCAACATAATCTCAGTCGACCAGGATGAGGCACAAAGAGACTGTGTTCTACTTTAATTGAGCAGGAATCACAGATCCCTTAAGCATAGAGATGCTAATGAGAATCATGAACTCTTAGCCCTCATTCATCATTGGGAGGGTCATGAGAATCATAAAATATCAGGTTCTAAAAAGTAGGTAGTGGATGCTTTGTGCATGGTGTGTGTTCTGTGAGCAGCTTTGTTGTGCGTGGTTTGGTGGCTGTCTTTTGAGTGTTCTTCCACTGAGGGCACCAGGGGCATTTGGGACAGCATACTTCATTGTTAAGTGTCATGCTGCAGAACATTGGGTGTCTGCCTCGGCACGTTACATACCACTTATGTCTCCATTTATTGTCACAACTGGAAATACACACACTTTCTAATGCCTTCTAGTATCACTGACAGTCGGTCAGGTAGAGGTTGTGGGACAAAGATTAGATCTACTTGAAATTGCCATAAGGTAGATTATGCAAATGGGAAGGGAGGGGAGGGGAGGGCAGGGTGGGGAGGGAAAGAGAGGAGAGAGAGAGAGAGAGAGAGAGAGAGAGTTCAAGAATGTAACTACACACATCCCATGCTACATGATGCCTACCAAATGATACAGGCTTGGTGACTACTACAACTGCTAGACCAGGGACAGCTTGCTAGTCCAAAAGAAAGTCACTCTAGCATTTGTCCAACTTTTGATGATCTCTGCAGCCGACTCCCAGAAAGAAATGTTCTGAAGTCTTCTAGACTTTCTCCCAAACTACTAAAACCAGACTCAATTTTCTCTGAAGAATGGACTCCTAGAAGAGATGACCGCCACTGCCCAGCACATCTCTGTTGGAGTCTTGAGGGATCAGGGCTGGACTCTGCAGAACTCAAATGCATCACCAAGGACCAGGCTGGTGAGGGAGCAGAGAGGCAGTGTGTAGAAATTATCACTTTAAGTTTGGCTTTGGCTTTGGTTGGGTTGGATTGAGGTTTGTTATACTGGGGACTGAGTTGAGTTGAGTTGAATTGAATTCAGGGCCTTGGCATGCTAGGTAAATGCTGTACCACTGAATATATCCCAACCTGTATTTTAACACAAGGACACTTTTTTTTTTGGCCACTGGTCTTTAAGAGGTATGTACAGTCAGAAGCTTAGTGTGGTCCTAGAAGTGGTCCTAGAAGTATTCCCATACTTTTTAGAGCCATTTCAGTGATTAGCGAGTTTGAATTTGTTTCTTCTCTCTTAGAATAAATGCTGTCCAATTAGAATTACATATAAAATGAAAGAGAACATTAGTAGTGTTGAGTAAGTGTTGGCGATTTGCTATTGATGTGCCTAAGCATCTGCTGGAATGTACCTCTCTCTTAAATCTGCTGTGCTCACAAAGTGCAGTACACTCCTCAACCACGCCTCACCATGTATGTATGAAACCGCTTCCAATTCAGGCTAGGAATTAGTGAGGCGCCATCTCTCTACACGAACAAGAAATGATCTGAAGGGAAAGCTTAAGAAAATGGTTGCTCTTATAATTTTGCATCAGAAAAAGTATATTTAGTAATTAGCCAGAGATAAAACTACAATAAAAACTGACCAACACACCTGAAAAAAATTAAACAATGTACGACTTGATGAAAGGGTATTCCAGAGCCATGGATTGAAGAATGACCACTGACATGCCAGTACTACCCCCAAACAATTTTACTTCAATAACACCAATCAGAATTCCAACTGTGGATTTACCCAAAATAGAAAAACCTCTTACATCTATATAAAGTCCCAAATATCTGAAACAATCATCCAAAAGGACAAATTAAAGTAGTCCTCACACTTGCTGTTTTCAAAACCTACTACAGCTGTGTGGTCAAAACAGTTTGGCAGAGCTGTGGAGAAAGGCCACCTGTCTATAGACCAGTGGGACAAGCGAGCACTCAGAATAATGTCTCACATATTCAGATGATTTGTGACAAGGATACCAGGACCATGTATCTTAATCGATTTGGTCAAAAATACAGCCAAGGGTCCTCTTCCTACTTTGCTGGTGTCAAGCTTTTCCTCACATTTCTTGGAAGCTGGGGACAAGAACCTCCCTTCTGTCTCCTCCTCATCACATTTACGGGACCTCCCTCTACATGATGTAACTCCCCCAAAGGCCCCACTTTGAAATTGGGGGCAGGCAGTAAGCTTTAACAAAACAAACTTTTAGTTTATAATTAGCGAGGGAAAAGATATTTTCAACAAATGGGGTTGGAAAAATCAGATAGCCATAGGCAAAGTAACAATATACACCTGACATGATGAACAAAAATGAACTCAGAATGGATCAAAGGAAGCTGGTCCATAGCTCAGGGTTGGAATGACTCATTGCAGTGAACGTTTGCCAGTAAAGACGTGTGGGCAAAAGGGTGTGCTGTGGGGCACACCGTGACACACTGCAGCTTCCACAACGAGGTGGTTTTTGTTTTGTTTTATTGTATTATTTTGTGTTTTCTTTTGGGAGGGAGATCGAAGAGTGGAGGGTGGAAAGGAAGGGGCATGGAGACGAGTGGGATTGGGCTGCATCCTGTGAAAGTCACGGAAAAAACAATGAAAAGGTCTTTTAAAGGAGCAATAAACTTGATATGCCATGTTTGGTTGATATTTATGGGAGGCCTGCCCTTTTCTGAAGAAAAATGGAGGAGGAATGAATGGGGGTGGGGAGGGGAGGTGGGGAGGAGGGACTGGGAGGAGAGGAAAGAGGGCAAACTGTGGACGGGATATAATAAATGAAAGAAGAATACATTTTAATTTTAATTTATTTTTTTTAAAAAGGGGCAATAAATTCCAAAAGAAGGTACCCATTTCCCAAGTGAAAAGATGCCCAATTGCACCAATAACAGAAATGCAAATCTAAGAAAACAACAACATATTACTAAGATAACTACTATTGAAAATTCAATTGTATTGAATATACAATTGTTATATTGAAAAATATAACAAATTTGGCTAGTGTGTACAGAAATTAAAACTCTTAGGCACTTTTGATGAAATATAAAGCGGCAAAGTCTTGCTGGAAACCAGTATGATAGTTACAAACACAAACTACATACTGTATATCACATATACTTATATATTATTATATGTTTGTATATTTATGCATTCTTGTTATTATATATTTATATATCTTTTATTCTGTTTTACATATTTTATAGTTTTCCTTCTATTTATATCTTTACATATATACATAATCTGAAATTCCCCTTTTGAATTCTTGAGTTGAGAGCATGGTATGGAAGAGGTATGTAAGTGCCTATCTTCATAGCAGTGTTCAAAATAGCTAAAATATGGAAGTAACCAAAATATCCCTCAAGAAATGAATGGATTTTTGAGCTGTGATACTACATACACTCATACTCACTCACACATACACACACGCACGCGCGCACTATGTTGTAATAGAAAGAACATTTAATGTACATTACATCCTTCATGAATCTTTAAGCCATCATGTTGTTTTCATTTGTTCATTCGTTCATTCTTAATTGAAATAAATTTCATACAATATACTTTCCCAGTTCACCCAGATCCTTCCCACCGACCTACTCAACTTTGTTCTTTTCCTCTTCCTTAAACAAAACAAAACAAAACAAGAAACACACACATAGACACACAAAAGACCAACAGGACAAAAAAAAATTGCCCAAACAAAGCAAAATGAGACCAAAAAATTTACAAAAGTACCATGTAGTTTGCTTTGTGTTAGCCAACTACTCCTGTGTATGGGGGAGGGGCCTGCCATGAAGTGTGGTTAATATTCTCAGTCACACTCCATTGGAGAGAGCTGAATTTTCCTTTGTAGGTGGTATCTACTGGAGATGGCTTCTTAGATAGGGTTTGTAGCCTGCACCTACCTCTCCATTTACAGTGCTGGGACCCCTTCTGGATTGAACCTGTGCAGGCATTGTGCATTCTGCCACAGTCTATGATAGTTCATATGTTCATCAGTCCTGTTGTGTCTGGAAGACACTGTTTCCTTGGAGTCAACCAGCACCTATGGCTCTAAAAATCGTTCCATCTCCTCTTCCACGTAGATCCTTGAAGGGAGGACTTTGATGAAAACACCCCATTTAGGACTAAATGTTCCAAAGTCTCTTACACTCTGCATCATGCCAATTTGTGAGTGAGACACTGACTGATCTATGGGTATAGCAAAATGACATTAGGAGCCATTTAATGTAGTATTTAGTTTTCCTCTAGGCTCATGCCTTATCTATTCTCAAGTTCTGGGTCACATTAACAGTGTCAGCTATGGGTTCTATCTCATGGGGTCTGCCTTAAATCAAATTAGAAAGTAGTTGGTTATTCTCAACTTCCCTGAAATTGGTCAGGTTCCAATTCCTGTAACTGTGAATACACAACAAAGGCGACTTCAGGTCGTAGATGAAATCAAGGCTCTTGATCATCTGACCTAAAGAGAAGAATATTTGGGGTGAGCTGGGAAGTCACAATGGAATTTCAAGGAAGCTTGCAGAGGTAGACAGAATAGGAATTAGAGTCAAGGGAAGAGATGGCTTCTCAGAAAGTCAAGGCAGTGATCTGAGAAGGCTTCAGCTCACTTTCTCCAGCCATGAAGAATTCCCTGGAAGACATGAAAAACCAGAAACAAGTTCTTCCTCAGACCACCACCTTCCAGAAGGAGCCCTGCCTCTTCCCTTTACACCTAGGCTTTAGCCTAGTGAGACCCATTCCATACCTCTGCTGTCCAGAAGTGCAATAATTTTCAGCTGTTTGCTAGCTGAATGAATGTGCGTGATATACTACTGCAGCAAAACCGCACACTCTAAATCTGTTCCCCCTAGAGCAAGAAAAACCACCAGGATACAGACTTCCATAGAATCCAAGAAAACAAGACTAGAGGATGTAATCAGTTGCTAGTGTTGTGGCCAGCAACAGGGAAACTCTTAATAACAGTGCTATAATCAAGATACCCCTTGCTTCTCTATCACATAAAAGGTGGCCAGTCCACAGCTAGCTTGGTATCTTTACACTGGCCCAGAGAGATGGCTCAGAAGCTAAGAGCGCTTGCTGCTCTTCCAGGGGACTTGAGTTCAGTTCCTAGACCCAACTCAAGTGATACACAACTGCCTATAACTTCACTTCTAGGGTATCTATCATTCTCTTTCGATCCCCACACATACATGCATACATGTGCAAATACACATACAAACAGACACATGGATTTTTAAAATGAATCTTTTTTTTTTTTTTTTTAAAGAAAGGGTATAGCCCTAAAACTTAAAAAAGAGAAAAAAAATGCAGATTCCTTCTACCCATCCTGGAATATTGAAGATGGACAGAAACAGGAGAGAAATTACAGTGGGGATAACTCCTCAAGGACATCACTGCGGTGTCTCATCAACCAAGGTCTGGATAATCGTATCAGGTTGCAAAAGAGGCTAGAAAATGGATCATTCAGCAGACAATACCCAGATGAGGTGCAGGGCTCCTGTAATCTCTGAAACAGAAAGAAGGTGGACTTGGGAAATGGTTAAGTTGGTAAAGTGTTTGCCACGCAAACATGAAGTCCTGAGTTTGATCTCCCAGAATCTACATAAAAACTTTGGGTACAGGGGCATGCACCTGTAATCCCATGACTAGGAAGACTAGGGTAAAGTGCAGTTGACATTGACCTCTGGCCTACACAACACACACACACACACACACACACACACACACACACACACGACACATGAACATACACAAACAGGTAAAACACACACATAAGAAAAGAAATGAAAAGATACCATTACTAAGAAAGGGTACTGGGAGGCAAATTATGGCCTATGCTTCAGGTTGCTGTATGATTTAGTTTCAGTTCATTGCAGAAGAGTAGCTGGCTAGACTTCCCAATCTCTTTCAAGCCCAGTGAAGGTTCAGTAATCCTATGATTGTCTGCACTCTAATGTAATGTAATGTAGTTCAGCAGAAACGTTAGCTTCACAGAAGTGTGTCCATGGACTTGGAGATCATGGCTGTTTTTATCGCAGGCTGGCTGAAAGTCAATACTCTGTCTTGGCTTTATAAAGTTTTGCTAAGCTGTCAAATGTTTATTGGGTTTTGGACATATAATATCCCTATGCAATGACTAGGTTCTTAACCATACTGATGAAATCATAGTCTTTTAGTGTGTGTGTGTGTGTGTGTGTGTGTGTGTGTGTGTGTAGGACACACATGTGAAGGTCTGAGGACAGCTGGCAGGAATCATTTCTCTTCTACCACGTGGGCCTTCAGGGCATTGAACCTAGGTTGTCAGGCTTGGCAGCAAGTTCATTTACCCATTGAAACATCCCTCAAGCCCCAGATTTTCTTTTTTTGGCATGAATCTCCCTCTCTCTCTCTCTCTCTCTCTCTCTCTCTCTCTCTCTCTCTCTCTCTCTCTCTCTCAGTTTTCTGTGTAGCCCTAGCTGTCCTGGAACTCACTCTGTAGACCAGGCTGGCCTCGAACTCAGAAAGCTGCCTGACTCTGCCTCCTGAGTGCTGGGATTAAAGGCGTGCACCACCACTGCCCAGCCCCTCTCTTTATCTTCAAGTGTCTGACAGTAGTTTGGAGCTCCTTGTTGCTTCAGACAGTAGCTTCAATTTCTCCCTCACTGTGTTGTCTCCAAACCCTTTGAAACAAAATGGAGGGAACAGTTAATTGCCTCCCTGTTTACACTGCAAATGTTGAGCGGCCTGTTTCAGCATTCATTATAAACTAACTGTCTCAGAAGGGACTCGACAGAGAATTATATGAAATGTCCTCTTTTATCTTAAAGAATTATGCATGGAAAAATACCAAAGAGATCATTTATAGACTTCTGTTCTTAATACTAAAGAGATCACTTATAGTCTTTTTTTTTAACTGGTGGGTAAAATTGTCTATGACTTATTATGTGTTATTCTTCATCCCTTGGGTTTTCTACTTGCCCTTGTTCCTTTTTGAGAAGATGAACCTGGTCCAGTTCTATCCCTACATAAAAACATTTCCCAAAGTGAGCCAGCATTTCAGCTTTTAATATAATGGATCCAGAACAAGAATGGACGAGTGTTGACCTATGCCGTGTGTTATGTTTCATTTCCTGGGTCTGGCACTCTAGTTAAGTTAAAGCTCTTGGACACTGCTACCCTATCAACCTCCAGGGGGTAGCTTTAAATGACCATAGCGTGGGATCTTGATGAGAAGCAAGACCCAATCAAGAGTTGGGGGAGGACCTTGAACTTGAAACAGAACAGGAAGAATACAGTTAGATGATCTGATGGCCAGAGAAAGAATGAGAAGAGAAAGGAAACTTAGGATAGATTTGGAAGGGTGTGGGAGGCATGCCACAGGAGGGGGCCTGGGAGCTCCAGCAGAAATACCATCTCTTGATCTACACTGGTAGAGAACTTCCCTTTCAAAGCACAAGGGCACACTTTTAGCATTTGAGACATGGTTCTGTCTCCCCTGGACACTGTGGACGTGTCCATGCAGGACTACGAAAAACAACTGTGAGCAAAAAGCTGTGAACTCAGACACAGGTCAGAGTATTTAGGGACAGCTCTTCACAATGTGCAATTAAGTGGCATTGGAAAGTCAACCCCCACATTCCCCACCACCCCTGCTGTCCCAGTTTAGTGTCCCTGTGGTAAGCAGTTTGAGGTGGTCACAGCTGAACAGCAGAGTAAAGCTGGATTCTGGGAGAATATTGGAGATAGGGTTGAGACCTGGATTCGATAGGAAAATCGAATTTGCCCTTGATTGCTCTGCTCAGCTTCCCCTCTCATTCTATAAGGACACTTCACTCAGACCCAGGCAATGGAGAACCCACAACCCAAAGCAGCCACACAGTGATGGTGTATACCAGAACCCTACCACTTCCAGGACATTTAATAAACTACATTAAGGTGATTTAATATCATATATATGTATGTGTGTATATGTATATATCAATGCATTTTACTTTGCCTGACTAGGTGGACTCTTTGGGGCAGGGCAGAAATGGGAAATCAATGTCTATTAGTTATGCATGATGGGACTGGGATACAGGTGCCTGGAGAATCAGGCCTAGTTATGAGCAGTGTCTTGAGGTCCGCCAGTTGTGAAGAGATGCATGTCTGAAAGCTTGTGAATTCTCTGATGCAGTCTTCCTCTGTTTTCTAGAGTGTCTGAAGACCCCATCCAGTTCTCCAATGGCCAGCAACAACACCGCCAGCATAGCACAAGCCAGGAAGCTGGTAGAGCAGCTGAAGATGGAAGCCAACATCGACAGGATAAAGGTGAGGATGATGTCATTTGTAGCTCATCTAACTTGACTAAGGAGCAAATGTGAGCAAATGTCTTGCAGCCAACTGCCACGTGACTTGTTTTCCATAGAGATGGGTAATATCAGGAAGGATAGGAGAGGGATCTAACAATTCCACTGATACTAATTTCTCTAAGGCATCTTTGCTTTCTTGAGGATTCCCCAACATCACAAGATGACATGCATTGAAGTGGGGTCCTTTTGTTGAATCAGAAACAAGCCAGGTGGTGGTACACATGCCTTTAATCTCTATGCTTGTGAGGCAGAGGCAGAGGCAGGTGGATCTTTGAGTTTGAGACAAGCCTGGTCTACAGAGCAAGTTCCAGGATAGCCAGGGCTACACAGAGAAACCCTGTCTTTTAAAAAAAAAAAAACATAAACAAGGTTTGGAGAGATGGCTCAGTGGTTAAGAGCACTGACTGCTCTTCCAGAGGTCATGAGTTCAAATCCCAGCAACTTCATGGTGGCTCACAACCATCTGTAATGAGATCTTATGCCCTCTTCTGGTGTGTCTGAAGACAGATACAGTGTACTTATATTTAATAAATAAATAAATCTTTTAAAAAACATAAACAAACAAAAAATACCACAGCAAAAAGAAAAATGGGCTTGAGCTGAGTTTCAGCCAAGGAAAAGGGTGTGCACTTGAGACATCAATCCACTAGCCCCCTTCCAGACCCAATAAAGATCTTCTCATTTTGGGTTCTAATTTTTTCTGTCCCATTCAGTATCTAAGACTTAGTGCCAATTTTATGAATCTAATCTGTTCTATTCATTCCTCACTGACAATTTTTTAATCTTTGTTTTTTTGGGTTTTTTTGTTTGTTTGTTTGAGACAGGGTTTCTCTGTATAGCCCTGGCTGTCTTGGAACTCACTCTGTAGACCAGGCTGGCCTCGAACTCAGAAATCCGCCTGCCTCTGCCTCCCAAGTGCTGGAATTAAAGGCGTGCTCCACCACTGCCTGGCATTAATCTTTGTATCTTACTGACTTTTTTCACACTTGAGGCCTAGGTAGACATCTCAGTGAGTGAGTGCCTTCCTGCAAGGATGGAGGCTCGCATTTGAATCTACAGCATGCCCACAAAAAGTCAAATTTAGGTGCCTGCAAGATGGCTCAATGGTAAAGTTGCTTAATACCAAGCCCAACAATCTGAGTTCAAGCTCCAGAACCCACAAAACAGAGAACTGACCCCCTTTGAGCTCTACCATATGTGCACTGTGGTATACACACAGGCACACACACACACACACAAACAGTAAGGGGGTGCCATAAATAAATCATACAAAAAGAAAACATCCAAAAGTGGTAGTGCACAGAAACAGGCAGGTCTCAGGGACTTGGCAGCCTGCCAGTTAACAGAAACAGCATACTCTAGGTTCAGTGAGAGACCCTGTCTCAAAGACTAAGGTTGGGCAAGATGGAGGACAATACCGCACTCACCCCCAGCCTCCACACGTACATAGAGTCATTCTTGTTCTCCCTTACAAAGTCAAGCAGCATGGATGATTAAGGAAGGTTAGTAATCTACTTTTCCTTTCATTCCCCAGACTTATCCTGTCAGCTTTACTGAGGCTAATTTAGATAAAGCAAGGGTTTTGTCCAGACCCTTTGGCATATTTTGAATGTGAAGCTAGCCCCACTGTCACTGTGAGTAGACAGCTATTATAGGTTGGTTTGCCGGAGAGGTAAATTTCTGTCAGTCACAATTTTACTTCCTCAGAAACACTTCAGGAAACGGAACTCAGAAACATATCTCATTGTACTAAAATAAAAATAGAACATTATTCCAAGTCCCTTCTTAAAGACCACAGTATTTTTCTACCCTTTCTTCCTCTACACCTTAAAAAGTCCAGATGAATCAGTAGATGCACCGGACAGTAGGCAATAAAACGTGGCTCGGGACCCAAATCCAGCCCACGCTGTTTTTATAAATAAAGTATTATTGGAACACATGTTTACTCATTCTCTTACACTTTGTGGGTGGCTCCAGTCACACTCCAGCCATACAATAGAGGTGTTAACAGCGATCACACAGCCCACAAAACTCTAAATAATGACCTTCTGTCCCTTTACAAAATGAGTCTACTGGTTCTTGGTTTAAAGCAGTCATTCTCACTCTATGTTCACATCACCCAAAGGACTCTATAACAGACTAACCCCCAAAACACACCAAAAGGAAAGCCAATTAAATTAGGCTCTCTTGGGTTTAGGGTTTGGGCATCAGCATTTCTTTTTTTTTTTTTTTAATCTTCAGTTAATTCCAATATATAGCCACAGCCAAGACCTGATTCTTCAGGGCAAGGGGTTTGAACCTCCTCCCTGCTGTCTGTTCAGTTCTGGATAGTGAAGGGAGAGCTCATCTACCTTCATAAAGAACAAATATCCAGGGCATTTTTCTTTGTAAACTCGGGCTCCCGGTGGCCGGCCATACCATCGTCCCTCTCTGTTTTCCGTGACATTTATTTTTCCTTGCTTGTGAATGAGACAAGGGCTCCTTCCTGTGTGTTTTCTTCCTCTGTCACTCTCTGGCTCCTCCTCCTTTGTTGCTTCTTTATTTTCATTCTGAAAAAAACAAAAACAAAAACAAACAAAAAACCCAGAGACTGGTGGGCATTTTAACCGCTAGGAGAAGGGAGGTGGCCCAGGGATTGCTGTGTCAGAGAGAAACACCCTCTCCTTTATGAGGGACCGAGGCTCCACCAATCATCATCCTGAGAACCAGGGGTTTTGTCCTACGAAGCTCTGCTGTAGTCAGCATCTCGGCCACTCTTCACAATCCCTAGACATTGGTCATGAAGGAGAGTGTGCTGGAATGCCCTCTTCCACCAGGTCATCATTTCCATGAGCGCATCCTTGACTGTGATGGTTCCTGCCTGGTCCCTGCAGTCCACTTCCATCCGCTTCCGTCAGCTGTCAGTCACCTTTCACGCTGCTGTCAAGACAACTTTCCAGGCCAGGCAGTGGTGGCGCAAGCCTTTAATCCCAACCCTCGGGAGGCAGAGGCAGGCGGATTTCTGAGTTTGAGGCCAGCCTGGTCTACAGAAGGAGTTCCAGGACAGCCAGGGCTACACAGAGAAACCCTGTCTCGGAAAAAAAAAAGAAAAAGAAAACTTTCCAGGAGAAAATTTCATCATGTTCCTCTCCCACAGAGAACTTTATTTTCCCATAGCTCCCCATCCGTTAAACAACGAATCTCGAACTTCGATGGAACCCGAGGTGTTCCCTTGTGCCTCTCTTCAGTTTTATCCCCCTCTTCTTGCCCACGCTGTCCTATCAACCACCTTTGATTCCCCGGAAAGGAGCCTCAAGTGCCTGGAACATCCTCCATCTCTCCCTGTCCCCTCTCGATTTACTAATAAGAATGGCACTCCATGAGAGGCACTCCATGAGGGAGAACGGACTCTCTGAGGATTCAGACCAATCAGTAGGTTCTCAAAGCAGCTTTCCAGGATCTTCCCTGTGATGTTTAGATTTTTTCCATCTGTCCATTTGTTCATCTATTTGTCTAATAAATATTTTACTGAGATTTTCTATGTTACTGGCACTCGTTAAGTCTGGAAGATAAATAAACAGATATGTCATGCCCTCAGTTATGTGTGGTATAGTGAGGGTAGGTACGGAAGATATGAACATGACCTGTTATTAGAATAAGCAAAAATATCCAGGAAGGATAGTTACCAAAGATATCGAAGCTAACTCCTGGTTGCCCTTTGAAGAGACAAAAATAAATAGCTTCTGAGAGATGGGGGGGTGGGGGTGGGGGTGGGGAGAGAGCACATGCAAGGGTTAGCCCAATGAACCATGCACCTAGTGGCCACTACCCAGGTGATCTTCACAGTCGCATCTCTGAGTCCTTGATGTCATCAGACCTTCTGTTGATGGAAATACAGCATCAGCCTGTATTCTGGCATTTGCTCTGTACCACACAGCCAGGCAGGCATGCTGTGGTGAAATGACAGATTATTTTTAGTTTCACTGTTGGGTAACACTGTGACTATATTGACACTGTTCTCAGCTTATCCACGTTCAGGGATCCTTCAAGGGCTCTGAGATGTCTAGCTGCTTCGCTTACTTTCTAGGCCTGAGCCTTTCAGCAACAAGGGGGGGACTTTTGTTTTCCTGTTTGTTTTGTTTTTCTAGACAGGGTTTTGCTGGGTAGCACTGACTGTCCTGGAACTTGCTCTGTAGATCAGACTGACCTTGAACTCACAGAGATCCGCCTGCCTCTGCCTTCCAAGTGCTAGGATTAAAAGGTGTTTGCCACCACTGCCTCGCTAAGAGGGGACTTTTTAGATGATGCTAGGCTTGTGATTTTCCAGTTACAGCAGTAACCTTATCAAATAATAGCTTTATGTGCAGCTGGAAGAACCAGCTGTAGCTAAGAGACCTGAGGAGGACCCTTAGGAGATAGGGTGAAGCTGCCACTGGAGCTTCCAAAGGTCCCATAAGCAAGAGGTCCCCTATCCCTCAGGTGGCCCTCAGAGTAACCCAGCCTGCTCTATTGGACCTGAATAACACTTTTTGTTTTGAAACTTTTCTTGTTTTTTTAGCTTTTGTATCGTATGTCCTGGAAGATTCAGACTAATGAACTCCATGTCTGTCCATAAGCCCAGGCATATATAAATGACCTTCCCAACTGTTCTCTATTTCTTTGTTAGCATTTCCTTCAAAGACAGGGAGTAAAATCAAGGGAGTCAAAGTAAAGTCATAGAGAGGGATTGTGAACGGTGGTGCATGGATTTCTAAAGCAGGAAATACACAAAGGCCAATAGTGAAATAGGGGGAAAGTTCATCTCTAGAGCGCAGGTATCTAACTGAAACCCAAAGCAAACTAACTTAATCAGAAAGAAGGGATTAATTATAGAAGACACCGGTGTCTTAGAATATGGGGCAGGAATGCAGTTGAAGGGTCAGCAATAGAAGGGACTATTGGGAGCCATTGGGAACCGTGGATCCTCCATGAGGAGCCATTGCTTCTCCTGCCATTTGTATTTCCTGGGAAGAGTGGATTTCTCAGCTGATTGGTACATATGACAACACAAGATGGCTGCCCTCATCTCCCAAGGTAACAGAAAAACTTGACCACATTTTTTCCAGTTTTACCGCCATAGTCTGACATCTCTGTTTAGCAAGAATAAGACATCTCTAGCTTCAATCACCTGCCATCAAAATGAAGCTGCAGTATAAGATCATGATTACTAGGAATTAAGAATAAAAAAGGTGCCAGGAACTGTTGTAAGCTAGGGTGATCTTTGATAGATGCCACTCTTAATGTTACAAAAACAAAAACAAAAAATCTAGAGGTAAGAGGGGGAAAATCCAAGACCAGGAGCATGAAGGAACTGACTGGTTCTTAACTGGCTAGACTCATAAAACCCCATCTAACTCATTGGCTCCACATACAAATTTCAAGCTTGCTTATTTCTCCCAAATATTTCTAATATACCTTTTCAATGGTTTATTCTCCTTCTTGCTCTAGCAGTGTGTCATGTAAATTCCCACTTACCTGGTCATTCTGGGGTCCTCACTGGGAGCACCCCACCCCTTCCCACCTCCGATTTGCCTGTGTAAATTATATTCCTGCATTAAGTGCTAGCTTAAACCCTCATCTGTTCATTAACATTTTTCTATTCCTACCAAATCTGCTAATTTAACTTTTATTAAACTTTTCCAAACAGACCACATGACCCTTAAAGTCAAAGAGACAGAGGCAAAGAGACAGAGGCATCCAAGAAGTAAGCTAGTTACATATGCATGGTGCTAGAGAATGGACACAGAGCTCTGTTTGGAGCTTTATAAATATTTTTCCAGCATTTGAGTTAAAGGCTTTAATATCCCTTCCTCAAAGTGATATGTTCAACTTTATTAGGAAGAATAATTTCTGGGTCAATTGAGGACAATGCTATAGATGATAAAATCAGTAAAACATGCAGCAACCTTATAGACGTTCAAGTGCAGCCGGCCTTAATTTATGGTAGTTACTGGAAATGAAGCAAAAGCTTTTCAATTAAACTCTGGTCTGCACTGATATGAGTAAGAAATGTGTGCTTCCTGGAGGCTGATACAGTATTTAAGGACTCAGTAGCTATTGGTCCAGCACCAAGTATATACTTATCCCCGTGCATTTTACGTAGCCACTGGGGAAGCATTATGCACTAAGCAACTAAATTCAAAAGCCTAAAACATTCCCAAATCCAAAGCTTCCTAAAGCACCAAGACAGTGCCCCCAGGGGAAGCCTTAGTTAAAGGGTCACAGTAAAAACATAAGCTCACTAAAAATACTATAACGCACTAACTTCAGGCTATATGCATGAGGTATATGAAATATAAATGAATTTTGTGTTTTGACTTGTGTCTTAATCACAAGCAGTGTGTGTGTGTGTGTGTGTGTGTGTGTGTGTATTCCATTTTTTATTAGAATTTTTAAGACACAGTAGTCCAAGAATTTGAGATCTTCAATTTATACCACAAAAGTTTAGAAGTTTCAAATCTCTGAGAAATTAAGTTTTTGAAATAGCCTAGTTTTCAGTGAAAGCGGAGTCTTCCTTACTCAAAAAAAAAAATCGACTGTTCATCTAAGCCTGGTAATGTAAGCTTGTAATATCAACTACACAAGAGACTGAGGCAGCCCTGGGTAACTGCATTCATGCAGGCGAACCAGCTGAGGAAGTGATGTCATGACTGATAACCTTCAGTGCACAGGCAACTTCCCATGGCAGGGGCAATGCCAACCTGTCAGGGCGTATTTCTTTACTTCATGGCTTGTGTGCATTCTGAGGTATCAATTTGAAGATGAAGCTCAATTTCAGAATGTAATAAAGATGGAACTGTAGCTTTTCATTCCATTTCAGTTTGACAGGAGGTCTGGCTTCTATCTTCATAGACAGCTGCCTCTTCTGCAACTTCTCAGAGACATCAAGGGGTCGGTCTGCCTACAATAGTTGCAGTCTGGTGGCCGTTATCGGGGCTGTCTGGGGTCTCCCTCTCCTCACTCCTTGGTTTGAGTTTGGTGAGGTTACCTGTAACTTGGATTTCAGCAATTGTCATTCTTGGAAGATCGATGGTACTGTCAAGTAAACTCCTGGGCTAGGGAGAGAGGGAGCTCAGTAACTGAAGTTCTTGCCACACAAGCATGAGGATTTGAGTTTGAGCCTAAACCCAGGTGTGACAGTGTGCACTTGTAATTCTGGTGTGGAGGAGACAGACAGGTCCCTGGAACTTACTGATCAGCCACTCTAGCTAATCAGAGAGCTCTTGCTGCTCTCACAGAGGATCAGAGTTCAGTTCCTAGCACCCATGTCATGCAACCCACAGCTACCTGTGACTCCAGCTCTGAGGACCTGACACCTTCTTTTGGCCCCTTTGGGTATCCACACTCATGTGGCATATACACATATATCCATAAATAAAAATAAATGTGTTTTTGAGGTGATGACATTTTTTCTGCTGTGAAGTTATTTTTGTCCTGGAGACATCTTAGTTGACAAGTCACAAGTACAGTGCCAAGGGCTTTTATTTTCCTACCATTTGGATAAGTTAAGAAAAGGGCCTACCACCTTCAAGAACATTCTTCTCTATGATCATAGTGTAATGGTCAGAGTCAACAGTGGTGCACATTTCCAATCTTAATCCTGAGACCCCACCTAAATATTAAAATGACCCCAATAATTTCCTTAGCAAAAGGACCTGATTGAAATCCTGTCTTGCACTTAGCTGTCCGGTGTGACACAGCTCCTCTTGCAACCTTGACACATTTTTAAGATCGTGGTCCATTTATTTTATGCAAGGTCACTCCGTCTGGGCTTGTCTGACATTTCATTCCTTTCACTATGTGGGCCCTGGGGATCAAACGCAGGTCATGAGACTTGGTGACAAGGACATTTACCCATTGAACTATTTTGCTGTCCCCCTTATCTGATATTTTGTTCTGATTAAATTCTAGTTAGAACGCCTTGACCATATAGAGTGTTTCTCTGTTGCCTCTTCCCAGTGGCACTTGATTTTTAAGTTGTCACTTACTAGTAACATTCACTTCGATTATTGCCTAAGGTAATAGGTATCCTCACGGTTTCTCCATGAGAAGTAATTCTTTTTCCCTTTGCAGTTCTTCTGTATCTTGGAACTTGGGAGAAGTAGCTCAAGATTGTATAACTCCTTTCTTCTTCATAAAACATCCTGGGTTTTAAAAATGTATCTAATTATGTTGCAATGGGCTCAGGGTATCCCTATTTAACCAATGGTTTATAAGCTTTGTTAGTTTTTTATGACTTTATTTTACCTCTTCAGGTATTTTGCCTGCATGTATTTCTGTACACTGTGCCTGGCACTCAAGGAGGGCAGAGAGGACACAGATCTCCTATAAGCAATGATGTGGGTTCTTGGAATTGAACCCAGGTCTGCAGGAAGAACAGCCATGCTTTTAACCACTTAGCCATTTATCTCTCCAGCTCCTGTAATCTATTATTTTGATCTTAAATTAGCACAGGCTAAAAGCTGGTTACTGTGTCCTTTGGGTGTGAATCCCTCCTTCCTTTGAGCGTTTGCCTAGTTTGGAGCAAAAGCAGGTCCTCCTCTTATTTCTTTCTCAGCCCTGGAGTCATCCTTTCCCCAGTGAGCCCTGGTTCCTTAGAGAATGATGTTTAAGAACCAAGATCTGGATGTGCAATATGCCCATTGCTCCCAGGTCCTCTCCCTGGACAAAGCTAGAAGATGCACATACATGTTCACATGCAGGCGCACATATATACTCACACACACTTCGTGTCTGTTGTTTTTTACTATGTCTATATGTGTGTGGATTTATAACCGTGCATTTATACCCAAACCACCAAGTCCTATTCTATACCATGGGGTTCAGTATCATTTTTTAAATTTCCACAATTATAACCCCCTTTACTGGCAATGAGACACCATCTCCCCTCATACGTGTCTGACTCCCCCCTGCAAGGAACCGAGTTTCCACTCCATACCTCCCCTTCTCCACAGAAGATGTCTTGTACATCTTTCGTGTCTCCCTTGATCATATTTTCTTTTCCTCTGTGTTCTTGGTCATATAGAGAATATTTGTAATAGCTTATTTGGCCACATGCCTACCCACCAACTCTATGGGCTGCACCAGTCATGAGTCTTTTTGCTCCAATTAGCTTATCTTTCCCTATAGTAAAACCCTCTTCTTGCTCATTTGCTATTGGCAATATTTTATGAACACTAGACACGTGAAGTTGCCTATAACTCTAGTTCCAAGGAATGCAATGCAATGACCTCTTCCTGCCTCACAGGAATTTGTGATATGCCACTATTAGTTGAATATCTGTTCACTAAGGTTGCATTTGAGAACTTCTTTAGCATTGACCTGCGCTTCTTCCATTCGTCAGCACTGATACCACAACGATGAGTAAGACAGATAAAGTTCCTGCCCTCACACAGCATAGTGCTTGCAGGGTAATATTAAGCACCCAATAACCAGGCTCAAAGAGATAATCACATTGGGGAGGGGTGTGGCTTCTGTGCGTGAGAAGAGTGCCCCGCTTGGATGGAAAAGGATAAAGAAAGTTGGTTTGGTGGAAGGGATTTTATGGCCTGTTGCAGAGGATGTGTGGAAAGATGTTCTTCAGAATCATATATACAAAACTGTAAGGCAGAGAGGACTCTGGGGCTTTCAAAATTAAAAGGGAAAAAGTCCTGGGACATGAAATTGGAGAGGAGTGGGTTCTAAACACTCAAAACCCACATGTTAGTATATTATGTTTTTGTTTCTACAAGATATAGTGGGCAAGAACTGATGGTTTCAAATGGGGAATTACATAAGCCAATCTAGACTTTTAAACTACCGTTATAGTCACAGTATGGTGACAGCACTTGTGAGTGTTTTCAAAAGCAAGGGAGTCATCCAGCTTCCTTTCACATTTTGGTGTCCTTGACCCAACTGGCTGTCTGCTGAAGTTTTTGGTACCTTCCTCAGAATGATGCTTTTAAATTACAGAGGGAACTAGTTATGTTGAAATACAGTGTGTCAGAATATTATAACAATATTCTTTAGATAATAGCACATCTCCAAAAAATTTTCAAAACCTATATAGTATATAGATATGTTCCTTTATTTACAGTGTCTGATACCATGCCTATGACCATAAAGTGAGTAAATATTAGTACAACGCTGAGATATGAAGAGGACCATAATATGATTGAAAATATATATGATTCTGTTGACTGACTCACTCTCCTGTACAGCTCATGCTAGTATTCATGCCTGTGATGGTTTGCATATGCTTGTCCCAGGGAGTGGCACTATTAGAAGGTGTGGCCTTTTTGGAGGAAGTGTATCACTGGGGGGGGGGGGGGCTGGAGATCTTCCTCCTAGTTACCTGAGGATGCCTAGTCTGTTCCTGGCTTCCTTCAGATGAAGATATAGAACTCTCAGCTCCTCCTGCACCATGCCTGCCTGGATACTACCATGCTTCTGCCTTGATGACAATGGACTGAACCTCTGAACCTATAAGCCAGCCCCAATTAAATGTTGTTATTTATAAGACTTGCTTTGGTCATGGTGACTGATCACAGCAGTAAAACCCTAACTAAAACAGAAGTTGGTACCAGAAGTGGGGTATTGATGTGATTGCCCTGACCATGCTTTTGTTCGGAAGAATGTGGATT
This sequence comes from Rhynchomys soricoides, assembly GCA_019843965.1. Classification (NCBI taxonomy): domain Eukaryota; kingdom Metazoa; phylum Chordata; class Mammalia; order Rodentia; family Muridae; genus Rhynchomys; species Rhynchomys soricoides. Next base: position 196,307 of record JADRCH010000867.1, on the reverse strand, counting down.
TGGGGACTTTGGATTTGGAAAGTCATGGAATGCTTTAAATGGGGCTTAATGGGCCAACCTAGTAGTAATATGGAAGACAGTGGTGCTGAGGGTCATTTGAACAGTGTAGGCCTGCTAGCCCAAGAGGTTACAGTGGAGAAGAACTTTAATATGTGGCTGAGAGAACATTACTGTTTTTGTAATGTTTTGGTGAAGAACATGGCTGGGTTTTTTGCCATTTTCTAAAGAGACTGCATAAGGCTAAGGTAAAGAGATTTATATTAATTGCATCAACAAAGGAAGTCTTAAAAAAGCCCAACAGAAACTTTGTTCTCTGGTTAAGTCTGAGGAAGAGCATTTTGAACAAACATAGCAAGCTGAGAAAGGAAAAATACAAAATATGTAGTTTGAGTATTAAAGGGACACCAGGAAGTGAAACGGAACTGAATCCTGTGTTCAAAGATATTAAATTGAATTAAGGGAGTAGTGACCTTGGGGCAGGATCCCACCCAGCTAAATTTAGGTCCAGGCATGGTAGTACAAACCTTTAATCCCAGGAGGCAAAGACAAGCAGATCTCTGAGTTCAAGGCCAGCCTAGAACAGAGCAAATTTTAGGTGAAGAAAAACTTAAATCCAGGTTTGGTGGACCACACCTTTAATCCCAGTGCTTAGGAGACAGGCATGCAGATCTCTGAGTTCAAAGTCAGTCTATAGAGCAAGTTCCAGGACAGCCAAGCTTAGGCAGTGAAGGAGTTGGAAAATAAAAAGCTAGTGATGATGTAATAGAACAAGGGGGCCAATGTTCCAACTCCTAAAAGCAGCAGAACTCAGCAGCTTCAGCCATGTGTCTCTGGCTTTATATTCAAGAGGAGAAGGAGACTACTAAGACAATGGATGCTGGTTGGCTGGAGCTAAGAAATTAGTGGTGATTAAGAAGAGGCCAGCATCGCTGAGGTGAAATCTTCTGGGAAGTGTTTTCTGAAAGCACAAAGAAACTGCATTCCAGAGATAGCCAAAGTTGTACCTCATGCTGCAGCTGTACTTGGTAATGTGCAAGAATCACCCAGTTGGTACTGGTTTTAAAGGCATGAAGGCATCATGAAGAACAGCTGAGTCTTGGCACTGTGAGAGGCCATGGAAGGCCATTGGAGAAGATGCAGCCTCAGTTGCAGTTGACAGCCCAGGACTGAAGGGGTCATGCAAAGGAGTTGAGGCTTGGCACCATGAAGAGAGCCTATGCAAGGCTATTGGTGAAGCCTAGTTGCAGCAGAAGACCCCAGTGTATTGGAGATGCCAGTACCATGGGATGATCACCAAGAGCAGCAGCAGTGGAGTGGATCAGCCTGAACTTAGAGTGCTACAGAGGGCAGGGCTGGATAAGTGATGCCATCCCTTAGGAGGAGCCCAGAAGATCATGTGTGGATCCCAGATATTAAAGTTGCCTTGGAGACCCCACGATGTTTGAGATACCAAAGCCTTGGGCTATCTACTGAGGAAATAGTGAGTGGAACCAGCCCAGGAGAAAGAAGTTTGTTGCAGTCAACAAAGATGAAAAAGGAGCTAGAGATCTGAAGACTGATTTGACATCAGCCATGGAGATGCAGAGTTTAGAGTTTGCCCAGCTGGTTTCCTGTCTTGCTTTGGAGATTACAGTTAAGTGATTGAATGAGTCTCCAAATAGACTTTGAACTTTGGACTTTTAACATTGTTGAGACTGCTATAGACTATGGGGACTTTTGAAGTTGGACTAAATGTATTTTGCAATATGCTATGTTTAGGTATGGCCCCCATAGACTGATATGTTTGAAAAAGCCATTGGGGACCAGGGAGTGGAATGTGATGGTTTGCATATGCTTGTCCCAGGGAGTGGCACTATTAGAAGATGTGGCCCTGTAGAAGGAAGTGCGTCACTGTGGGGGTGGGCTTGGAGATCTTCCACCTAGCTGCTTTGGATGCCCAGTCTGTTCCTAGCTTCCTTCAGATGAAGATGTAGAACTTTCAACTCCTCCTGAACCATGCCTTCCTGGACGCTGCCATGCTCCTGCCTTGATGACAATGGACTGAACCTCTGAACCTGTAAGCCAGCCCCAATTAAATGTTGTTATTTATAAGACTTGCCTTGGTCATGGTGACTGTTCACCATGAAACTCATGGTGACTGTTCACCAGAAGAAAAACCCTAACTAAGACAATCCTTATAGTGAAAAGTGATAACAAATTTCCATTTGAGGTTAGTGAAAATGAATGATTTTTATCATCAAACTTCGTAGACCACTCTTTAAATTCTATCCTCAGGCCCACTGGTGAATCCAATTAATCACTTTTTATCTAAGCAGCTACTTCACTAGTCCTGGAAAGGATGGAGCTTCAAACTATGGAGCTGAATGGAGATGACGGCAAGGCTATTTCTGGACTGTTCTAAGGTTTCGAGAGAATCTTCATGGAACAACTAGGCCTATGACTATAAAAGTTGTGTCAGAGTGTTGGAAAGGATAGCCCTAATCAGAGCAGCTGCCACTCCACACCACGTCACTGTCACCAGGAATCCTGGCCTATAGAGCAGTATCTATCTAGAATATTGCTTCTGTCTGGTCTGTGGCAGAGAGAACAGAGAAAGAAAAGCTGAGCATTTACTGATTGAGAATATAAAACTGATTTCTGTGTCCAACCTGTTAATCATAAAATGGGTGTAGCTGTAAGTGATGGGGGTCTAATCCACTTGCTCCTCAGGCAAGGGCCAAAGCAAAGGTGTGACCGCTGATCCATTCATGGAAACTTGTGAATTAGGCAGGAAGGTCCTAATTATTAGTTCAAATGGACAGAGAGGAAGAAGGAAGAGTGCCAGGCAAATCATGAATTGATTCCTCTGCCCCAAAGTAATTAGAATTAGTTCAGCTCACATTTCATTGGCCAGAACAAACCACTTGTGATATAAGCTAGTCTGCCATTACTGTTTGGATATGTGGAGCCTACCTGTAGTGAGGAGCATGGTATATTTTTAGTTATAGTGTAATCCACCCGAGTCTTAGAGAAACTTGCGGTGGTCACCATGAGAGATTTTCATGCCCTACCGTGGTGGTAGTTTCATAAGCAAAGGTCTTTGGGAGTGACCTTCAGCATAAGCATACCATGTCACATAAGAATCCAGTGACTGTCTTCATGTTTCTGATTCCAAATGGCATTCTTCTGGGGGATCACTACCTCATCGAAAGATGTCAGCTTATCTCTCAAAATTAAATTTAGCTCCTCAAGCAACAAACCCGTGCAACAATGCAGAGGAAAGCATACACTTGCAACTTCTCAAAAGGAGCTGGCAAAACCAGGGAGGACTCTCTAACAAGAGCCTTCTTGGTTGGAGTCATATAATGCTACTGTAATGTATATGTTCTATACTACGTAATATCAGCTTGTGTATGTGTGCATGTGCGTGTGTATGTGTGTGCGTGTGTGTGTGTGTATGTGTGGTGATATGCCTCCTGGTTAGAAAGGGACACCAGCCTGGCTGTAGGCATCCCTAGGAGAATTCCAAAAGCAGGGGCAGGGCTAGAGAAAGATAGCAGTGGCTATCCTAGGTAAAGAGCATCCTTTATGTGGGATTGGATGTCTTTTCTGGGTTATCTCACTTATATAATCCTGCCACCAGTGCTGGGACTCAGGTCCAGACAATAGGGTATCATGGCACAAAAGTATAAGGAGAGGTTTGGTTCTTGTGCAGTTCTTGAGTGACTCTTCTGTTTGAAGACCTGAGTGCTTGGCTCCTAGATCCCCACCTGCCAGCAACAGCACTGTCAGCTCAGTTTCACTGACAACCCTGTCTACAGATCAGGAAACAGAGCTTATGCAGGTTGGGGGTAGCCCTTCACTTATGTCCTTTGGCTTTCAAGTGCTTAGCTGGATAAGCTCCAAAGTGGTATACTCCAAAGCTGGGGTCCCGTGTAGCTGAGGGTCCATGCCTGTCTATCCTCTCAAATGTTTCTGCCTTCCCTTGCAGGTGTCCAAGGCAGCTGCAGACTTGATGGCCTACTGCGAGGCACATGCCAAGGAAGACCCCCTGCTGACCCCAGTCCCAGCCTCAGAAAACCCCTTTCGGGAGAAGAAGTTCTTCTGTGCCATCCTTTAAGTCTCTGAGAGGAGGCTGAAGAGCGTCGGGGCTCCCGGGACATAAATGTAGAGTTCCTAGCAACGTGAGCGCCTTTCTCGTCCGCAGCATTTAAAGAGAGGAAGGAGAACCATCCTGGACACTCCGGGCTGTGCATGTTTAAAGAACTGTCCCCTTATGAGAATGAAAGCTGATTCCATGTCCCAACTTTAGAGATCTGACCCTGCAGACCGGCCTGGAGGCGGGGAATGTATAAAAAATGAGATTGGTGTCACTTCTTTTCTGCTATCCCTCTAAGACCTTACATTTCTGCTTCATATTTATAAACAAAATAAACATTAAAGCCGGTGTCCTGAGCTGAGATATGGCTGACATTCTGGGAATGAGACTTGTCTTTCAAATACCCTCTGATAAGCTGTCGCCCCACGCAGCCACAGTCTGGTTTAATGGTTTCCATGTTTAGTCTTTTGTGCCTTTTTCTTTCCCCCCCCCTTTCTCTTTCTCTACCCCTCTCTGTTAGAGGGCTGAGGGGATAAGACTGAGTTTGTGTGTTAGACTCAACTCCAAGGAGGAGTGAACAGCTGAGATGTTTAGAAAGATGTTCCCCATGAGATTTCTTCATGAGAATAACAATAAGAAGATAGAAAGAAATACACACACACTCACTCACACTCACACACACACACACCACAATGCCGGCTCTCTGTGTTCTCTTACTACTATTCTTAATATTTGTATATGATAGGTTTTGATTCTGCGAGGAAAAGTAAACCATGTGTTGTGACCGGTGCTCTCATATCTCTGTGATAGTTTTTGAGTAGTACTGCATGAACATGTCCCTACATCACATCCATTCAGAAGTTTCGTTGTTCAGCTGGAAAGCCAAGAAGTGAGAGAAAAAGAGGCCAGAGAGGGAAACAAAAATCCTCTGTATTTTGAAAATTGAGACCACTTCAGCGCCTTAGCCATGCCTGAGATACCTCCTGGTGGACTGTGGTATAAGTACCTCCTGACAGATTTCCCCAATCCACAGCATTTGGGCTTACCCCGGGCAGCACAGTTACCCCACGCTGGAGACCTTGGGAAGGCATTGTCAGAATATCAGCTCATTCCCACTTTCCAGGAACCATGGAAAGCACAGGTAAAAGAACATTTTCCATGTTCATAACTAGACAACCATGGCCCTCTTTAGTTTAAGCATCAAAAGAAAAACTCACAGTTCCAAGGGAGGTGGCCAGCCTCAGAATGTTCGAACTGTGCTCTGAGCAACCCTCGCAGCTGGCTCTTCTCACTGATGGTGGCCTTCGGTTTTACACTCCCCCCAAATTTCAAAGCATTCGCTGCTTTGTTCCCCACCCCTCGCCCTATTTACAGCTCCCTTTGGCTAGAGCTTTCCTCCCACAATAAGACAGTGAGAGCGAGTGTTTTTCATGACAGTTGTATCCTCTGCCAGTAACAGAAGGCCTCAGCTGCCATCAGACTTTCTGTCATCTACCCAGTCAAAGAGAGCCTCTAACGCATCTTTTTGTTTTCAAATCCTAAAAGACCACTAAATCCAAGTAAATTTTATTTTTCCTCTTGCCATTCTCTTCCTCGTGTTTTAAACGTTGGTGATACTTTTAAAGGAAAGAGAAGTTAAAAAGGACTTCCTATGGCAAGGACACATTTTTTAAATAGATTTGGTAAGATATTTTTCTTAACTCTTTTCTGGGTTTTCAGCTAAAGGAGTTAACTATGTCCAATTAAAGTTTATGTCTGGGGTGGGAGAGAAGAGGATACAAGGAACAATTACCAATGTACAAATGCAATTCTGTAACGAGAAACTTCTGCTCTGGTTTGTCATAGTTGGTGGGATGCTCATGAAGTTTCATGGTAAAAACAACAACAATTACAACAACAAAACCAAACAGACCAAAAAACACCACCACTGGCAGTCTTTCCAGAACTGTACTATAATGCAACTAAGAATGCAGTGAGATCAGCTAAAAGCATCACACATTCAAAGTGAGCTGAAGCATGGATCTGTGTTCACATGTCAACGACGGTGCCTGGGGCACTCTGCTGGTTGGGAGGGACACTACTCTAGGAGGATTCCGGACTTCTGTGCAAATTTAGATCTCTGAAGCAATTACAGTGGAAACACCATCTTTAGGGTGCCCCTGGTACAGGTCTAACAATGAAAAATTCAGGATTTGCAAATTACTTGTGAGCATGCTTACAGAATAAAAAGGCAGGAAACTATCCTCTTCCACATAGACGGTTCAGGAAAATACCTTTTTTACGATTTCTTATCCTTCAGTACGGAGCTATAGCTGGAATCAGTTTTGACTTATTGATGTTTGTATTTATTAAAGGGAAAAAAGTTTTTGTTTACTTGGATCTCCAAAGAGCTTAATTCTTTTCAATGTCAACCACCATAGTTTTATCTTAGGGTAAGTAATAGGAAACTTCAGTTGAACTATTTAAGACCCTCGTTTCTATGTACCTGGATAACAATTACAGTCTGCCACGGAATTAATGAATAATGAATGTCATACTTACAGTGCAATGTCTAGTAAATTACCTGAACCATGCTTAGTATCAGCTCCTATCTAAAATGCTTTTAAATTTGAAAGTAAGTACGATATAATTGAGATCATCGGATTTAAGAAGAAGTATCATACTTTTCCCCATATGCTTGTGCTCACATGATGAGTTTTGAGAAAATCAAGCTGGTGACCTTTAGCAGATTTTTTTTAACGCTTTTTTCTTTTTCCTTGGTGTTTGTTTCTAGCTGCTCCTGCAAATGATGAATTATTGTGTATATATGACTGTCTCACAGCCCAACAATTGTATAGTTGTTAAGATCTTCACACTTTTCCTGTATAAGATCTGTGGAATGTGTTCTTAAAGAGGAGAAAACAGAAAAATGGGGGAAGGGTCTTGTGTTTTGGTGGGTTTTTTTGCTTTTGGGTTTTTTTGGTTGGTTGGGCTTTTTGTTTTGTTTTGTTTTGTTTTGTTTTTTCAAGTCAGGGTCTCACTATGTGGCTCTGGCTGTCCTGGAACTTGTTCTGTAGACCAGGCTGGCCTCGAATTCAGAGATCTCCCTGCCTCTGACTCTCGAGAATAAAGGCATGAGCCACCACGCCCAGCTTCAAACTGTTAAAGCAGGAAAACCTGAATGTGATGTGCACATCTTTATCCTATATGAACTGTGTGTTTGTTTTAATAAATGGAATTTTCAGATTCATTTCCTATGGGGTCACTTTCATTGCAAAGACCTGTGGATCACCTCCCACACCAGTATGGATTTAAGAGGGACCCAGAAATACAGAATAACGGGGAAAAGGAGAAAATGATTTTCTTTAGGAGTCAGTTTTAAGAATAGCAGATTTAAAGAAGAGAAAATACATCTTATCTGGAGCTCCGTGTAGAACTCTCCCTCGGTCACTGTGCCTCCTGTACAACCCTTGGGAATAAAGGAATACTGGAGGGAGGGTCTTCAGAGTTCTGCAGGCTGGCCCAGAGAGAAAGGCCAATTGATGTATAGAGATTTTAACTTTCTATAGCTACACAATAGTGCCACCCCACCCCCACCTCACTCAGAGTATGTTATTGTCTGTGATTTCACAACTGTACTAGAGAAGCCAGAGCCTTCGCATTCTAGATCCAGAAGCTCCTTGAAGATCTCAGTCAACAAAGGCTTTTTCTCCTCCCGACTAGAATTGGACCTATGGTTGCATAAACTCTGGGAAAGCTCGAGCTAGATGCTCAGCTCTTTCTTCTGCTTTTAAAAACCTTGAACAGGATCCTGCCATATTGCTCAGACTGGCCCTGAACTCACTCTATAGCCCAGGCAGTGCTCACACTTATAATCCTCCTGCCTCAACACTACCTCCCCCCAGTAAGTGGGGTTATAGGTCTGTCCCACCAGACCCTGCTAAGAAAACCTTCTGACTGTCCCTCAGATGGTGTCAGGAGTAGGTATTCCTAGTGAAGAAGGAGATGCTGGCTCCCTTAGGACTGTGTCAGCACCAGTGGCATCTCTAACCCTGGGTGAAGGAGCCACATGGTGGGGTTTGTGCCTTTACTGCTCCAAGTCCATCGCTGTTTCTTAGATGGTGACCTCCTGCCTCAGAATCGCCTGAGATGCGTTTTCAACGGAATGATCCTGCCCCTCTCTACCACAGACATAAACTCATCTTCTCTGACGTTGACTTAACAACATGCATTTGTTCCCTTGCATGCTGCCCTCTGTCTGACTATTGTTCTCTATCTAGCACTGTTTGCTTTTCCTAGGGCTAAAGAAAGGCACCACTTGCAAACATCACAGGGGTAAACACAGGAGGGCACAGGAGGATCCAACCAGCTCCTGGCCTGAGCCCCTGTCAGGAGGATGCGGGTGGGCTTTGGCTCTGTGCCTGTTTCATTCGGGCCCTCTGGGAGGATGTCCCCCAGCTCTCCTTCTTTAATCAGCCAGTCACATTTTAGACAGCACTCACAGTGACAGAGGGAATTAGAGCTGGGTCAGCTCCAATCCACAAATTGCAAATAATTTGCCAAGGGAAATCCTTTCCCTTTGGTTCTGCCCCACATCTGCATTCGCTTCTATTTAGAATCAGGAGAGTTAGGCAGAATTGATTTCCATGAAGGGGCCCTTGGGTTCCCAGCCCTTCCTCAAGGAGAACTCCCACTGGAGCTGGAAGACTGCATCCCTGCCCTAAGTTACAGGTTGATGGTGTCTGGTGACCTCAAGCACATTTGGTCGGTACTCACTATCAGTCCACAGCGTGAAAATGAGGCTCCGGGTCCCCATGTGATCTCAGCTAAGATCCCTAAGCACTCCTCGCTATAAAATGGAGAGAAGACTACTGAATTCATTTGTCTCACTCACTGAGTGGCCAAACAGAGCCCAGTATGGTGGCCCACACCTTTAGTCCCAGCACTCAGAATGTAGAGGCAGAGGCAAGTGGAGCTAGGAGTTCGAGGCTAACCTGGTGTACAGTGTGAGTTCCAGGACAGCCAGGGCTACATAGAGAAACCTTGTCTTGAAAAGCCAAAAAAAAAAAAGAAAGAAAGAAAGAAAAGAAAAAAGAAAAAAAGAAAAGAAAAGTGGCCAAACCAAATGAAAGAAAACAGACAAACAGGTATCATGAAGGAAGCGGTGGCAAAAGGTGGCAGCCACTACTTGCCAGCAGCCCTCAAAGACGGTCTGAAATGGCTGGTATAGAGCTGAGCACCAGGTTCATTTCTGAGCCTCTGGAAAGAAGACAAGAGGCTGCTTTAACGTGGTGACTGTGCCAATGCCAGGATAGCCACTGTGCCACCGAGGGTAGATAGGTGCCCAAGATCACCACCCACACAGAAAAGCCAGCCCAGCCCCAAAACACAATCAGAAGCTCCTGGATCCAGCTATACCTGAAGCTATCTGGTCTGAACACCTCAGAAATAAACCAGTACGTGTTCTTTCTCACTTTCTCTTTCTTTCTTTCCTTTTTTTTTTTTGTATGGTGTGTATGTGTGTGTGTGTGTGTGTGTGTGTGTGTGTGTAAAGGCCCAGGTGTATTTGTGTGTGAGGACATGTATGTGCAGTTAGACATGCATGTATTTTCATGTTCAATGTCACATGTCTTTCTCAGGTTCCTTCCACCTTAGTTCTTGAGACAGGGTCTCTCACCGAACCCAGAGCTCTCCTATTTGACTAGCCTGGTTGGTCTGCAAGACCCTGGGGCCCCTTTGTTTCTAGCTTCCAGATGCTGGGATTGTAAGCATGTGTCACCATGATCCGCTTTCCTTGTGTGTCTCCTGGAACTTGAACTTAAGATATCAGATTATGGTCCAAGACCTCCACCTAAGGAGCTGTCTTCTAGCCCCTCAACGCTCGGTATTAAAAGTGTTTGAAGACCAAAACACTAGGCAGCCCCGCTTCAGCTCCAGACACCCTTTCCTCTCTAGCCACACTCCCTGGCTCAAACCTTTAGGGACTTGTGTCTAAATTTCTACCACACCCACTACTCTGATCACCCTCCCATCCTCCCATCCTCAGTGACAGCACCCAAGTGGTCTGTAATCAGGCCCCTTTGGTCACAAGTGGCAGGATTGTTGCAACTGCCTAAGAGCCCAGAAGCAGAGCCACTGTGCACCCAGCTGGCTCCCCACGCTTAGTGTGCCCTGTCTTCCTCTGTGGATACTGTCAGCTCTGCCCAGGCCAGAAATTACAGGAAAAAAGGCAATGACAGTCCCAGAAAAAGTGCCTGGCAATGTCCCTGGTCGTCCCTGGACGACCTCACAAGCTAGGCTTCAAGTAGAGTCATTATGGTCACATGAGCAGAACAGGCATCCCAAGGAAACTGAACTCCTTGCAGGACAGACTGATATGGCCAGGGTTAGAACCCCATGATGCTCTATTTAAAGGTACTTCATCAGCTACATACATCCTCCTTCAAGGCTCTAGAACTTCTGGTCCTACCTTGCTGATCTTCCTGATTCACCAGGGCTCTCTTCCTCTTTACTCCTGTGTGACTCTGTTTCCTCAACCCCTTTGCTTATGGGCTAATTCCCTAAGGATTATCATGACACGTGATAAGAAAAATAACCGATACAAAACAACTATTTTGAGCAACTCATCTTGCTCCTCTCTGGAGGCCAGTCTGAAGTCCGTGCTGCCTTTGACTTTACCCTTTCACCTTTAAACAAATGGTATTTTGCAGCATTTGAGATGTTGTGTCAGAATCTACAGCATGGAGCTTGTGGGTTAATGGAGAAAATAAAAGTCAATTGCCTGTTACCAAGAACACAGAAAGTTGGAAGGAGAGCAAAAGTGGATTCTGGACCAGAGGTGGTAATGTTGACTTTAATAGCCTACCATATGAGAATCTTGTCTCTCTGGGAAACTATAACCATCTCAGCAGTGGAAACTCCCCTTTACTCCTTCTCCATCCTTAGGGCCACCAAGAATGAGGTTCTCCACGCAGAACTGTGGTCTAAAGCTGAATGGAGGCCTTGGCCTCTTCTCCTGACCTGTGTGAGTGAGATCCATGCTCCCATGCCACAGCTTGGGCATTCTGTCAGTCCTTGACTTCAGTGAAAAAACTTAAGGGTCTGTGGTTCTCTGCAGGTTCAGTGACCAGAGATACTACACAGCTTAGGCCTGAGGGAAGGGAATCCTTCTCTATCACTGAGATCACTGGCTGATTGCCCTCTATTCTGCCTATGCGTGACTATTCAAAGATAGCCATAAATTAGCTAGATTTTAGTAATATTAAATTTTCAGCTCCTCATATAAACTTATCATATGTTAAGTGTCCAATAGCCACACTCAGCCAGCAGCTACTACAGTGAATGGCACAGATACAGAATATTTCGGTCACAGCAGAGTCTTGTCATATGCTGTTCTGTAGCAATGGTAGCTTGCTTTCAACCCCAAACAACCAACTGAGCATATTTTATCCTTGTACTCAAAATCTGACAACGTATTTAAAGAAAAGAAGAGAAAGTCAATATTCATTCATGGGTGGAAACTATTTAGAAAACAATCTTCATCTGTACTGAACGTGTCGTGATTGTCTTCTTTGTCCTTTGTCCTTAAATAATACAGTAGAGTGACTCTTTACCTCGCACTAACATGAGGTCAGGTATTATAGGTGTCCCCAAGGAACAACTATACTGTAATAATCCCTAATTGGCCTACTTAGCCATAGGTCATGGCAAGCCATACAGGCTGCAGATTATGTCATTCCTGGGAACCTCTAAGCCACGTATCGTCACCTGCCTGCCACATAGTAAAGTACAATGATAATAACCATGACAACAACAATAGCAGTAACAATAAAGCAAACACACATTAAGCACTTAACTGGACATCAGGCATGAGGCCCATCATTTTGTACATAATATGCCCGTCAATTCCCACAATAATTCAAAGAGCATCATCTGTCTCCTGAAGCAAATACCTTTCCTGCCTCCTAACACATGCATGACCCACTTCTGACTTCAGAAACAGCTGCAGCAGAGTGTTCTCAGCAGGCTATGGCTTCCCTGAGGAAACTGGTGTCCTCCCTCTCCCCCCTACCCCTCCTCTCGCTCCCTCCCCCCTGAGGCAGCGCTCAGCCAATGAGGGAGGAAGAGTCTGGGACAATGTCTGATGCTCCACCCTCCAAAGGGATCATTCTGGATGCAGTTTCTACTGCTAACCCAGAGTTCCTAACTGGCTTGTCTTAATCCAAGAGTAACACACATCACTGACTTCTGCTCCTTCAATCTGCATCCTTTTCTCATTAAAGCCTTTTGAATTTATTTCTATTTTAAAGTATGTATGTATGTATGTATGTCTATGTATATATGCAGATGGCCCCAGAGGCCCCTGTGGGGTGCTGGATACCCTGGAGCTGGAGTTACAGACAGTTGTGAGCTGTCTAACATAGGTGCTGAGAACCGAACCTGCATCCTCTGGAGGAGAATAGCGTTCCTGACGACTGAGAGCATCCCTCCAGCCCCAGCCTCCTTTCTTCTTACTACATTTTTGCCTACTGTGGTCATTCTCAGCTCTCCCTCCCGATAAACCCCCTACGGTCAACCCACTGACCCAGGCCTTGACCTAGCAAGAACCCAAACAAATTCATCCTGTTTTTGTAGATAAAGAATGTGAGGTTTCAAAAGACTGGCATTCTCCCAAATAGCAGATAAATGATGCCTATGTAGATTCATCTTGATTTCAAAGATTTTGTTCTTAATTACTATCCTAGAGTGTAAATTGGGATGCAGGCTCCGAAGAGGGAGGGCTTTCAGGGGAGTTCTGACTGTGTCGTTGTAAGACACACAGTTTGTGAACATCAAGCCTCTCGATTACCTCTCTGGCATGAAGACTTCAGTGTTGTAAGTCAATATTTAACCCCTTCTTCACTGGGCTGATGCGGTGCCTAGATAGTGTCAGCAGAAACTGTCAGGTTTACCTTGCACAGAGAATATTTCTTGGCATCACGGAGCCTGTGCAAGGAGAATCAATATCGCTTACATCAAGGATGGTCCAAGGTATGATTATTTCTTTAAGACTTTCAGGAGGGGAGAAACTACTAAGTCCAGCAACTGTCAGTGGGTCAGAACTCCAGGACAATTGAGCTTCTGGGGCTTTTTTGCCTCCAGCCATGATTTGAGCAAAGTTTAGGAAGAAAAACACGACCAGCCAGGGTCCTTACCCATGTGGCTATAATCCTCATCGGAGCCTCAGAGAAAGAAAAGACAAGGCTCATTTCAGTCCCAATCCCCATCCCGACTCGATCCAAATGCCAAGAACATGTGAAAGCCCACGCAAACTCGGATCTTAATCACAGCACAGATCAACAGACGCCGCTGCACATGCGTGCATCCATCCACATGCGCACGTACAAGGGAAAGCTGTCCCAGAAGGCTTGTGAGAGCAACCCAGCATTCTCAGATGGGGACTAGCACAGTGTACTGGCACATCCCACCACCAAACTGTCACTAGCCCCATCTGTAGGTGATTTGTGTTTATTTTATAATGGCTGTTCTCACGGAGTGCTCCAGGAGCTTCTATCGGGTCCCCGAGGTCCTTCAGGGGGATATCCAAGGGCGAGGCTGGATTAGAAATAGTCCTGGAGTATGGCTTTTCCTTTCATCTCCTCACAGAGTGAGAAGTTTGAAAAGCTACAGGGTACTGATGTCACAAAAGACTGAATGCAGGGTTCAATATAAGACTCTAGCTGCCACTCTAGATGCTTTCTACACATCAAAAGGACCCACAAAAACTATTAAAAGAGGTCCAACTTCTTACTGCAGCTTTGTCCTGGAAAATGTAATTTTTCATAAAAACATGCCAACATGACATGGTTTGCTGTTATTATTTTCAATGAATTAACACACATAATTTATGTTCCGTTGTCTGTACGTTTTTAAGTCTCACTTTATAGGCTGCTCTATAGCTAAAACTGACTTCACGTTCATGGCTATCCACTCACTTCAGCAAAGGGTTAGCATTTCAGGTGTGAGTCACCTTGCCTGGTAAATAAAATATTTCAAAATATATTGGTTTAGTCTCTAATCTGGTGAGTGGCGATAGGTACAGCTCACATAAGCTAAAGTCCTAATCACGGAGGAGATTACTGGTGAACAGTAATTTGAAAATATGAACGAAGCCTTAGGAAAGCTGCTTCCTATTCAGGGAATGTCTTCTCATCTAGCTCTCTTTTGTGGATGAAAATTTAAGCACCATTCAAAGTACTTGACTTTTGAGAGGAAGAGTCACAAGCAGATGTAAGTACAAAGAAAAGATTTAAAAAAAAAAAAAAAACCAGAAAAACAAAAATAAGAATGCGGTGATTTGAAAAGGTATGGCCTCCATAGACTGATGTGTTTTAAGGCTTGGCCCACAAGGAGTGGCACTTTTACAAGGTGTGGCCTTGTTGGAGGAAGTGTGTTCCTATGGAAATGGGCTTTGAGGTCTCCTATGCTCAAGCTATGCCCAGTGTGGCAGAGTCCCCTTCTGCATCCTGTAGATCAAGATGTAGAACTCTCAGCTTCTCCAACACTGTGTCTTCCTAGATGCTGCCATGATTCCTGCCATGATGATAATGGACTAAACCTCTGACCCTGTAAGCCAGCCCAAATTAAATGTTTTCCATTATAAGATGGTGTCACTTCACAGCAATCAAACCCTAAGACGGAGTTGGTACCAGGAACTAGGGTATTGTCATGATAGGCCTGGCCCTGCTTTTATTCGGAGGGATATGGATTTTGGGATTTTGGATTTGGAAAGCAGTGGAATATTTTAAGCATTGCTTAATACGGCCACACTAGTAGAAGCATGGAAGAAAGTGGTGCTGAGGGTGATTTGAACTGCTGGGGCCTGGCTCAAGAAGTTGCAGAGGTGAAGAATTTTAGTATGTTGCCTAGAGATCATTCTTGTGATGTTTTGGTTGAAGATGTAATTAAATGAGGGGCTGAGTTCCAGCCCTTGGCAGTAGCAGAGCTTGGCAGCTTCAGCCATGTGGCTCTTGCTTGGGAGTCAAGGTTAGAAGAAAGGGGTTATAGAATCTCCTTCTGAAACTAAGGACAGTCACCAAGGCCAGGCATGTGGAAGGGTTATCCCTGTGTGGAGTCCCTCTGTAGGGAAGAAGCTGTGAAGGTGAAGCCTGGATTGCCTTGGAGAGCCCAAGAGGTTAGAGATGTCAGAGCCACGGGCTACCTGCCAAGAAAAGCTGCTAATAGGGAGTGGAACCAGGAAACAGAAAAAAGTGTTGTAGTCAACAAAGCTGAAAGAACATCAGCCATGGAGGTAAAGAGTTTGGAGTTTGCCCAGCTGGTTTTTAGTCTTACTTTAGTTCAGCGTTTCTTCACTGTGCTCCTTTCCCTACATCTGGAGTAGTAATGTATAACCTGTGCCATTATATGCTGGAAGAATGTGATCTGGTTTTTTATTTTGATTTTATAGGGGGTTACAGTTAAGAGATCACATGACTCTCAGAAGAGACTTTGAACTTTGGACTTTTAAACATTGTTGTGTCTGTGATAGACCATGGGGACTTTTGAAGTTAGACTAAATGCTTTTTGCATTATGTTATGGCTACAAGCCTGTAGGGGTAAGGAGGTAGAATGTGGTGGTTTGAGTAGGTATGGCTTCCGTAAACTCATGTGTTTGAATGCTTGGTGATAGGGAGTGGCAGCATTAGGAGGTGTGGCCTTGTTGGAGTAGGTGTCACCTGGTTGGAGAAAGCATGTCACTGTTGGGGAGGGCTTTGAGGTCTCCTATGCTCAAGCTATGCCCATTGTGGCACATAGTCTCCTTCTGTATCCTGTGGGTCAAGATGTAGAACTCTCAGCTCTTCTTAGCGCCATGCCTGCCTAGATGCTGCCATGCTTCCCACCATGATGATAATGGACTCATAACCTGAAACTGTAAGCCAGCCCCAATGAAATGTTCTCCTTGTAAGAGTTTTCATGGTCATGGTATCTCTTCACAGCAATAAAACCCAAACTAAACTAAGACACAGGATCTCACTATGTAGCCCTAGCTGTCCTGGAACTCATTACGTAGACCTGGCTAGCTGGAACTCAGAGATCCCCATGCTTCTGTCCCCTGAGTGCTGGGATTAAAGGCATGCACCATTATGCCCAGCTAAAAGAGAAGATGATCAAGGGAGAAAGGGGAAAAGGTGTTGGACTGTCTCCTGGGATACTGTTAAAGGCTTTCTAGGAAAACATTTCTGATTTCAAATTCATACTTAAGCAGGAAATTAAGAGGTAATTTCCCATGCAAGAAAAACAAAATCATGTCTGACATAAGTATTGAAAGAACACATATCAAAGATTTCATTTAACTCATTATTAATAAGTAAATTAAGCAGATGTCATAATGAGCTCAAAATGGAAGTCAGAGGCAGAGGCATTTATAGATTTGGAATACTGATGAATCTGCAAAACTGGCTTTGTTCATAAAGGGGAAACAATCAGCTGAGCGTCTTCAGGCAGAATTCAGTTGTACAGTTAAAGCAAGAGCCACTCCACCTTGTTATCAGCGGCCTTCATCAGAGGCTAGCAAACAGCTTAAAGGCAAGTACAGAGCTCCTACAGTCAGAACTAGGCAAGCTGGGAGCCATACGTGTACAACCCATGGCCCCATGGGCCACATGCAGCAAGGAGAGCAATGAATAAGGCTCAACACAAAAGAACAAACTCGCTTAAAGCATTATCAGGGTTTATATGATTTACTGATCTATCTGTAACCAGACTGCATAGTTCTGTGTGCTGTTTATAATTGACAATGGGATGTCACCATCAAAAGGGTAGGCTCTCCTGCCTGCACTTTTTTGTACTGAAACCTAGGGTTTCCCTTCCAGTTATAAACGAGAGAGAGAGAGAGAGAGAGAGAGCGAGAGAGAGAGGGAGAGAGCGCGCTGGTATACACTCTACACTCTATCTTAAGACCTTCTGGTTTCATTCTATCCACAACCCTTACCCTGGTTCTCATACGTTTCTCAGGGTAGCCCTCCATCTCCTGATACTGAAATTCAGCATGGATTAAGTGCCTACTTGAAGATTTTAATATGAACTACCCAGCAGGTTCATGGTTGAACAGTCGATCCCTAGTTAGTGACACTATTTTGGAAGGCTGTGGAAACTTTGGCGGGCCTGGGAAGTAGGTCACTGAGAGTCTGTCTTTGAAGGCTATACCTGTTTCTGCCTAGACTGGCTTTCTGCTTCCTGTCTACCAAGAAGCAAGAAACTGCCTGAACATGCTTCCATTAGCTGGCCACAGAACCAACATAGAAGAACATTGTGGGCTCAATCTTCTGCAACCACGAACAGAAATAGGTCTTTCCTGTTTTCCACTGTTTCTGTCAGGTACTTCGTCAGTTTCTAATGTATATATACTTTGCTTCGGGCTCTTGACAGCTTTTATAAAGCCCCATTGGATACTATTCTCTTACAGTGTGATAAACGAGCTAGAGATGTTGAGTCACTTGTACAAAACCTCCATCAGTAAGGCTTGGTTTGGGTTCAATCCCAGTGCCTCAAACAGCATCTTCTCTTCCTCCCTTAGTTCTGAACCAGGACACCAGAGGGCGCACTACCCGGGGAGCGCATCCTACAATAGCTATTCGCACCACAGGAGCGGTTATCTCTGCTTACTCTGAGAATCACATTTCTATCAATCCCAACCTGGGTCCCAGCTGTTATTTACTCATATTTTATACACATGAGTGTTTTGCCTGCACGTATGAGTGGGAATGATGTGTATGCAGTGTTTGCAGAGGCCAAAAAGGGGTGTCAGATCTTCCTGGAACTGGAGTTCCAAAGGGTTGTAAGCTCTCACATGGGTGCTAGGCGCTGAACCCTAGATCTTCTGTGGGAGCAATGAGTCATCTCTCCAGTTCCTCAGTCCCAGGTTTTTAAAAGCTATCTCTGCTCAGCTATACAAGGTGGCACCTTAAAGAGATTTCTCTTTCTTTATGATCATTCGTTTCGTTCTTTGAGACATGGTCTGTCTACACAGTCTTAACTGTACTGGAACTAACAGTGTAGACCAGGCTGGCCTCCAACTCACAGAGATCTATCTGCCTCTCTTTCTGGAGTGCTCAAAGAAATGTGGAGGGTTTTTTGTTTGGTTGGTTAATGTTTGTTTGTTTTTAATTTTGTTGATGTTGTTTGAGCTTTGTTTGTTTGTTTGTTTGTTTGAGGTGACTATGTCTACATGGGCCCAGGAAGAAAATATTTATACAAGTACTCCTGAAGAGAAACACAGACACTGCAGATGAAGTTTGGAGGTAGGGCTAAAGTGTTGGCTTTGTCTAGGAGTTCACAAACCAAAGCCATAGCCAAGTTCATCTGGTATTTGTAGTGTACAAGCTAAGAATGCTTTTACTTTAATGATTAAAAATTCTCAAAAGAGCAGGGCAGTGGTGGTACATGCTTTTAATCCCAGCACCCAAGGGGGCAGAGGTACACAGATCTGTGAGTTCTAGGCCAGCCAGGACTACACAGAGAAACCCTGTGTACAACAATAACAACAACGACGATAGATAGATAGATAGATAGATAGATGGTAGATTTAATTAAAAATATGTATCAAAAGAGAAATTTTGACATGGAAATTACTTGGCACTCAAATCGCAGTTTCTGTGTTTTCCTTAGAATACCACTTCACCCATCGGAGCCACATTCTTGCTTCCTGTCTTCAAGTTGCAAGAAAACTAAAGGCCAGAGAACGGTAACTTCTTCACAACGCCAGAGAACGGTAACTTCTTCACAACGCCCAGCCAAAAGTGACTTTCTACTTGGGAATAATTTCTCAGAAAGCCTAGATAGCTCTGAAGAACCTAAACACTGCACATCCTAAATCCCACAGATTTTTGAATTATATGATGGGAGTGAGGCCTGGAGCCCTGAGCTTGAATAGCACTTTGGGAAGGCTCTCCACTGGGCTTCCCACACTTGGCATCTCCATCAATTTGTGGCTGTTCTGGTTTGTGTCCCGTGGTCATCTGCTTGAATTTACCATTAATTACAATAATTAAAATAACGGAGTCTCCTCGGTGGGAATTTTCCAGGTCCTACACAGAAATGTTTTCTTGCAAGCCCCCTCTACTAGCCAGTCTTTCTTTCTTTCTTTCTTTCTTTCTTTCTTTCTTTCTTTCTTTCTTTCTTTTTCTTCCTTCCTTCCTTTCTTTAATTTATTATCTTCAATCTTTTTTTTTTTACAGTCCAGTCATTATCCCCCTCCTGGTCTGCCCTCTGACAGTTCCTCATCCAGTTCCTTTCCCCCCCCCAACCCTTCCCCCACCCCCATCCCACCCCACCCTACCCCACCCCATCTCCAAGAAGATGTCCCTACTCCTCCACCCCACCTCACCTCCCCCGCCCTACCTGGGTATGAGTGTTGATTGTTCCTCTCTCTTGTCTGCTTACATAGCACCTTCTCATACTGTGAAAGACACACTCCTGTGTCTGCAGTAGGTGGTATCTTCAGCAGTGAGATCTTACCTTCAACTTCGAGGTAGTAATAAGGGTTATGACAATACCCTAGGTGGTTTGGGAGGGTGCGTCTTAGAATCCCCTGACCAACAACTGAAAGGGAAATTTTCCATGCCCGGCCATGGGGTTAGAACACCGTATTATTTTATATTTATGTATTATTTATGTTTAAAATTCATATATGATAGATAAGTACATTGTATATACAGATAAATAATTTAAATGAAGTTATTTCACTTTGGGTGACAATGCTTCCCCTAGAGCTATAGCTATGTACAACATCTCCACTGTAGGACCCAGAGAGAACTACACTCCCTTTGAATGCAAATGAGCAGCAAGTCTAAGGGAAGCTGGAGAAGCCTTGGTGAGCAACACCTTCCCAAACACAGCTCCCAAAACACCTTGCTAACGATACACAGCTGATCTTGCTGCTCACAGTCTTGGGAAGCAAGCATGTCATAGTCATGTGTAGGTAGGAGTAGAGTGATGTTGGCTTTGTTAAGGCTTGTTAGGTTGTAAGCAGCTCTTCCAATGGGGGAAAGGGAGGCCTGGTTGGAACTGGTTAAGGACTGTGGCACAATATGTATGACTGTTGGAAGCAGCCTGGTCATGGATCTAGAAGTATAAACTGTTTATTGATGACTTAATGAAACAAACTAACGGGACTGTGGCCAGTCCAAGCATGGCAAATACGGCTCTGGCAGTCCTTTCTCTTGTTCCCCGTTCCCTCTGCCTTGTTGAAAAACCATTAGATTGCATTCCTAAAGCTAACCACCAAGGTCCATTCCCTTATTTGGTCACTTCCTCCTCGGGAGGCTGACTACCAAGGCCCAGCTATCAAAATATTGAAGTCCAGCAATCAAAAGCCCCCTTTGTCTGTTCCAATTAACATGCCCAGTCAAGATGTTAGCATGGGATTTACCCTTTTACCTTTACAAACTGTCATTTGCCTACAGGCCACATCTGTCTCCTCTTTATCCAGAGGCAGTCCTTTGTCCCTCTGAGGCAAATACCCCTTCTTCCCCATCCCCCTCTCCTTTGTCCTTTTCCCCTTCTCCCTGTCCTCTATCTCCTGTCTTTGTCTCTTATTCCCTACCCTTTGTCCCTCTGAAGCAAATAAATTTCCTTTGCACCAAATACTTGTCTCTTCAGAAACATTCCATAAGCTTCTGCAATAAAACAAAATTTGTAGTTTTTTTACCTGGCAAGACTCTCCAGACTACTTCATTCCAGAGGCAACACTGAGTCACAGAGCCCCTAAAAAGTGTCAAGATTTGACATGGTACTTAGAATTTCACCCCAGCTGCATGGTGAAAAGTGGATGCCAGAAGGGCTAATGGTTGGGACGTTTTGCTTGAGATAGCAGAAACCAATGATCTTCACTAAGAAAGTAGCTTTGTGGATGGAAAGGTGAATCACTGTGCCTTAGTTGCTATATTAGTCAGACTGTGTTGCTATGACAAAATGCCTGGCATAACAGTTTATAAGGGAAAGGTTTATTTGGCTCTCATTTTCAGAGGTTTTGATCATGGTGGGCCACCAAAATGACTCTGTTATGGCTAATGAAGCTCCATTTTATGCTAAGCATCTATCTTGGTACTCGCCAGCCATTTGTCTCTGACTCCAGTCCCTGAAAGATAAGTTCCCAGTAACCTTGATTCAGTGACACCCACCCAGAAATGGACAGCCATGGCCATCTACTTGTTATGCTATGGCCAACCGCTTTCTTGCTTCTATAACTTGCTTGCGCT
The DNA here is from genome assembly GCA_019843965.1 of Rhynchomys soricoides. NCBI lineage: Eukaryota > Metazoa > Chordata > Mammalia > Rodentia > Muridae > Rhynchomys > Rhynchomys soricoides. Next base: position 175,013 of record JADRCH010000867.1, on the reverse strand, counting down.
GATACACAAAGATTGTTTTGAGTTGCCTTAACCATTTAATTTAGCAGAACAGCTTTTACTTGTTTCCATAGATATTGAAGGTCTTCGTGTGGTTTTTTTTCCCTTTAAAAGTCCTTCTGCATCCTCTTCCTTGACAGCAATCTCAAATTTGACTCAGAGATTGTTTGTCCTTCTAGCAGCTAGTCAATAAAATTTTAAATTGTAGTTGGATTAACTCTATGGTCTTTTCCCAGGAGTCACAAACTCTGTGATGTTTGGAGGCCCCAGGGAGATCCTGGGAAGACCTCAAACTCAGGGCCGGGGTCTGGGATAGACCCCAGTGGGAGCAAGCCCAAAGTGGACTTGATAGGCCCCAAGGATCCCAGACTGTGACTGCCCCAAATTTACAAATTGAAAGTAAGAATATGCTTCTAAAGCTTGGACCTATCAGTGAGTTGTTCTGTTCTGTTTTGGAGTCCAGACATTCAGAGAGACAAAAGGCAAGAAGTAACAAGATTATAGACCTGGTCTCTGAGATGGAGGGGACACCCTACTGTACATTTTTGGTTTTAGTGTGTAAGTGAAGATGCTCACCATATGTCTGAGTTCATCTTTTTAATTTTTTTCCTGACTGTGTTGTTGTACTGTTTTTTTCTGTTGCTCTCTGTTGTCTGTTGGATTTATGTTTTCAAGTTTTGTTGCAGAGATAGAAATAGTACTGAGCACAGCCAAATATCCTCTGAGCTCCATGCGACATTTTCAGGATTTCTGGGATAGACTGTTCCTGGCTGCCTCTACACTAGCTCCCCGCTGAAGCTTGCTCTGTCCTTCTCATTGGCTTGCAGGACCCTGCTATTAAGGCCCCACAGGTACGTCAGGTACTTCTCTACACCCTTCTGTTTGAGAGCCTTTTTACTCACTCTTCTAAAGGATATATTTTTCTAGGTTTCTTTTCCCAGCTGGCTCCTATCTGTGACCATGAAGCTCTGGCTACAGCCATTCCCCTGCTGGGGTGATGTGGGCACCTCTGGTATACAATCCTGATGGGCACCATAAATGCCCTGTACCATTGCCTGCTGCCTTCTGTGCCACTGCAGCTGGTCTGCACCCACAATTTCTTGTCTTAAACCCTTCTTTGTATTCTGCTTGCTCCAGTCTCTTCTTCTGATCACTGGATTTGGTTTTGCAGGAATTAGGTGTCTTTGGGGTATGGCTAATATATTGTTTTATGCAGTTATACTTTATTAAAAAGCTGGCTCTGAAGTTGGGACATGGCCTCCCTTTTCTGAAGCACTGTTGTTTTAAATGTTCCTTCTGCCCTAGGTCAGAAGGCCATTTGACTCTAGGACAAAGAAAGAAAACAAAACAGCCCAAGAAAAGACACTATATGCTTTAAGACAGCTAAGATATAAACTTAAGATTTGTAAGCTTATGGGCTATGGTCAACAACTTGTAAGACAAAAAAAAATCCATAAAGAAAACAAAAACAACCTGATGTCAACATTTTTTGAGTTCCTATAGATGTCTGGTTTTTATAGGTTTCTATTTGATGTCCTCTAGGTTATAGATACTTATATTGGTCTGTAACTCAATGACTTCATAAGATAATGAATACTTATTAGGCTTTTCAGGTTGTCTGCTTCCATCTGCAGACACACAAACTGGTTATAAAATAAAATAAAAGCTTCTGTCTACACTCTTTCAATAATAACCCTAGATATGTTTGCTTTAAAAAATCAGAGATGGACTTTCTAAAAGTTAATGCTCTTTCAAAAGAAGGAGATAGGCAAGATCATTGGACCTTTATCTGAGCCTCCAGTCACTTCTTCTAGCTGGTTATGTGCAGTTAGGCCCTAACTACACGAAGGCTCAAGGTTTCTGGAGAAACTAGGGTATACAAGATAAAAACTAAAAATTAGGATGGAGCCTACCTAGGCACCTACGGGAAAGCTGTTGTTATGTGTACTGGGTAAAGGCTCCAGATATTATCTAACAGCCCTCTTAGAAAATAATTTTTATGACACATGGTAAATTTATTTGTTAGTGTTGGATTTCAGACCTTAGATAAGGGACTGAGGTGCATATTTTATATACTAAAGCAGGTCTGGCCTCCAGGTTGTCCCAGCATCCCTCAGTCCCTACCTGGCACACCCTGACCCCAATCCTGAACTCTCCAGTCCCTATATAATCCAGACATTTTGGTCTCCCCTCTGTTGCTTTGTTTCCACCCCACTTCTGACACTTACTCTCTTTCCCCCTTCCCTCCCCTGTGTCCCTCCTCTTGGCAACTTCCCTGGACTCTAGTCCTTGGAGGCATGTGAACTCGCCCAAGAGCAGTTTCCTAATAAACCTGTGTGTATGTATTTTTAATGTGGATTGAATAGGCTCATTTCACCAGCAGAGAAATAACTTATCAGTCTCTCCTATGTCTCATATTATTTCAATTTAAAAAAAAAAGATTTATACCACAATTAGGATGGCTAAATATAGTTACAGATGTCCAGCTCTTTGGCTTCTGCCCCTTTCTTGGATCTTGTTTACAAAATTGTTGTCTCATTCAAGATAATGGATACTCAAACTCTTGCTAAAATGTAAACTTTCTGTCTCAGGATCTGTAAGACCATTGCAAGGTGAGGGTGGGGAGGACCTATAAAATTCCAAGCAAACAAATTAGCTTAAAACTTATAACAAAAAGGTTAATAATTAAAAATCTAGACATAGGTAATCGTAATTTGCTGTTGCATGCTTATATGTTACTTGAAATCAACTCTGTGCAACTTTTTAGATTAAGGGTACAGCAACAGGTCCCCAAGATATTTTGGATTAGGATAGATTTTTATATAATAACTTTTGTCCTGAAATTTTTAAATAAAAACAATATGATGTTTAACAAATAAAATACATTTGATAAATAAGGTTTATAAATTCCTAACATGGTTTATAAATTCAGATTAACAATAACCTGAAGTAAAGATACATGTCTAGCCTCTTTGTCTTTGCTAAGCCTTAACTATTTGGATAAACTGAGTCATACAAGAAAATATAACAGTCTGTAATGCTATACTATAAAAGAATTTAAAAAAAAATAAGGTTTCTGATCTCTCTATAAGTTACAGTTAAAGTTTTGAAAATTCCCAGTTTCTCTATGGGCTAAATTTATGACTTATGTTTCATTTTGATATTAGGAGAGCTTCCATTCAAAAATTGTAATTTCTGAGGCTAAAACTTAACATGGATAAAACTGTAAAATCCTAATCTTATTAAAGCTGCTAACTTCTTATAAACTATTAAGCATAATTAATGGAAGTTAATATTCAGTCATCTTATAAATGATCACGTTCTTTAATGTGCTCAAAGCTATATGCTTGTAATCATGCTAAGTACAATTGTAATTCTGTAAGACTCTGGGGAGGCTTAGCTTATGGGAGATACCCTCTACCCCCCAGTGAACAACATGGGGGATCGATGCAAACAGCAAGAGGAATTTATTGTTCTAGCATGCTGGGGTAGCCCTGCACACAAAGGAGGGAGAGAACGACCATGTGTAGCCCGTTCGGGGTGAGTTTTTATACAGTTTTCAAAGCAGCAGCCATTAGGTACAATGTGATTGGCAGAACAGTGTGACTTTTAAACTGATTGGTCTTTAGGGAATGAGGTGGCAAGGACTTTCCTTGTCTGTAGGTAGTGAAAGGTCAGTCTGCTATACGGAATGTGCCTACATGCTTTGAGCCCTCTTCCCCCCCCCCCCAAGGTGGATGATGGTGATGGTTGATAGTCGGTCCCCTCCCCTGCCCCCCCACCCTCCCCACCCCCCCAGTCTTAGGAATGTAATTAGCCTCTCCCTTCCCTAGGAGAGGGGTGCCTAAGTGTTCCATGACCTTTCTCCTCCAGGAGGGGAGGGGTTCCTGAACTGACCTCTTCAATTCATTTTCAGGGACAAGCTTTTTATTTAGCCTTCTGTGTTAAACCTAAAGCATGTAACTAAAAACAAACAGTTTGTTTAGCTCATATATACTTAAAAGATAATGGTCCTCTAACTTCTCAGAGATTGTTGGACTTGAAAGTCACAACTGCCGGACATTCCCCCTCGCAAAGACATGGAGACAGAGATCGATGCAATTAACAAGAGGTTTATTAATTATCAATTCCAACACGTTGGGGTCGTCCTGCGAATGGGACAGAGGTGACCCCGATCTCCTGAAGCTACCCAAAAGTTTTTACACAACTTTTGAGGTAGATCTTAGCAACAGCATGAGCTGGTTGCTTTTCATTGGTGAAGAGCATTTGGCCTTCTATACAATTGGAGGATTGTTAATAGGACATCATTGCGGGCATCCCCCACCCTAGGCCATCGTTCGAGGGGGCTCTACGTTGAGGAATGTCCCTCAGCATGTCCACAGGGATTTACAACTAGCCATATGACCTTATCTCGGAAGAGGGGAGGAGATGAGGTAGTCCTGGGCAATGCTCTCTGTCTATTAAGAAACATCTGCGGGTCAGTGGCCTCATCTCCTGGGTGGGGAGGGGAGGAAACATTTCCTTCAAGATCTACTGAATATTGCATTTAAAGTGTTTAATGGAAAAAAAGGCTTACTATGAAAGACAGACCTCAGCTCCTAGCAGTAACCCCAAGGTCTCCAAAGAAGGGGACACAATGACTCCACCAGGATTATGATAACACTAACTACTGGATTAAACTTCCTCAAATGCCTTAGGAATTGGTCACCAGGACCCAGCCCAAACTGTGGACAAGTGGGACACTGGAGAGTTGATTACCCCACTTTGCCTAGACAAGGTGAGGTCTGTCTCCCAAGTCCCCTCTCCACAAGAAAGCCTCTCAGATCTTCTGGGCCTGGTAGTCAAAGACTGCCACTGTCCTGGAACCTCTGTCCCCAACGGAGCACCATTGGAGCCTGGTGGGGAGACTGTCTAGGTAATGGATAAGTCTCTGTCATTTTAACTGATACAAAAGCCTTTTGGATTATACTTCCTGCTATAATTTATTCTTCTCAGATCTCTGATGACATTGCCAGCTAGGCTAGCTGAACTTCGTTAGTTTAATAGCAACAGGCAAACAGCTCCTTCCCCCCGGGTTGCAGTACCTAAATTCATTTCATATGTAAAAATCAGGCCTTTAAAAAGAACGGGCTTTGCACCGGCTGCCCTCTGTAATAACTAATCACGTCTCTGATAAATGATTAGATAAAAAAGGTTAAGAGTCTATACAAGTTCCGAGTGTCTAAGGAAGTGTCTTAAGGAGTATACAGCTCTGAGGATATGGACACTTAAGTAAGCTCCCGAGGGCCTAAGAAAATTATCTAAAGTATGTCAGTGCACATTGTGAAGGCATAAGAAAAAGAGTTAAGGTATATGAAGAACAGAAAATAGTTCTTTCTCCCTCCTAGGCTACTGTTTCACTAAGACTTTAGAAGTTCAGAGGGTTAGCCTTGGTTGCTCAGCGGAGTTCTGGGAAGCTAGTAGAGCAATGCCTCCTTACTATTCAGTTGCAAGCTCAAGATTTTCATTTCCCTTTGGTTGTCTTCTAAATACAGACTTAAGGGTGCTTCTCATTGGGCTAAAACATCTCTGTGCATTCTATCTATCTATCTATCTATCTATACATACATACATACACACACACATATATATACATATATATATATATATATATATACACATATATATATGGACATTGGAAAAAAAGTTCATGTTTTTAGCCCAAAACCATAGCTTTTGCTATGACTCAAAGGTGTGAGTCTACTCTGGCTGTCTTGCAGAGGTCTGTTAGCTGATTTTCCTACAATGTGGATTTTAGTACAGATTACAAACAATGGTAATGCTAATATAGCTAAAACTTTTCTCTCTTTTTGTAAACTAAAAAAAAAAAAAAAAAAAAAAGATCATGTAAGCTTTAAGGAATTGTGGGAGTCATAAACTTGGATCCACCTCTCACAGGTTGAATGGGCTCCAGAGTGTTACAGTCTAAATTTCCCCACCTGCCTATCCCCAAGGATAGGATCTCTCTGTCTCTCTCCCCTGGTCTTAGGACTCCTCCCATTCCACCAACTACCAGGATAATGGGCCTAAAATTTCCAAATGTAGGATTTTCCTTTAAGTTCCTAAATCTTAACTTCTATTCCTAGTCTACATAATTGTTCCAGTAGATTCCCAATCAGCTAAAGACTGCACACTGCTCCAAACATACCAGCCTCATGTGGTCCTTTAAAGCTAACAAACCCTGGGCTTAAAGCCAATGTAAGCCAGATGCTTCTGACAAACTTTCCTACCAGCTTGAGGCCCAGCTTTGGGCCAGCATTCCAGGCTGTTCTGAAGCCACCCATACTTCACTAGCCTCAGATGGTCCAACAAAACCTGGACAACAAACCAGATGTACCTTGCCCCACTCCAGGCCTTTGTCCATCATTCCAGCCTTTCTGGGCCTGACCATGATGTCCTAGTTTGGCTGAGAAGCAGTTACAGAGGAGACTACAACACTTTATCATAAAGAAAAGCCTGGAATGTTAGGTCCAAAGAAAACCAGTTCCCCTCTGCCAAAGGAGACATTTTCCTACCACTGTCAAAAGAAACAAATGGTGTCTACAGTGCTTCTCAGCACACTAAAGTTCATGCCGGCCTCTAGGCACCTTCAGTATTACAGACACCTGTTAAAATTAGAGAGTTACTGTTGTGTTTTATAAAAAGATAAAGGGTGAGAGGGAGTGTGCTGTGGTGGATGTGTAGTCAAGTATGGGAGAAGGGGGTGCCTCCGCTAGCCCAGGCTGAGGCATCCCCTCCCCTGAGGGACCGGTCACACGATGGTATAGTGTAGAATAGAGTTTATTCAGGGCATGGGGAGGGGAGTTGAGAGGGTAGTAGAGGTTGAGAAAGGGGGGGAGAGAGAGAGAGTAAGAGAAGGGGAAGGGGAACAGAGAGAGAAGGGGGAAGGGGCAAGAAGACAAGAGCAGGAGAGAGTGGAGGGGGCAAGCTGCCCCTTTTCTAGTGAGTCAGCCAGACCTGGCCATTGCCGGGTAACTGTGGGGCGGAGCTTAGACAAAATGCTAATAGTTACAAAAAGGGTTACTCAAGGTGTAAGGGGGCTGAGATCTGATTGAATGACAATTAAAATATCAACCTTCATCCCTACATAAATGTGAGCCAATGATTTGATTCATTTGATTCAGAGACCGTGGGAAATGTTATGGCTAATAAAGCTCCATTTTATGCTAGGCAGCATCCATCTTGGTATTCAAAGCCGTTTCCTCTGACTCCAGTCCCTGGAAGATAAGCTCCTTGTAACTCTGATCCAGTGACCCCCCACCCAAACATGTACAGCTGTGACTAGCTACTTGTTATGACTAACCGCTTTTTGCTTCTGTAACTTGCTTATGCAGATACCCAAAGATTATTTTGAGTTGCCTTAATTACTCAGGTTAGCAGAACAGCAGTGTTTACTTGCTTACATAGATATTGAAGGTCTTCTTGTATTTTTCCCTCTTTAAATGTTATTCCCTGTTGTAGTAATATTTGATCCCAATCAAAGGTTTCCACCTCGCCTTGATCATTCAGTTATATTTATGATAAGCCTTTAATCGGCACTGGAGCTGGGCAGATATCTCCCCTCTAAGCTATTAAATCTACCTTCCCACCAATGACTCCGAGTTATAACTTGTCATGTTCCATCTGGGCAGCTCTTAACTCCAATTAGTCAGTCCTCATGGCCATATTGTCAAGATTCCTACCCCATGGCGTCTTTTCTACTTTCCACCTTCCTCCTCTTCCTCCTGGTCTCTCCTCAGACCCCAAGCCCAGAAACCAACCACCTGTCTACCCAGCTATAGTCTACAGGCATCTTTATTCAACAATCAGGGATAACTTGGGTGTGGGGGCAAGGTTACATAGCATCACTTGGGTCTATGTGCAGAGACTCTCATCCCTGGGGGCAACCAGGCCTTGAGGGCCAGTATTTTTTAGCATTATAGTACATAGCAAAAGACCAAACCTCAACAATTCTCCACATCCCTCCTTCATGGAAATCCCAAATTTGACTTGGAGATTGTTCATCCTGATAGCAGCTAATCGATAAATCATTTAATTATTGGATTTAGTCCATGGTCTTCCCCCAAAGGTTACAAACTCCATAACAGCTCCCATCATGTAAGCTAGCTAGAAGAGAGGGAGAAAGAATTCTTCATGCCCTGATTTTCTTCTTTGTTCCATTTAATTCTATTGAGATCCCAAAACTATGGGATGATGCCTCCTACTTTTAGGGTAGATGCCATGCCTTTAGTTGCTCACCTGTGCAAACACTCTCCGGATACACTGGGTTTTTCTTATCTCCTAGGTGCTTCTCAGTCCGGCAAAAGATAACAACCCAAAGTCACCAATACAAGCCCACTCCTCCTCAACTTGACACCTAAACCATTCTCCTTAGACTGTGACCAAAGCCACTGAACACAGAGAAGAGAAACAGTTTCTAGTCTGATGGCGCACTAGACTTTGGTTCAGTTAGCTGAAACAGGAAGTGAAAAGGCTAAGTGGGAGTGGACATATCAGCTGAGTCCAGAGGACAAGGCTATCCTAAGAAATGTAAACTCGGAGCCCTCTGTGAGGCAGAGAAATGAATACACAGCTCTGGCCTCTACACAGGTAGTGAGAAAATGGCACAGAACAGGTGTAACTCCCACCAAATGAGAGAGTATGGATCATGAGCAAAACTAAAGGCAGCCACTGTGTCAGAGGCTGCGTTCTGTAGCTCCTGCCTTCACCAGCAGAGGGGCAACTGTCTAGGACATGAACCTGTGCTGACATCTGGGGACCCAAGCCACCTGACAGATGCCAACTGCAGAAATGTACCCCAGAGAAGACTGGAAAGACATCCACCTCGGCAAAGAACAGGGGATGGGGAAGGTAATTAGTTTTTGTGGAACGGAAGATCTGGCCTATTTCTTGCTCTGGATTTAATCAACTCAATGCCTGAAAGGTTGGCAAATGATAGAAGTGGGGGAAAAGAAATTATTACAAATGAAGGCTGCCTCTCTGTGGATCCAGCTGACCCTGAAGGCAGAGCAAGCCAATGGCTGGGCTGGAGCTCATGGCACAGCTGTTGAACAAGACTGAATCTATGGTCCTGAAGGGAGGCAGGAGAGAACAGAGGCCCAAGAAGGAGCTCAAGCTGCGAATTCCTGGTGGAGAAGTCGGTGGGGTAATGGTCCACTTGGGATAGTTACTGACAGCTGCACTGAATAGGTCAATGAAAAGTTTTAAGTCCTTTTTCTTGATGGCCAGACCAAGAGCAGGCTTGAGCTTTCAAAAAGCATCTTTGTGCCTAAATTTAGGGATACAGCATTTTAGAAGGCAAAACCCACAAAGATACATCAGTTAGAGAAGGGTCAGGGTAACCTTGAAATGTTCATTCTTGGAAGAGCATAGTGAGTATTTTAGATGCAACTTGATAATTATTCTGGTTAATATATCTGTACCGTAATCAACGCCATGGAAATCTCAAATGTATTGCCATGACTTTGTGGGAAGGAACGTAGAGGGTGGAGAACTGTCTAAGCAGACACAACATGGAATCAAGGCAGAATGGTGTTACCTTGGTCATTTCACTCCCTCATTTTTTTAAAGTTATTTTCAAATCTTGGCTAAGGGGTAAATACTGAGTCTTGAGTATCATTAACTTAACAGAGGTAATTTATTATACATGGCCCCACAGTAGGTCTTATAAAAGGAAGCATAAGGGGCCAGCCAGACCAGTGAGGAAGCTTGTGAGCCATGATTTTAATTCAACATTTCATGGTACAAGAAATTGATCTATGTTCCTATTGTCTTTTATGTAAATCATTTTTAACTTTTTGTAAAATTTCTTTGATAACTCCTGATTTGTTAGTACAGAAACAAGAAGCCTCTCCCATCTTCTTGTAAAGTCCTCTCTTGGACATGAAAATCGAGTCCTAAACCTAACTGGTATGGGGAGATACTTCTGTCAGAGATCTTACCTGGACATGGAGCATATGGAGGAAGAACTGAAGGTGCCTGAGGTCTGTCTGCTTCTATCTGAAAACTTCTCTGTTACGGGCCCATTTCTCCCAGTTAGGGCCGTAGATCTCAAGGCAGCAGTCCCTGAGACTGCATTCCTACCATCATTGGCATGAGGAGAGGAAAAAGTCTCCTGTCCAATAGGGAATAAAAGGTGGCCCCCCTCTGGTCCTGAATAAAAATGCACATACAATACTTAACACTGGATTACTATATAGATGTTCTGAGGCCATATAGCAGGTGAGACCCATGGTACACGCAAACCAAGTTCCTGTGGGAGCAAACTAAGTTTCTGAATTAAGAGTAACTGTGAGACTAGTATTACAAGAGGCAGAAAAAAAGGGGGGGGCTATAGCCAATCATGTGTCCTATTGTGAGAAAGTCTTACCTGAATGGATCTGGTCCAGGTGAGATGGTTCGTTTCTGGTCCTGGTCTGGAATAGGCTTGGCAAGGGAGTGGTGAATCGAAGCAGATATCCATCCCCTTGATTGCAGCTGGTGTTGTCAGGGTGACAGTGTGAAGTCCTTTCCAGTCAATCCATTTTTCTGAAACTTCTTAAAGTACACTTGGTCCCTGGGTCAGAATGAATGATGAGGCACTGCAGAAAGATCTGGAAAGATGTCTCCAACTCTAGAATGGACTGCAGTTTGGACCTGTTGGAAAGACTCGAAATTAGACTCATCTCCTCAATGATAGGATTTCTTAATCAGGGCAACAAAGGAATGGCCTTCCAAACATAATCTCACAGTGAGTGAATCCTGCCTTGTAGGGGATCCATTTTGTTCTAAGAAGAGCCAGGGGTAACAGGTTGGACCAATTTTTACCAGTTTCCAAAATTTATTTAGATAAGTGGACTTACTAATGCAGTTCATGTGTTTAACCTGTCCAGAGCTCTGAGGTTGGTAGGAACAGTGAAACTCCTAGAATACATTTAAGGACTTGCTGACCACTTGGGCAAAGGGAAGACAGATCCATTATCTGATCCAATAGACGGGGGCAGCCTGAATGTAGGAATAATCACATGTAAGGGAGTCTTGCCCATTGTCAGAGCAGCTTCCCTCCAGGTATCAAAGGCTTTTACTCATCCCGAGAAGATGTCCACAAACTTTAACAGGTAATTATACCTGATGTGAGAAGCTTTCGTCTCTGTGACATCAACTTTCCATTTCTCACCAGGAGCTAGCCCCTTCAGAGGAATGGCGAGGAATCCTTTGGCCTTTGCATTGGGTTAATCTGTGTGCAGGAGAGATATTTTGAGGCACCCTGTGCAGCCATCTCCCAGAGAAGCAGAATGCTAACTGGAGGATAATAACTCAGTCTGGTAAGATCCATGGTCCAGTTGTATCCTGTTTAGCATTCCTAGGGATGGTCCCTGTCCCCTTCTTCTCGGGAGTCGATGGATGGGGGAAGGAGCTAGGAATCAGGAAAAGCAATGGGCAAGACAGAAAGTGGCTCTGCAGAAATCTCTGCTGCTAATTGGGCTGCCTCATCTGCCCTCTGATTTCTATGGGCTTCAAGCATGTTGGCTGTTTGATGCACCTTGCAATAGATAACAGCCACCTCTTTGGGGAGTCAGATTGTTTTAAGGAAAGCAACAATTTCCTCTTTGTTTTTAACAGTTTTTCCTTCAGCTACCAGTAGGTCTCTGCCTCAAGTAGGGGAGTGTCCTAGAGGTCTGGGTGGATAGCCTGATATATGTCCAGCAAGTTCCCACAGTCAGGGAGGTGGACCTCAGGTTGTCATCAGGCATGGATGTCACAGGGTTAAGACTGTACCACAGCAAAAGTGAGATGGAGCTGATTAAACAATAGACTCTGGTATTGACTGATAAGGGTACTTGACACCCAGTAGTCATTTGTTCCTTTGGGAGGGTTTCCCCAGCAGGGGGAGCTGTTAAAGTCAGGTTCTGGCCCAGGGTGAGCTTGTCAGCTTCCCTAACTTGTGTAGAAGTTGCAGTTATGCCATGCAAACAAGATGGCCAACCAGAGACCACCATGTCCAGACACTTGGACAGATATTACAGGCTTTGGCCAGGGTGCCAGGGTCTGAGTCAAAACATCCTTTGAGTCTCATGGATGAAAAGGTGAGATGGTTCAATGTTATCTGGTGGCTAACGCTGGAGGTGGGGTTAGAGGTGGGGTTAGGTCCCAAAAACTTGTTCCTCTGCTTCATTCTGGTTCAAAGGCTGATCTCTCTAGTGACAAAACACAGGGTCTGGGCTATTTCATCTAACTCAGGAATAAAGAGCCTGAAATATCTACCATGCCCAGGAATTCTCTTACTTGCTTCTTGGTTTGGATGGCATTGATTCTTTCTGGGCAGTGCTGAGAGTTCTCCTACCTTGAGTGGTCTTGTATGCCGGGTAGGAGACTTTGTTTGGAAGAGTGAGCCTTTTTCTTGGAGATGGAATGTCCGGAGCAGTTGGAGCAAACCCTTTATGACTTTCAAATGGATGGCAGTGTTTGGCTCCTGTCAATAGAATATCATCTATATACTGGAGCAGAGTTGAAGTGTGTTGTGACACTGGGAATCCTGCTAAGTCTTTTTGTAATGTGTCTCCCAAAGAGTGTAGGGGAATTTTTGAACTCTTCAGGTGGTCGTGTCCAGGAGAACTGGCTAGTCTTACTACACATTGGATCAGAAAGGCAAACGTGGGCTAGCTAACTGGCACCAAGGAAATAGCATTCTTAAGTCTCAGGCCTGTATAGACCTCGTGGTCTGGCGAGATTTGGAACTGTAAGATGAATGGTTTCTATCCATTTATTTGCTTCCTGGAGATCCTGAACTGGCTGATAACCTGAGGTCCCTGGTTTATGCCCAGGCAGGAAAGGCAGATTCCAAGCCGACTGCCATGGGGGAAGGCAAACAGCCTCTTGATATGGGGAACAATTTCCAGCCTAGTTTTGTTCTGTTTTGTTTTGTTTTGTTTATCACCAGGCCCTCACTGGTGTGGCTATAGTGAAGAGACTCACCAGAACTGGTGGGTAGTATGTACCACGCTAGGAGGACTTTTCTCAGCCCATATCTTAGGGAATTGTTGTTGCAAATCCTGGAGCAGGGTCCCTGGGTCTGGATTTGTTTCTGCTGTGGCACCTTGGAGAGCTAGAAGATGTTCTTCAGACAGAGAGCAGTTCAGCTGAGTTGGTAGGCAGGGGTAAAGAAGAGTAAAGGTGACAATGGTGTGATAAAGTTCAAGAACACTCAGGAAAGATCCCTAGACTCAATTCACATTTTAAAGATTTATTTTTATTTACTTTATGTGTATGAGTACACTGTAGCTGTCTTCAGACACACCAGAAGAGGGCATCGGATCCCATTACAGATGGTTGTGAGCCACCATGTGGTTGCTAGGAATTGAACTCAGGACCTCTGAAAGAGCAGTCAGTGCTCTTAACCTCTGAGCCATCTCACCAACCCTCAATTCATATTTTAATTAATCAAATTTATTAAAGCCACTAGCAGGGTCACCCACAGTCTTTGGCTCAAGTCAGAGACATGCTACCCAGAGGCAGGTGAAGGAAGGGCTTTTAAAGATGAAATCTTGAAGAGCTTTTCCTCTCTGCCAAGATTAGATAGTCAAGGTGACTTCAAATAGTCCTTGGATGTCTGCATGAGCAGGTAATAAAAACCAAAATCAGCAACTAGTCATATCACAACAAGCAGACGGTCATGACTGTACCAGTAGCTGAGGTTTAAAAAAAAAAGTAAAAAATAAAATTAAATTAAAAAAGCAGCCTCCCTTTTATCTCAATTCAGATCTCTACCCTATATCCCCTTTCCTTTGAAGTAACCGGTCAGAAGGAATTATTGACACACATCCCAGGTGGAGAAACAGGTACAGGGGACAAATTCCAGGAGAGAGTTGGGGGCTCGGGCTTATTAGAAAAACGGTCTCTGAGTCTTCCAGTTATGCTGATCTGAAGTAGAGAAATGAGTAAAAATCAAGGAAAGGGTGACGCCCTTCTTTTAAACTATTGCCCCCTGCCTCTGGAGAGGGCGGCGTCTTATGTGACAGACAAAAAACAAAACAAACAAAAAAAAAAAACCAGAGGCTGGGACATGAGTTCAGTATGCGGCATGGTGGGCCCTCAAGCTGGGAAGCCAAAGGTGCCTCCAAAACCGAAGGGCAGTAGGCAAAGGGAGCAGCCACCGCCCTGCGCGGGAGCGCCAAGGCCACCCGCCCAGGCTCAGGCCCCATCCAGTATCCTCGACGGAACCCAAAGCGAATCCAACCTGCCCAGGGCCCGAGATTGTCACGTGAAGCAGGTCAGGGCTAGGGACAGACCCCCAACAACAGATTCTGGGTGCAAACCAAAAGACAAGCAGCTAACATCGGCAGAGGGTACCACCTATTGGCAGAATATGGGAAAGGCAGCAGAATTTTAACCTATTGGTCAATCCGTCAGATAGATCCATTTTGGGACAAAACGAAGACACCAACAGCAAAATCAAGAAATCAATTAAACAATTCCCAAACCCAAACGTGCCTGTCACATGTTCAATCAATTCTCTGGGCCAAACTTGCCTTTCGTGTCTTCAATCACCCACACAGTTGGCCAGCCATTCATTCCAGCAAAACCTAAACCAGACCTCTCAGGAGAGGCAGAATCAGGATTCAGAGTCCCTACTATTGACGTTCCAACTTAATATGGAAGGAAGATTAGGAAAGAATTTCCTATCAAAAATTGTCTTCCTAAACCAGGACTAGGGCCTTAAATATCCATCCATCTTATCCTGAAGAGACTCCCTCTTTGGGGCCTATCTCTCTTATCCAGAAGGCTCCCATGGGAGCCTTCACCCAGAATTCAGTATACAGACTCAACCTCCTACCAATGACAGAAAGATTCTTTACTGGGAACACAGCAGTCACTCCCTCTCTGGACTCAATGAGAGGCATGGGACCCTGGAGTGCTCCCAAGGAGGCACCTCCTTTGCAGCCTTTCCTGCACCAGAAAGGCCAGCAGCCAGGCTGAGTCTCATGGAGCAGAGGGTGGGAAATCTCATGTGACCTCCAATGTTATGATCCACATGAGATACTTATTGACAACCATACTGATTAAGACAATAATTTTAAGTCCTCCTTTATATTAATGGCCAGACCAAATAGGGGCTTGAGCCTTCAAAAAGTCTCTTGGTGCCTAAGCTCAGGGATACAGGTTTTTTAAAAGCAAAATCCACATAGATACATCAGTTACATGAGGGTCAGAGTAACCTTCAAACATCCACTCCTGGAAGAGCATAGTAGGTATTGTAGACCCAACTGGCCAATTATTCTGTTTAACACATCTAGACCATAGTCAAGGCCATGGAGATCTCAGACCTGTTGCCAAGGTAGATGTGACTTTTGTGGAAAGAAGTGTAAAGGGCTGAGAACCATCTAAGTACACACAGCTCAGCTCACACAGTTTGTGGGAGCCATTCTCAGTCCTATGGCCTGGGCTTCAATCAGCAAGTCTGAATGTGGTGGAGGCTGGGGAGTGGGTACTTCTTCACTTTGTTTTTTCAGGCAGGGTTTTGCTGCCCAAGCTAACCTTGAGCTCACACTCCTCCTGCCTCAGCCTCCCATGTGCTGGGTTTACAGTGGTATGTCGCCACACCCAGTGGCGTTGTGTGGTTCTGAGGGGCTCCTGGCAGTTCTGACAGCTGTTCCAGGTACCTGCAAAGGACAAGGTGCATGCCATTGCCCAGTGGTCCTCAACCTTCCCAATGATGCGACTCTTTAATACAGCTCCTCATATTATGATGACCATAAAGTTATTTTCTTTGCTACTTCATTACTGTAATTTTGCTACTGTTATAAACCATAATGTAAATCTTTTTTGGAGACAGAGGGTTGCCAATGGGGCTGCGATGCACAGATTGAGAACCATTGTAACACAGTTGAATCTTATGAGATAGAGGGTTGCCAATGGGGCTGCGATGCACAGATTGAGAACCACTGTAACACAGTTGAATCTTATGTCAGTTGTGCGTGTATTTTCAGATTCTGTGCAAAGCATTAGCTACATGAAAATCAGAATTTCGAGACTATTATTTGGCATATAGGTATAGTAGATGTAAATAAAAGAGAGCTAATTTAAGCAAACATATTAAGTATTCATGCAGATAAAAGGTAGACATAACTAGGTATGGTGGTGCATGCTTTTAAGTCCAGATACTTGGGAGACAGAGGCAGGCAAGTCTCTAAGTTCAAGGCCAGGCTGATCTACATATAGAGCTGTGTGCCAGCTAGGGATACATAGTGAAACAGTCTCAGAAACAAAGAAAACAAAACAAAACAAAAATGTGAATATAGGAAAATTTGAGCTATACAAATTAGTAATATTAGCTAAATATGCAAATAAAGTGAGGGTGAGACTAATTGGGGTGTAGCTCAATGTATTAGAGTACCTGAGGCCTGGGTTCCTATCCAGCACCAAAACACACCATAATAAAGTAAGAATGAAGCCTCAATTAACAAAACAGGAGTCCACCATCCATCTTTCCCCTCCCCTCAGAGAGCCTGCACACAAGGTGGATGGGGGAGGCCAAGCACAAGATGAGCAAAATAGGGTCTGATTGGGAGTGAAGGCGGAGAGCACCAGAGGGCCTGGAGGGAAGAAAGCCTTCCTCAGGAGTCTTAGGCCTGGCTCTTTAGTCAAAGGCCTTCCCCACAGAGATCCTTAATGAAGCAGTTCTCTGAGACAATTCTTCCTTGTTCATATTGCTTTATTTTTATGGTGTGAATGCATACACTTTATACAGGGTGAGCCAGGAATTAAATACCTTTGGGGGGAAGGAATGTCCTGAAAGAGAAGCTCATTGGCTGAAGGCTTAAGTTTGTCTAGATACCTCCTTAGCATGGAGAAGAACTCCAGGTGTTATGCTACATGACTGAGTGTCCCCTGGTCCTCACAGTGGGGCATTGTGGTTACAGAGCAGGTACAGAGGGAATGGCTCCACTCCTGCTGTCAAATCTCTGAGATACTCCTCCCTCCCCCAACCCACCCTGGGTTTGAGCTCATTTAACCTTACCAGTTCTTATGCCTGTCTGGTAGTGTGATCCCACATATCCTACTTCTATTACTTAATACTGAAATGAGATGAGACAACACAAAATGAGACGAGGAAGGTGGAGACGGCTGCAGACCTGGAGGTCCTTAAACATTGACTTACTTAGGATTTCTATGGCTATGAGAAAGCCATGGCTTAAACAACTTGGGAAGGAGGCTCCTTTCTGTCAGTGGGGTTAGCCTTTAATGGGAAAGTACCCAATTAACTAATGCTCACAATAATAAGCAAAGTGGAAGAGCAGAGCAGGTTTGATTGAAATGTGTGATGGGGTCCAGGCTGTTTTGAGGAGCTTGGGCAGCTTTCCAGAGTAAGAGGAACGTTCTCGAGGTGTGTAGGCACCAGACAAAGGGAACTGGGGAGGGAGATATTGTGGATTTGGTCTAATGCCACTTGTATTATGTTAATCTGGTCTCCCAAATTGCACAAGAATCTGCTCATCTGCATACAAGAAACTGAGGGAACCCTGCTCCCACTTGGTTTTGATTGGTAATAAAGTTGCTGGTGGCCAATGGTTGTGCAAGGAGACAGAGGCAGGACTTGGGGGATGCGGGGCAAGGGACAAAGGAGAAGGGGAAGATCTAGCCGCCCTGCCAGGAAAGGAAGAGAGACATCAGGCCTGAGAGGTACAGAAGACAGAGAGATGATCATCATGTAGGTGCAGGGGAATGCAGCTGAGGGGCTGCAGGTCTGGGTCCAGGGCAGCAGAGATGGAATATAGATTTTAGTCAGTAATAACTCAGGAATATCGGATGAGAGTGTATTAGCCACGTGGAGGTTAGTAAGTGACCCAGCCATTGAGCTGTTAAAGGAATACAAAAATGTGTGTGTGTGTGTGTGTGTGTGTGTGTGTGTGTGTCTTTAATTCAGAAACCCAGAACATTGTGACAGGTAGCAAGAATCACTACCACCACCACCGCTGGGATCCATTTGAGTAGAGTTAATTGGGTTCTGCTACAGGGAATGTCAGGCAGATAGAACTGAGGAGGCCATGGTACCTTGTATCAGAGGGGTGAGATTTATAGAATAGATCTGGGAAGAGAAGAGCAAAAGGAATGGACTTGATTTAATTGCTGGGTTAAAGGTACCAACATGGCACCAAATGGCAGTGTTCCGTGAGCAATGGAGTTTATAGGTTGAATACAATGATCTACACTTAAGATTTGGGAATCTTCAGCAAACATAGAACATCCAAAACTATCAGGATGAACAAGATCTGAGGTCAGTATTTAATGACAGAGGGAAAATGGCTGCACATGGCTCTCAGCTATTAAGGCAAGGAGGCAGAGATTTACAATCTTGGAGCAGACAAGGAAATACCAGCCAGAAGCTGCCAGTTATGGGATATTACTCTTAACCCTTATCATTTGTACATCCTGGCTGAATCCTGGTTCTCACACTCACAAAGAGCCTCACACATGGACTTTTGACTTCTATGTAAGGCAGTGGGGTGTGTGTGTGTGTATGAATGTGTGTGTGCACATTCCCATGCATGCACCAAGCATGTGCACTTGTGTGATATCTGTGTATACTTGTGATAAAAGTGTCCATTTGCTATTAAACATTTAATATATATCACACATTATAATGTCTACATCCTAGGCAGGCTTTGAACTTGCTGTACAGGAGGAGATGGCCTTGAACTGTGGATCTATCCACCTGAGTGCTAGGATTACAGGCATGTGCCACACACTTAGTTTTATGAAGGGCTAAGGATCAGGGTCTGAGCTTTGTGCATGCTGGGAAGCTCTCCGACCAACTGAGCTACATTCCTGTTCCCTTATACTACAACTGTTCCCACAAGGCTTAATGGTCCTTCATTTCAAAAACAAACCCGAAATCTTAAAAAAAAAAGCAGCAACAGTAACAGTCTGACCTCCAACTTCGGAGAGGAACTGAATGTGTAGGTGAGATTTCACATGTACCCTCAGTGGCCCCGCTAAGCTGTCTGTGATAAACATGCTGGAGTTTTTGAAGTCATTCTTTTCCAAGGATGGTCTTTGGGGCCGGATGAAGTGTCTCCAGCATCCCCTAGAATAGTTTTTTGGGATCTCTAAAGAGTTCTATTTTTTTTAAAGATTTATTTAGTGTTCTGCTTGCATATATATATATATATATATATATATATGCCTGCATGCCATAAGAGGGTGCCAGATCACATTACAGATGGTTGTGAGCCACCATGTGGTTGCTGGGAACTGAACTCTGGACCTCTGGAAGAGCAGTCAGTGCTCTCAACCTCTGAGCCACCTCACCAGCCTGAGTTCTAATTTTTAAGCTAGGAAAACTACCAGGAATTTTCAAGTTTGGGGTGAAAGAACACTGCATCCAAACATGGACTCTAATCCTAGAACATTCTGTGTGCTTGCTCAAAATGCACGTGAGCCATCCACTCGGATCAGGGTAAGATATTCAGGTGGTTTCCCTTGGCAACAGTAAGCAGAGTTGAGTGTAAGGAGTTCTTTATAGTATACAGCTCAAGTCTTATGGCTAAATTAGTGAGGATTTGCAGACCGGAACTCAGAATTGAGGTCAATGGTACCCTTGAGCTTCTTCATTGAACAAGAAAAAATTCAATTGAGCAGCTTCAAGTTTGGACATTCCTACATGACTTAATGTCATTTCCTGTTGCTATGATAAAATATCCTGTCCAAAGCAACTTAACTAGGGAAAGTATATCCCTAAATGAATCATCACATCCACAGTCAAGAGCAGAGAGGGGACGAATATGTGCACACTTCCGATCAACTCACTTTCTCTACTCTTATATTGTCCGAGGAACAGCCCCTGAAATGCTGCTGCCCACACTGGGAGAGACACAAAGTGAGTTCCAGGGCAGCCAGGGCTACACAGAGGAACTCTGCCTTGAAAAACCAAAAGAAAAAAGAAAAATTATCCAGATAGCTGTCCACATTTCTAAGAATGCTGAGAAGAGAGAGGTGTGAAGGAGAACACACACACCTATCTAGGAATACTGACAAGAAAGAGGTGTAAAACACATACACACACGCACACACACACTGCTTCTCTACTTGATACTCAAAGCTCTCATCCTCCCTGACCCTCACCTACCCCAGCAAGCCTCCTGAACCACCTCCCAGCTTCTCCTTCAATCCCTACCAGTTCCATTCTCTTCCACAAGGATATCATAATTCAAGCCACAATTTGCCAACCCCAAAACCTTCAGTGGCTTTCTGTTGAACACTGAATCAAGCCCATGGCACTCAGGACCTCCTTGGTCTTTTCTCTCACTGGGGGTGGGGAATCTTTAACCCCGAAGCAAACACACAAATAAAACCTGAAATGTTTAAAAACCTGACACTTGGAGCACTGCCTTGATATCACACTACTGGGAAACACCACACCTAGCCTCACAGAGCAGGTGGCAATAAAATACAGACGTTTTAAAGACATCGTGCAACATTAACCTCAGGCTGTGAGCACAAGGCATGTATTGAAACAGGAATGAACTGTTTGCTTAGGCTTGATTCCATCCCAAGGTCCATCTTTTGAATATGCTTTAAAAGTTAAAATGTCTAAAGGATCTGAAATCTGAAGCTCTGGCCAGTGAAAGACTGTCTCAAGAACTAAGATGGAAAGTGACTGAGGAAGATACAGGACACCATCCTCTGACCTTCACATGCCTCTCACACCTGTATCTACCCATAAATAATCCCATACTCACTTGCACTCACTGTCCACAGGTCTAAGAGCCAAGGCAGAACTGCAGGGGTTCACTATCCCTCTGAAGCCTACAGGATGGGTTCACAGGGAGCAGTCCCAGGAAGCCGCATTCCAAACTAAGCCTGAACATATAGAGCTCAGGTGTCGGGAACCTGCCTTTTACAGCCTAGTCAGAGGTTCTCTGGGGAGCTGGACCTCTCCATACTAATAACGAGGACTAGCTTCCTCTACCTGTTAGCCTCTGGGAGAAAGGCCAGTTCTCAGAGAAAGAGCCAAACCTTTGCAAGCCTCCGAGCTGGGGAGCCTGCCTAAGAAGCTCTCCCCAGTGCTGAGGAAAGGGAAGAGAGAACAGGAATGTACACAGGAGGTGTGCAAAGCAGCCCAGAGAAGGCTGGCTGCATGTTGGTCAGGGTTATGGGATGTGGTCCCCTCTGTATCATTCATTGCCTGCTTTTGCATCTTCAGAAGTGGTTTCCTTGGTATTTTGAAGACTTCATAGAAATGTATCCATCAAACATCCATCTCCATGTCCGAACCTTCAACTATCCCCCTCCCCAAGCCTTCTCAATTTTCGGGGACACTACATACGCCTTGTTCTCTCTGTACTTCCAATCATATCTTCCCACACTCTGTGATGCTTTCTCTCACTCCACTTGGACATGACTGTCTTCTAAGACATGTGCGCAGCCCTCAGCCCTCTCCCTGCTCTGATGTAGAGCACATTCAAACAGTTGCAACTACAGCTTCTTCCTGGGGCATCTCTAGTCTTGTCCCTTCACTCATGTTCACTCCTGACCTCTCAGCAGGGATGCTGGACTACAGCTGCTGTCACTAAATCACAGGTCCCGTGCCTGATCCCTCAGCTGCCACACATGGGCTCCCTTTCACCAGCACTATTGTCTCTTTTCATAGCTTCACCAAGGGTCTGACCTTGATGTATCTCCACCTTCTTCTTCTCACCTTATGTAGAGTCCCACTGATTCTATGGACCATTTGTTTGAAACCTCTCTGGGGGCTGTCCTCAGCTTAGGACCATTTACATTGTGACTGGCTCAGTCACTGAAGGGGGTTATGGTCTCACATGTTTGCAAAGCTGGTGGCTCCACACAAGACACTTTCTGGAATGGCCAGGCTCTGTCAAGTGTCTGTTTTCTTTTGTGTAATCGAATGTGGGAGATGGGTGATTTATACTTCTGTGTGACTAGAATTCTTAGTCATGCATATTCCATTTCCACAATAAAATGTAGTTCTACCTAGATGTTCTTCCGTTTCTCGGAGTTCCTTCAGATGAAACAGAAAGGGTCTCAGAAAGAGATGCAGATGCTCAGGAGGCTCCCTGAAAGAGAGAGATCTCTCTGCAGCACACAGCTTACGAAAAATCTGACTTCCTAAGATTCACAATTGGTAACATTTATCAGAATATAAAACATTGTTGTATGCAATATAGAGGCAGTTGTGAATGTTTCGAAATGTTACCAATTTGTTTTGCTCACTCTTTGGAAGAATAACTGAACGAGTTAGTGAACTTGGTGGCTTTAGAAATTTGACAGGTTAAGCTGGGTGTAGTGGGAGTTTAATCCCAGAACTTAGGAGGCAAAGGCTGATGAATCTCTGTGAGTTCAAGGCCAGTTTGGTCTACTAAGTGAGTTCCTGCCAAAAAAGGAAAGAAGGAAGGAAGGAAGGAAGGAAAGAAGGAAGAAAGGAAGAAGGGAAGGAAGGAAAAGAAAGAATTCAACAAGCTTCAATGTGAAATTTGTACCTCTGATGGTTATCTTACTTAATATGAGTTGTCTTTAATGATGCTGATATTGCCATCCCCATGAGAATGAACCCCTACATATCTTGAAGATTATTTTAGATTTTGTGAGTCCTATACATTGAATCTATTCAACTTGTTCACTGATGTAGTCAAGGCAACCAATAAGCAAACGGACAGGGCTGTGTTGAAACAGAACTTTGTTTAGACATGTTGAGACTGGAATTGCATATACATTTCACATGTCATCTGTTTCTTATCTTTTAGATAGAAAGCTTCTCACCTGTAGAGTTTGTTGTCATAACTTCACGGAGACCTCCAAAGGGCCCAGAAGACTTCCTGGCTCACAGTGGACATGGAAAGACTTGGTTGAATAATTCAATGGATGGGTGAGTGGCCTGCAAAACTCTCAGTGAACCACTGGTTGGGGTTCAGGTCATTTGATAATAAAATGTTTCTCTGTTATGTGAGCTTGGTCTTTAGAAATGAGGTTGTATACCTTCTACTTCAAAGGCCCTGTGGTGGTTTGAATGAGATGGCCCCCCACCCCCATCCCATAGGCTCATATATCTGCATGTTAAGTCCCCAGTTGATTAGGTGTTTAGAAAGATTGGGATGTGTGCTTTTGTTTAAGAGAGGTGTGTGGATGGGGGTGGGCTTTGAGGTTTCAAAAACCCAAGCCAGGCTGAGTGTCTCTTCGCCTGATTCCTCTGAAATTGTAAACAGGCCCACATTAATCACTTTCTTTTCTAAGAGTTGTCTTGGTCATGGTGTCACTTCACAGCAATAGAACAGTGACTAAGAAAGGTTCCTTCAAAACTAGAAGAAAGTGCAGGGCAGTGGTAGCGCATGCCTTTAATCCCAGCACTTGGGAGGCAGAGGCAGGTGGATTTCTGAGTTCAAGGCCAGCCTGGTCTACAGAGTGAGTTCCAGGACAGCCAGGGCTATACAGAGAAACCCCTGTCTTGAAAAACAAAACAAAACAAAATTTAGAAGAAAGTAAAAAGACAAACAGTATTTTAAATATAAAATATTACATATTTATAATGTTATGGGTCTCCTCTATGACTTGCTTTATTCTTGCTCAAATTCCTTCAGCATTCTCTATGGATCTTCCTCTGGCCTCCTCTCCCCTGTAGTGGCTAGGCCTGATGACCAGCTACAGTCTCAATTAGTGCCAGCTTGGAAATGCAAAACAGAAAAAGACCGGAAGCAAACAACTTAGAGCTTAGTTCTAAAGTATCAGTTTCAGAAAACTAATGGTACAAACTGTGTCCTTTTAAGAAATGTACTAGGGGGTTGGAGAGATGGCTAAGCAGTTGAGAACACTTGCTGCTCTTGCTGAGGATGAGTTCAGTTCCCAGCACCCACATAGTAGCTCACAATTACCTGTAACTTCCCTTCAAAGGGTCCCATGCCCTTTTCTGGCTTTTGCAGACTCCTGCATGCATGTGACGTACTTAAACTCACACAGGCTCACACTATACACATGAAAAGTGAATCTTTTTTTTTTTTTTTTAAAGAAATGTACTATCTACCACTATGTGAAAATGTTTCTTTTTTTTTTTCTTCTTCAAGGAGTTTGGTTTTTTTTCTTTTTTGGCTAAAATTTCATGAATTATTCAATTAAGATGAATGTCGTAAGTGTTGGTTATAAAACTCTTTGTCCTGCCTTTCTTTGTTTCTTTGTTTGTTTCATTTATATAAGTACCCTGTAGCTGTCTTCAGACACACCAGAAGAGGGCATTAGGTCCCATTATAGATGGTTGTGAGCCACTGGGAATTGAACTCAGGACCTCTGGAATAGCAGGCCAGTGCTCTTAACTGCTGAGCCATCTCTCCAGCACCTGTCCTGCTCTTTTTGATTCACATGGTGTGCAGCTTAATTAAGATATGAATTGTCTCTGAGAACCCTGTTAAAACTGCATCGGGCCTTGCGGCATATTCAAAGCTTCTCATTATGCACGTTTCACTTTCTGGCTCCAGACTAGAAGCATTTAATCTAAGCATCTGTGTTGATTATTACATTCAAACTTCCTGAAATTAGACACTACAGCTTCTTCATTTGTATGCCCCACAGATGCAAACAGTGTTTAATTACCAGCTCTTGAACTAAAATGAAATGTATAGTTGGCTTAGTTCCAAGAGCTTCAGTGGTGCCCCTCAGCTTGCCATGAAAGGCCTTTCTTTATCAAGCGCCTGCCTTTGTCCACAGTCCTGCCAGCTGTCCCTGCCTCCCTCCAGCTTCCAAAAATGTTTCAATCTTGGCCCTCTTGTTGTTCATTCCTTGCCTTTGTACATCCCCTTCAAATAAGGTATCCGTTTTGACTACAGGTGAACTCCTCTCTATCTTCAAGCCACAGCTTCTCTTTGTTGTCCCTCCCCACCAGCCTTTTTGGCCTTTTAAATAGAATCAAAGTAGACAGCCAGTCTGTCTTGCTCATCACTGCTCTCCTGTATCTGGAAAACAATTTGCAACGGGAATGGGAAGGATCTTAAATTCAGTCAGAACACTTGATTGTCTCTAGAGCACAGTGGACAACTACTGAGGCAGGCAAGCATAGGAGAGAGGTTAGCTTGGAACCCCAACTTGTTTCTGAGTTATTCACATATCCCCTCTTACAACAATGCACTTGGCAGCCTTGTTCCTTCACCTGCAGGTAACATACACACACACACACACACACACACACACACCCACCACGAACTATTCTCCAAACAATTTACCTGGCACCTCAGGACTCCCTTAACCTCCCCAGACTACTTCCTTGACCTTAATCTCCCCAGATACTTCCACCTCTAAATAATAATGTTTCTTCACCCATAGTACCAATCCCACTTAAACAGTCTTTATTCAAGTATATTCCCAGTGTATGGGGTATAAAGACTAGAAGGGTCATGCCAGCCTGAACTGGTTGTGGGTACAGGCACAATTAAGGGGAAACTATGTCTCTAATAACCTTTTAAGAAGAATCTCCTATTTACTCTCCTATGCCTGTGCATGTGATTAAACCCAGATGCATTATGGTAAGGGACATAAACAGTACTGAAATGATCATATAACCGGATCTATCAATTAAAATAAAGGATCATCCGCATTAGCAACCAGCCCTTCCTTTCTCTTGACCCATGAAAAGAGATCCAAGCTGGAGCGTGAGGTACTTACTTGGTACTCTTGCTCATTGTTGCCTGCTGTCGCTCTGTAACTTTGCTTCAAATAAAACTATTTTGTTTTTAAAAATTTAGATAAGAGGCCCAAAACCTAGAAACATGCAACTCAGATCACAAGCATCGACAGTTTTGCTTAAAAGATAAGAAGAAAGTTTTAAATGGGTGCTTTAGATAATCAGTCGCGTTACAGAGTGGGTAAATAGATCAGGAAAGACAAAAAACGGATGAGAGAGAAGAGAGAGCAGGAGTTAGTGGCCCACTGAAGGTACTGACAAGTTTTGGGGAGAAGGAAAGGCCAGCTCCTGGTTTCTGACTTCAGTGTTTGGCGACAAACTGAAATATGGCATAGGGGTTGTATATAATCTGTGTATCACTCCAACTAGTCCGAAAGAATATCATGCAGGGACCTTTCTTTTCGAGCTTTATATTACCAGCGTTCAAAGAGAAGCAATTAATACGCTCAACTCTGAGCCAATAAGAGCTACAGCCGATTGAAGAAAGCGTACTGACATCTTTTGTTTTGTTTTGGGTTTTGGTTTTGCCTACTGTTGCAAGAAAATGAGTTTGCTCCATGAATCGCGACTTCGGTCTTGCTTTCGGTCCATTGTACAACTAGGAAGCTGACAATAAAGTTTATTTGAGCGTCGACGTGCCCCGACGTGGCCCCGCCTCCTCAGCACCGTCATTGATTGGCGAGCGCTTACCGGTTGCGGGAGTCCCTAAGCCTCGATTGGCTCCGTCCGCCGTCCGTCGGAGCGTCGGTCACCGCTCCGCCCCCTCGCCGCGTCGCCGGTGCCTGCGCCGCCCGCCTCACCTAGTTTCTCCTGTCCCGGCGGAGGCCCGGGCGGCCAGCGCGAGCAGCGGGGACCATGTTCCGACGCAAGCTCACGGCCCTGGATTACCACAACCCCTCGGGCTTCAACTGCAAAGGTGGGTGGCCGCCGCGGGGTTCGGCGACGGCGCCTCCCCAGCCTGCCCGGACCCAGACCCAGACCGGCGGCCGCTGCCCCGCGGCGCTCGGCACGCTTCCCAGCCCCAAGGGCGGCTCGGCGAGCACCTGCTGGGGCTGCGGGGGAGGGGAGGGGACCGCGGATGCTCTTCGGGTCGCGCGGAAAGTTAGTGGTCGGCTGCCAGGAAGGTGGAAACCGTTCAGAAAAAAAATACTAAAGTCCTGCTGGCCCGTGGGAGACTGGGAGTGAGGCGGGGACCAGGGCCTCATTCCCCTGTATAACAGGACGCACAGGTGGAAATGGGGTGGCACCGTTTGGTCTCTAGAAGCATATCAAGGTCTGCCCTGGTTTTCTACTTGGCTTTTGACTCAAGGCTTGATGGGTGACGGTAAATTGGGGTTTGAGACCTCAGTTCTCTGACGTGTAAAATGAGAATCCTGAGGATTTGGGGGAAGAAAAAATCTAAGGCAGTAAATGCATCCTGGTAACTGTACACTGTCTCTTAGCTTTCAGTTTTCAATATTTGTATTCAGGGTATTTGAATTGTTTATTTCTTGTTTATTCTATTAGCTTGCTTCAAAGTTTTTTTCCTGCCCAGTCTCCCTTAAACTCTAAAGGAACGAGAGTACTAATAAAACATAGGAAACACTGTTTCCGTGCATGTTTAATTCATTTAATACTCAAACAGTCCCACGGAGTAAGTCCCGTTTTCCTCATCTTGTATCTGAAGAATCTGAAGCTTAGAAAGTATCCAGTTTTCTGAGGCTCATCCAGAATTTGGGTGTATTGCAGTGATCTATGTATGGCTCTATGGTCTGAACTTTGAGCGCTTGCTTGCTTTTCTTGGGATCAGTTAACATAGTGTTTGTAGGTTAGAAAGCCACCAAGGATCACGAGGGCTTCTAGTGACTTGATATGTGATGTTTCATTGCAGATGAAACAGAATTTAGGAACTTTATCGTTTGGCTTGAAGACCAGAAAATCAGACACTACAAGATTGAAGACAGAGGTAACTTGAGAAACATCCACAGCAGTGACTGGCCCAAGTTCTTTGAAAAGGTAATGAATCAGGAAGTAAAAGGAAGCACAGAGAACATTTGTAAAAGTTGTATGAGGTTGAATTGAAAATTCCTATATTCTTTTAAGATAGTGATCAATCTAAGTAAAGCTAATTTCATGGATTTAGAATTCCCTGTTTTGATTTTGAAAGCAAATTATATTATCTTCTGCCAAGGTTTAGTATTTAAATTAAACATAATTTTCTAAATGGCATGACATTCCTTAATAGGGTTGTCTACATAATTTGTGTGTGTGTGTGTGTGTTTGCATGTATGTTGAGTATCCACAGAGGCCAGAAGAGCACAGCACATCTCTTGGAGCTTTAGTTACGTTAGATAAAAAAATGCAGCAGTATACTTTTGAGTGCTTGTCTTAGTTACAGTTCTATTGCTATAAAGAGACACCATGACTAAAGCAACTTATAAAAGACAGCATTTACTTTGGGACTTGCCCGTAGTTTCTGAGGGTGAATCCATGACCATCATGTGTGGAGTGTGGCATCAGGCAGGCATAGCCCTGGAGCCACAGCTGAGAACTCACATCCTTATCTGTAGATAGGAGTCAGAGAGCTAACTGGGAATTGTGGGAAGTGAGAAGATGTGGGGTGAAGGTGACTTTTGGAACCTCAAAGCCCACCCTCAGTGTCATACTCTGCCAGCAAGGCAGACATCTCCTGTCCTTCCCAAACCAGTTCCACCAACCGTGGACCAAACATATGAGCCATGGGGGCCATTCTCATTCAAACTAGCACAGTACTCATAAAAAGACATAACCAGCATGCTTAAAAACTCGAAACTGTCATGTTTGTTCATTCTTAAAGGTAAGGTACAGACGTCCCTGTATTTGATAGAAATGTTTCTTAAAAGATCTCTGTGGATGTTTTTGTGACTAGAATTGTTTCACATTGATTTATTTTAATTTTAGTAATATTTTTTCAGGAAGAATTGTTTCCAAACTCAATAAAAACCATATTATGACATTACAGTGTTGTCCGCAAATGGGAATGACAGTGGCAGCTGTCTCTTTGTGTTCTTGGGCACCAGCCATATACCTGATATGCCTGTTCTCATGAGTGTTTACCCGTACCAAGGCCTGTGTGCTTCTTGCCACCACAACTACTTCTAGTGGTTTATCTTTATTTACCCTTAAACCTTTTTCAAATTTTCAGTGGGCTTTAAAAGATCTTAAAATATAGTGCTAGTGTTTTCTGTTGGTTCACTTGGCCTCTGCAGCCGTTCCTCCATGTAAAAGGTACAAATGAAAAAGTATGCAGAGATTAGAGACAATTGCTTGTTTAAAAGACCAGATGGATAGTAAAATAAACATAAATTATAAGTTACCCAAATACTATCTGAAATATTGTTTAAGGTATCTTTGGAAACATCTATATGGTAATTAACATAGATTTTAAGTTGTTAATTGTTATCTTTAAAATGCTTTCAGTACTCAAAAGTTTTTTTTTTTTTTAATTGTGGCCAAATTTTATGAATGAAACTTGTTTTATTAAAGGAATATAATTTTTGGTTACAAAATGAATTTTGACTAAAACATATTAATTTATAAATTATCCCTGAAGTTTTCACTGAAAGCTTTGTTGCTAGGATCAACTTTCAGCTCCTGAGAGACTGAAGGATCAGCTCCCTTGCCTAAAGAACTTGGTTATAGCCGACACACATGTCCCACAGCTTGCTTTGTTAAGCATTTGTACATGACATTTGCATATCAATGATAAAGTTACAATAATTGATTGAATTGTCCTTCTTTTAAAAGTGGCACTTCTTAGCTAATTGCCCTGTGCATTGGGACCTGGAATCAAAGCTAAGGTTCTGATCCCAGATCTAAGTGGTATTGTCAGTGTTGAGTATCAGATTTTTCTAGACTTCAGTTTCCTTGTCTAAATGAGATTATTCTTGTATCTTGTTGTCTTATCTGGGATCTCCAAGAACAAACATTTTAAAAAAGGGAATATTTCATTGTTTTCCTTAAAATGGGTCTTCTGAGCTGTTTAATTACATCAAAGGTTTAATAATGATCGACGTGGTGGTGCACACTGAAATTCTGGCGCCAGGAAGGTGGAGGTGAAAGGATCTGGGAGCCAAGGCCAGCCTGGAAGAAATTCTTAAAGCTCCAAACTGAGGCCTCTGTCGGTCTGCTGTCCTGTGCTCTGTGGCTGTATGATAATGAAACAGACTTTTATCCTTTCCTTCCCTTCACAGTATCTCAGAGATGTTAACTGTCCTTTCAAGATTCAGGATCGGCAAGAAGCAGTTGACTGGCTTCTTGGTTTAGCTGTTAGACTCGAATACGGAGATAACGGTATGTCTTGTGCAGAGTGTAATGTGGGTGTTGGCTTATGGGGCTTCTTAAAAGGGTTTTATTTTTAATTGTATATGTATGTATTCTATGCATTCCTACTGTATTCAGAGGGAGGCCAGAAAGGGTATCAGATCTGCTGGAGCTAGAGTTACAAGTGTGAACTGGGAATCTGATCCAGGCCCTTTGCCAGGGCCGTTCGCACGAGCCCCTCTCCAGCTCATCTTTAGTCCGATGTTGTGTGTGGTTTTCTAAGATGAGAAGGAAGGTGTGGGAAGATGGTTTTGGTCTTGTATTTTACTTTGGGTTCATTTTATCACAAAAAGTGGAACATGCTTTATTTTGTCTTTGATGCTTACATTTTCTTTTAGAATTTGGAAGTTGTTTTCTGAAAAAGGTTAATAGGAAACCTTAACAAAGGAATATTACTTGATTAATGTGCCAGCTTCCATAGTCTGCAGCTGAGCCATCGACACTGCTGCCAGCCTCAGAGCCCCATGGGGTTTGGAGTATTGGCTGCAGAAGCTCTTCCACAGGAGACAGACACACACTGGCGTGTCTAATGCCGGTGCACATTAAGACAGCATAGGCCGGCATGAATGTATCATGTTTAATCTTCCTTAGCTATTGACACTCTTCTATTGTCTGAAGCTTTTGAATTTGGTGTCAACAGAAAAGCTGACTCATCACACTGCTTCTTTCCGTTAGACACCTCAGCTTCAGGCCGAGCATCTTGCTCCACTCCCATCCTTGGGTTCCAGTCCAGCTGCAGACTAGGAAAACTTCATAGTGCTGTCACTTTCAGGTCCTAGATGTGTGCTCTTGAAACCTGTCTGATGTGTAGCTTCTCTCTGCCCCGCCCATCCTGTTACCATTAGTCTTTGTCCAGGTCTGTTGTGTCACCTCTGTTCCTGCTGCTGCTGCTGCTGCTGCCCTGCTTCAGCTCTTGTCACCACCTTCTAGTATCAGGTGGTGCCACCTCCTGTTCTCAGCTGCATGTCCTCTGGCTAACTTTCTGAAATGTGTTTTAGAATAAAGCTGCTTCTTTCTAAAGACCAGCTCCAGTTGATTCTAATCCAAAGCATTGTCACTTTCCCATTTTCATAAAAACACCTCTCAGTTTTATTTGAAAGAGCAAAGCAAGCAGCCTCGAGGTTTCTTTCCATGATGGAATGTATGGGACTGTAAGCCTTGTGACCTCAGCCTTGCTGATGATTGCGGCCTTTAGCAGGATTCTATTTCTTGCTCTGAGTTGGTAGCAACTGTGTGAGAGGTTATTTGCAACAGAGTATCCTGGGGTCCTGGACCTTATCAAGGCTGATCTTCAGCTGCTCCAGGTGGATTCCTAGTCATCCTCCCTGTCTTTTCTCATCACATTTGCTCCATTTTACACTTGGCCTTCAGGGTGGTTTGTGCTGTATCCCAGCACAATGCATTCATTAGCATTAGCATATGCATTCATTTCTTAAACAGTGTGGTTTCAATAAAAGCTTGTGTATTAAATGGGGTATTTTTATGTTTAGAAAAGGAAAGTTGAAAGATAAGTAGTATAAAAGGTGTATTACAAATCTCAACTAGACAGCATGCTTTGTTCAATCTTCAGTTTCAGCATTGCAGGAGCAGAGGCACTGAGCTGATTACGGCAGCAGTGCTGGCCTTAACCTGCAGGAGGCGCTGGTGTACTTACCATTAAACAGCTTAAATTTGTTGAAATCATTGAGAATTTTTATGTGCCCTTCTATTACTTAAGAAAACTTTTATTCATATGCCAATTAATGTTATTAAAACCCAATTAAACTACTTTTAAAAGTTTAGGTTGATAGAAAAATTATAACAGTACAAAGAGTTTTCTTATACTACGATCTGGAAGCCATTTTTGGCATTAAGTTTATTCATTACTTCTTTTAAAATATTTTTCAAGTGAAAATAACATATCTTCAAAGTTTTTAATTTCCATGATATTTTAAATCTGTGTATGATACTACATTTTAAGATATTTTGATTTTTGTGTTGAAAGCAGTATTTTACATATTGAAAAGATTTGGGAGAGTTTTTTTTTATATATATATAAATTTATAAATTGGGTACTTTATTAATATATTAGGAGAAAACATTTTTAGTGTCTACTCAATACTTTTTTTTAATTTTTAAACCTTGAGATAGGTTTTTAAGAAGTTGCCCATTGTCCCTGGATTTGATTTGTAGCTCAGGCATGTGTGTGACTTGTGATCCTCCTGCTTGGCTTCTGTAACTGGGGTTAGGGATGCATTGCCACCATGCCCTGCTTCTGTTTAATTCCTAGGTAACTCATACTTGTGTCTTGTCCCTCTATCTGCCATGTACCCCCCCCCCCCACACACATGTTCTTCAGTCCCAAATGTAAGAGAAAGGTCTAAAAGTATTATTTCCTAGTCTTTAGATGTCGAATTATTTTTAGGGAAGTTTATGCCTGTAATCCTAGCAGTTGGGAAGTAGAGAAGGAGGAAGAGGGTCAAAGTCAGGGCCAGCCTGTGGTACTTCAAACCTTATCTCAGAAACTTTACTGAGAAGAACCTTGTGTCAAGTGTTCCAGTAAGGATTTCAGCTTAATCAAAAAGTTGTATTATCTTTTTTTGACGTTTTTGTGTAGTGAAGTGTAATTTTGAGTGGATGTTATAATCTGCCTAAACTAAATTCAGTAAATAAGCAATATTTATCTTAATCTTAAGTTGCAGTTACTTTAACCTGTTGCTTGTTTTTTATAGCTGAAAAATACAAGGACTTACCTGATAACAGGAAAAATACTGACAACACAGCTAAAAATGCAGAGCCACTGATCAACTTGGATGGTGAGTGTGTGATGCGCACAGGGGGCAGCCCTGGTTGTATAACTGCTTTCCCCTTGTAGAAGGCCGCCTGTGTGCCCTAGTGAGCGCATGATGTGAGTGCACAGCAGCTTCTCTCCTGTTTGAGACTGTCAGTGAGCTTTCCCTCTCTCCCATCCCCTCAACACGTTATATTTGAATGTTAAAAGCATGGGTGGTTTTTTTGTGTCAAGTAATTTGGATTTTGATTTCTTGTTCATTGTGACACTCATTGGTCACCTTCCTGGCAATATAATTTATTTTCTTTTTAATCTTGTGACATATGGTAAAATGTTTCATTATTACAAGTCCTTTTTAGCAATTTTCCTTTAAAGCCTGAAGATTATGGAATTGCCTAGAGTTCAGTGTGTTAAATAAGCCTTCACCGGCTGATCAACTGTGACCTGCAATAAGCTACTCTTAAGAGGGAATGAGCTTGCATACGCCAGAGCTACTGTGTACAGGAAAGTGCTGGGGAAACTATCCATTGAATGCATCTGTATTAAAATCAATAGCTTTGGGAAGAAACATTAAAAAGTGTCCGTAAGCGGGCCTTGCAGACTGCTCCAGGGCAAGCTTACTGTGAGTTAAGTTAGTCGGTTATGAAGTTCTTCAATGTGGCTGGTGCAAGTAGTCTGGAGGCTTTCTCCTACCTGGAGCCATGCTGTACTTGATCTGTGTCTTTCCTCGAATACAGCAGAAGGCAAAGATGAGTCAGTCCTAGAAAGCTGCTACTTCTGTAGCTCGTATGTTCAGATAAGCAATTGTGATGTTTGTAGAGCTGGCTTTTGCTTATTCACTTTTAATCTTTTATAGTAAATAATCCTGATTTTAAGGCTGGTGTCATGGCTCTGGCTAACCTCCTTCAGATTCAGCGTCATGATGACTACTTGGTAATGCTTAAGGTAAGTTGCCCATTTTATTCTTGACAGAGACTACCTGTAGAAAAACTTCACTTTTCTATATGCTGTTTTTACTTAACTTTATAATGGGCTGATGAATAGAAATTCAGAAGAATGTGGGACCTAGAGCACACAAGTCATTATTTCATCTGTTTCACATTATCCAGCAGTAAGCAGGTATCTGAGCATTAGCTGTCTGCACACCAATGTGTTTCATCTTCGCAGAGATAAAATTTCACTCAATCCTATTAATAATCATGCTGAGAAATACTAAAACAAAACACCAAACCTGGGGCCTAGGGAGCTAGCTCAGCTGGTAAAGTGTTAAGCCTAAGGACCTAGGTCTGGAACTCAAGGCCCATGTAGAAAACCAAACACAGTGACAACTCTAGCCCCAGTGCTGGGAGGGCAAACACCTGGATCCCTGGGCATGCTGGCCAGCCAGCCTGGCCAAGTCAGTGAGAACCACGTCACACTCATCACTGCCCTCGTTTTATTTTTTGACAAATACCTAATTTAGCAGAGAAGGGCTAATTTGAGAAAAGGAAGAGAGCATCTGGGTAGACAGGCAGTGCCAACCTTTAATCTCCACACCCTCTGCGTACACACCCATAGTGCACAGGTTTGCATGAACATGTGCACACCTCACACCCAAAGAAATGGTTTTATTAGGAAAGGGATCTAGAAGGTAATGAACATCCGAGACACAGAGAGTGATAGAGCCAACTCTGCTCAGTCTGTGCGAGCTCAGTCTATGTTAAGAAAGGGGGAAATGCCGAATCATTAATGGTGAGTTTAGCCACACAAGAAAACCTCTTTAGCAAACAAATGCTGTCTTCAGCATCTTTCCTTTCTAGATAAACCATGTAGTTTATATCTCATATCAGGGAACACAGCTCTCTGAAAGAACTTTAATTTTGAGAAAGGAGAACATTCCATCCACTGTCTGCTGTGACTCTGCAGTGAGGTGGGGCGGGAGGATGCAGACAGTAGCCTGTTAGGTAATGGCTGTTGCAGATCTCCAGGGAAGCTTAATATAAACTGCTTCATAATAAACTGAATGAGCTTCCTTCTACCCAGAAGGGTTTATAATTTAACCTTATTAGAATTGTATGGGTTACATGAACCGTTTGACCAACAGAAGTAGTTCGTGTTCTTAGCGTAATAGAATATTCATGTTGAATCCAGATGGATTTTTCTCACCCAGCTTGGATGCCAAAGACATCAAGTTGTTAGTGAAATTCAGCTGTTTCAAAGTTTTATTTTTTGCTCAATCTAGTATGTAAATATTTCTTAGGGACAGTCCCACATCAGTTTCGATCATAAACTAAGATAGAGAAAAACAGATAATGCAGTATATTTGGGGTTACTTTTACCAAACTTTGAAACCCAGAAGGAGTACTTACATATACAGTAGCTATATCAAAAAAGCTTTGTAAAGTCCTAGGTCTAGGTACATAATTTTCCTGTTAGGCATTCAAGTAATCATGGTACTTACTATATATATGGAGGGTTTCTTGGGTTTGCCAGGCACAAAAGTTAGCATACTAAGGGCTGATGGAGCTCAGTGGTAGAGTGCTTGCTTTGTGTGCATTAGAGCTTGGGTCTAATCCCAGGGGCAGGGATGGACATTTGTGTATTAGTGATTTGGCCAAATAGTAAGCTTGGTCTTTATTTGGTTTCCTAGGCAATTCGCATTTTGGTTCAGGAACGTCTCACACAGGATGCAGTTGCTAAAGCAAATCAAACAAAAGAGGTATGTGTGTTTCTAAGATTCTAAGCCAGTTAATGGAAATTTCTTCTGGTATTGCATGCATTTCAACTTGTTATTTACACTTCTGGGCTGGGTATGGGGGCACATCTCTTCTTGAGTTTGAGGCCAGCTGATATACATAGTGAGTTCCAGGACAGCCAGGACTACGCAGAGAACCTATCCCCTACCCCCATCCAAAAAAGATGCCCATTCTGTTGGAACAGAAGGAGAAAGGATAGCTGACTTATGTGTGAATTGACTTTGATTAAGTAGACTTAGTGTATTCAATAACTGAGGTTCAGACAAATGGGTGGACAGTGAATTTCATGTCTGACCACATTTCACATTCTAGAGAATCTACAGGTGAAATGTGTTGGACTGTTGGATACATGGTAGAAAGAGGCAGGACACACTACTTTCATGTTAAATCTAGATACCATGCTCACACTTATGAATCTTTGTAATCTCCTTTTGCTCAGTATGTTATGGCCACCTCCCCTTGAAGAATACTACTGGAATATTTTTAATCATGCCATCAATATGTTATCCCTGAAAATGCCAGGTGTGGAGATACAAGCATTTAATCCTAGTACTAGGAGGCAGGAGATCTGTGTGATTTCAAAGCTAGCCTGGACTCTGGGGGCAAAAAAAAAAGAAAGAAAGGAAAATTAAATCCCCAAAGCCACAATGTCAGCATTACCAAGTTCTTGGGTGAGGAGGAGCAGCTGCAGTTATCAATAATGGTCTCTTCTTACTACACAGATGTTGAAGTGACTTGCTTTGGGCACAGCCAGCATTGTGAGGACTCTGGCCCCTCCTTTTCTTCCCTCTCCCTCAAGTTCTCCAATGCCCTTTGGCCTCTGACCCCTTTAGTATAAGTCCAGTAGTAATGAAGGGCTGCTGATGCAGTGTAGGCACCTCTGAAACACACTCTGCTTTCTACTACGGGTTCTTACTAGCTTAATTATGTATGAATTGGCCACTGGAAATTGGATCAAAGATGAGCTTATTTCACCCACACTACAGAACAAGCAGCGGATTGTTCTGGCACAATAGTCATTCATTCACCAAAGTGATGTCTTCGGTTTGGAGGCAATGCTGAACAGTGCTGAGCCAGAGCTCTCTGCTTCTGTTTGCAAAGTAGAATCTAGCTTTTCACTGCTGCAGTTTATATCTTCAGATTACTACTCTTTGTAGCCATCCTGACTGAGGGATAGGGTGGGTTTCAGGGATAGCTGTTCTTGGTGGTCTGTTGGTAGACAAAAAGAACCCCAGTCTATGGTGCCAGGTAACATATAAAGCCACTCAACTACAAGTCTACTTTTTACTTTGTTCTCTGAATTTCATTTCATCTAAGTTATTAGCCCTGTAAGAGAGAGCCTACGTGGAGCAGGTTAGTAGATTAGGCAAGAATTTAGCAGTGGCTAATTACTGCTACTTTCAGCAGAAAGCTCAGACTTCCTGGCCTCCTTTTTGTATTAGGTAGTTAATGTGAAGAGTGTACAGTTTGGTATCATCATCCCAGACTAAAAGTAACTTCTATAATAAAACATTAACACATACAATCTGGTAAACAAGCTGGCTGAAAAACTTGTTTTAGATACATTTGTGTTCTTTGTAGTTTCATTTGTAATCTAATTTGCACAGCACTTGCTTAGCCGCCAGCCCTCCTTCCTTAGCCACATGAAGGCTTTTGCAATAAGGTCTCTACCGGCCTGGCTTAAAAGGTTGGATGGGATTGATATCTCTGGTACACTTGGAGAACTCTTTCCTGGGTGGCTGAATGGTAATAGTCTCTAAACCAGCCAGTCTTTAGTTTCAGATGAGAAAAGTGACCCTTAACTAAATAGTCTTGTTTTGTTTTAAAGGGCTTACCTGTTGCTTTAGACAAACATATTCTTGGCTTTGACACAGGCGGTAAGTTATTTTGTTGAGGGACTGTACTGAGGTGTAAGTGGGTGGCTGGAAGCCCAGAAACCATATACACAGATGCAATGTTCTTGTCTTGTGACAGATGCAGTTCTTAATGAAGCTGCTCAGATCCTGCGGTTGCTGCACATAGAAGAGCTCAGAGAGCTACAGACGAAAATTAATGAAGCCATAGTAGCCGTTCAGGCCATCATTGCTGATCCAAAGACAGACCACAGACTGGGGAAAGTTGGAAGATGAGCACATAAGGGTGTCAGCTTCTCACCTGTTTAGTGATGGCAACCGCTACACTGGCATGTGCTTGGAAACCAGTCACACTTTCAAGGGAGGAGTCCCAGGAGATTGCCCACGTTCTAGAGGTTTACCACCACTGCTTTTTCTTTAATAAAGTTGGGGCAGTAAAAGGCTTTTTTGAATCAGTCTGTTCTGTTTCTATAGTTACTGTGTGCCCTTTATGGTTGGTTACTCACCCCCAACCCTTAACTTTGCCTGGAGACAATATAGATGTTTAGACCACAAGCAAGCTTTAAAATACTTTATTGGCATTATATAGAAAATTTAAGAACCGCTGCATCTTTGGTGTTTCATACGGAATACTTTTGAGGGATGCTTCTGTAGAGGCACTTGGGGAGTCAATCTAGCACCTTTAGTATATATAAATAAAGTCTGAGGACTTCACTGGGCAGTATAAATAGGCTGGGTCAACTCCATGGGGTGTCTATGACAGGAGTAAGTTTTCATAACCATTTGTTTGCTTCACTTTTCTTGGCCAGGTAGAATCCATGGCAAACAAAAATCAGATTTAGTGTCTTTGCTCTAGTTAGTTCTTTGTTGAATGAATTTGGCCTTTTAAATAACTTTACAAAAGTTGATTTAATAAGCAATGATTAAATTCTATTTTAAACTTGTGATAACCTTTGTTTTTAAAAATACAGTAGTCAAGATTGAGGTATACATTTCACAAAATATACTTGAGTCTCACTGCACCGAAAACGCTCATTTTGTGTGCCAAGAGCTCATAATGGCCAATTCCTTTTTCACTGTCTTTGCCTTCATAGCAAATGTTTTAGGTCAAGATTCTTGTAAACTTGAAATCCTCCTATACATTTAATGTTCATTTTCTTCCTGTGAGGGGAGTGGACAACAATGAACATTTCATTAGTTAAGGAAGGCAGTGCTGATGCCCTTCTTTGCCCGTTGGTCCGAGGAAGCATGGTGATGCACTTTGATGGACTCACCTGTTGGACAGTAGGGGTAGACCGCAGTGATCCCATAGAGGTGAGACCGCTGCTCAGGGAGATATTCATCAGTAAACTGGCCGCTGTCTTTATTCACTGATATAACACCATCCCTAGTAAAAGAAGGAAGAGGGATTCATGGGTGGTCAGTCACAAGGTAAAGTTTCAGTAGATAACAATTGGGCAGTTTCCCATAATACATTAAAAAACAGTTCAGCTAAATGAGTTTTTACTCAGTTTGTCTCTACCAGTGATTCTGGATGTAGCCCCTCGACCAACATCACCTAGGAACTTACAGGAAATGCAAACTACTGTTCCTTCTCCTGGGCCTTTCTCTAAGTCAAAACCCTGGGACAGCACAAGGAATGTATTTGACGTTCTGTGGCTATAGGAACTAGTGGCTAAGTCAGTTCCCAATTCTGGCTAGGCCCATGGGGGTCTGTTCAGGTACTACCCTTAGGTCTTATGAAAACTGTAGGAAGGGAGAAAGGACTCAGACATGCACCTGCGTTTTGTTTTCAAGTGTTCTTAATGGGGAGTCAGCACTTTTGAGTCTTTAAGGAAGACAGATACTATTATTATTGATATTATTACTGTTTTGCAAGACAGGATTCGTGTAGTCCTGGCTGTGTAGACCAGGCATGCCTTGAATTCAAGAGATCCCCCTGCCTCTGCCTCTCTAGTGCTGGGATTAAAGGCATGCATCACCATGTCCTACTTACTGATACGATTTTTAAAAAGGAAGATCAACTTAAAACTTTGTACCACTTAAAACTACTTATTCTCTAAGAACATGTTTAAATAAATGCTTATTATTAAGTAGTTTATTACCAAATTTCAATTTAAATGCTGCCTGCAATCACCATCAACTTGGGGGTGAAATGCAGGGATGATTTCAAGTTGTAACCCTACAAGACCAGTGTCCATTGACAGAGTCCAACAGGGTTTCCAACCAAAGCCACTGATTGTCAAAACACAGGGTGTTCTTTAGAACCTGCTGCCCTTCCAGGCTGCTGCAGAGTGCTCACCTCCGCCAGTCCGTGTGGTAGAAGTGATCTGCGTAGCTGACGATGCTGAAGGGGTAATTGAGATGGTTTTGGATGACATGCCGTCCGGTTCCATCAGACAGTGTACACTCCAGCTTTTTGGTGCCTTTTAAGACATCCAAGAGAGAAAATGAGTTCCCTTCATGCCCTGAGCAAACCACTGCTAAAAATGAGGTGCCAGAGTCGTCCTCAAGGGAACAGAGGCAGAATTTAAACATGGGGCATTTTATGCCCATCGTAGGCCACATTAGCACCTGTAAAATCCTGCCCTAGGATTCTTCACCTGGTGGGGCAGAACTCTAATTTTGAGGTTCAAACTTCAATCTTTTTGTAGAAGAATCTAATATATTGAAATCTGGCACTAAAGATAAGGATTTTTATAATTTTAGGTCTAAATTTGTAAGTTGAAAACATAACATCCAGATTGGGCAAAATCTTTATTTATAAATTCTAGGTATAAGAAAAAGAGAATGGAGTGGTTGTTTTTACATGGTAATACTTTGAATTTTTGGGAAAACCTACAGAATTCAAGAGTTTTCAAATTTCATATTTCTTATGAAGACTGAATTTCATATACCTTTTAAAAACATTATATTCAGACAACTGGATTGTAAAATATTTTGTAAATTTGAGAACTTTTCTTTCTTTAGTAGAATGATATACACACACAGTGTCTTTAAGGTTTTTTAGCAAACCACAGAATTGATAACCCAGGTGTTAACCAAATGCATTCCTGAGGGAGGACATCCTCGCTCAGCATTTGTCAAAGGACCACAGCACACAAAGTGATAAGAGTCTTACATAGTTAAAGTATAATAAAGGCCAAGAAAGGAGACTAACCTCAGCCAAGTGTCAACACCAGCCAATACTTTAGAAGTTTCAGGTGGTCCAGCCTCCTCCCTAAGCCCCAGAAAATTTACTTATAAGAAACACTGTAAAATGTTCTTTTAAACCATACAGATCTGGTATGTTCTATACTGACAGAAATTTAAACCAAAAGACCTAAAAAAATGGGCAAGACTGGTTTGTGGTGACATCCCATAGTGCTCACGCTGCTTGCTGTAAGGGAGCTAGCTTATCTTCCTCCACATCACCAGTATTACCTGCATCTGCCCAGCAGAGCCGTTTGGAGAAGGGGTCAAAGGTTAATCCATTGGGTAATCCAATATCTTTGTTGATCAGAATCCTTCGGTTTTCGCCATCTAAAGATGACATTTCAATTTTAGGAGATTCTCTGTTCCAGTCTGTCCAGTACAAGTTGCTGTGGATAAATTTTAAGATTGTTATGAACAACTGTGCAGGGGTTGGGGCATATAGCTTAGTAGTGGGGCTCTTGTTTAGCATGTACAACCTCCAGCATCCCCCCACACCCTCCCTATGCGTCAGCCACATGGACCACCAGTGATCGCCACCTCCTGGTATTCACAGCCTTAATTTCCTAGAGTTTGGCTGAGTTTGGTGTCTTGCTCCTGGTGAACAGTATGGTAGAAGTCAGAAAACCACTTTCACTATTAGTTTTTTTTTTTTTTTTAAACTGGCTTCTGTCCAGTGCCTTTTCTTGTTCCCCAGGGGAAGCTGGATTTTACACAGCAAGCTGTTTCCCAATGGCCAACAATAGCCTGAGGCCTGCCCTGCCAGCAGTCCACAGGAGAGCTTGGAAAAGGACCTTTTTCTCAGAAAGTCTGGTTAGTGCTGGCCTTGCCTGGCAGGTACCTTAGTTGCTGCTTCTTGACATTATCTCACTCAGATACCTCACTCGCAGTAATAATGCTGTCTTAGGCTGCCATGGCTTTCTGACAATGTAGGAAGTCATTATCTATTAACTGTCTAGACCCTTGCCTCTCACACACCTGATGCAACTGCCCAGAAACCCTTAATTTGTTGAAATATTGAATTAGAGCTTAGGCCTAGAATCCCAAGATATATATTTGTTAGAAAGTCTTGTGGTAGAAGCTATGGGACCTATTGTAAAGAACTGGGCGGGATGAGGGAGAGTTTCCTGGGACAACACTAAGTGTTGAAAGGGAAACTTAGCTGTCCTGTACCTGGCAATGACCTGGACAGAGACACTCTGACCTAACATATAAAATACTCAGAAAGCAGGATCTCATTAATTGGAAATAAGTTATGCATATGGAAACAGGGTTACAGAGCAGAAACAGTGAGCCCTCCATGAAAGCTACAGATATCTGTTGGTTGAACCACAGAGAACCCCAGCAAAAGGGAGAGAAAGTTTCCTCTGCTGTGGATGTCACTCCTTGTGGGTGGCAGTAAGAGGCAGAGAGCAGTTTCTACTTTGTGGCAGGCCAAGATCCACACAGTGAGCCTATCTATCCTTGGAGATAACCCTCTGAGAAACAGGGAAGGCTCACGTGACATTATCCTGTAGACTCTAGATCTTGGAGCATAATGACGGAACAAGGTGCCATTGTTCAGTCCTAGCCCTGTCAGACTAAGCACCAAGGACTATCAAAAGAGGAGCCCTAAGGGTTGATTAGTTCTGCAGGTAAGGAACCTTCAAGCATAGAACTTTAAGTCCAAACTACCTTTCAGGAAGAACCTTCACTGCCTTGAAGGGCTTCTCTGAACTGTTTATGGAAGCTGCATCTCAATAATCCTGGGGACCCCTGACCCATGACTGGATATCCCAGTTGACAGCCTTGGCAGTTGTCACAGAGAGAACATTTTTATCTGGACTTTGTATAGTCTCCATCCAGAAAAAAACCCAAACCAAACAAACAAAAACCCTGCTGGTTTATACCTTCAATCTCAGCACCCCAGGAGGCAGAGGTACAAATCAGTACAGTACTTCTAATGAGCAGTTTACCAACAAGTAACAAAGGATAAATCGTGCATAAAATTTTATCTAGTAAACCTATTTCTAAGAATTTATGTTGACAAAAATATGTATGTTTTGTGGGTTATCTATCACAGTATTATATACAATGGTGAATAATGAGAAACATGTCAAAATTAATACAGAATAAATTATGAAATTACTTGTAGACATTTCTATAATAATTAAAATGCTATTTTTTAGGCTAAAACTTTAGAAGCCAATATTATCATCATCATCTTATACTTTCACATAAATACAATTAAAATAAATTAAATCACTTTGTAAAAACATTATGCAATTGGAAATGATGTCTGACAGATCAACTCTTACAGTTTTATAGGCCATTCATTTTTCTCCTTTGAAATGACAAAGGAAAGTTGACTTCAGTCAAAATAGCACACAACCTAATCTCATAAATCACACGTTTAATGTTATTTGTTTTCAGTAGTAGTTTTGTTGTCACATTCAACTAGAAATAAGTTGACAACTCCTGACTACATTCAGAGAAAATAAACACTAGTCTTCTAAAATATACAGGACTCACCTCCCTAATGTGAACATAAAATTCAAATACCTCCAATGTTCTCCCTTGAAGATTGGGCAGATGTCATACAGACCCTAAGAGAACACAACTGCCAGCCCAGGCTACTACACCCAGCAAAACTCCGTTAGCATAGATGGAGAAAACAAGATATCTGTGACAAAACCAAATTTATATAATATCCACAAATCCAGCCCTACAAAGGATAATAGATGGGAAGCACCAACACAAGGAGGGAAACTACACCCT
The DNA here is from genome assembly GCA_019843965.1 of Rhynchomys soricoides. Classification (NCBI taxonomy): domain Eukaryota; kingdom Metazoa; phylum Chordata; class Mammalia; order Rodentia; family Muridae; genus Rhynchomys; species Rhynchomys soricoides. The sequence goes on along the minus strand of JADRCH010000867.1, from coordinate 131,672 downwards.
AGAAGCAAGAACATAATCTGCCAACAAACCCAAAAGAAGATAGCCACACAAACATAAAAATCACATCAAAAATAACAGGAAGCAACAATCACTTTTCCTTACTATCTCCTAACATCAGTGGACTCAATTCCCCAATAAAAAGCCATGGACTAACAGACTGGATACGTAAACAGGACCCAGGATTTTGCTTCATACAGGAAATGCACCTCAGGGACACAGATAGACACTACCTCAGAGTAAAAGGTTGGAAAACAATTTTCCAAGCAAATGGTCCCAAGAAACAGGCTGGAGTAGCCATTCTAATATCAAATAAAATCACCTTTCAACCAAAAGTTATCAAGAAAGATAAGGAAAGATACTGGTCAAAGGAAAAATCTACTAAGATTAACTCTCAATTCTGAACATCTATGCTCTAAGAATCGCAGGTAGTATAGTTAATAGTAGTAGTAATAAATGTTTAAAATACACAAATATGGCACAGTTCAGGCAAGTGACACATTCAGAAGGAGAGCTAGGACTCAAGGGATTGTTTTCTAAAGCATTCTTAAACAGTGATTAAAATTGAAATGATTATAGTTTTATAGAATTTTACCAAAGTCCACTGGTACAATTTATTTGTTGCTAATACTTTGAATTTTTTTATTTTCTACATTTGTGGTTTAACTATTAAAAAACTTAAATGTCTTGAAAAAAAATCCCACACTTCATTCTTTACAGAAAGAGTCACTAGGGAACTAGAAACATTTAAGGGTAACTTCAGCAAGTGTTATAGGCATCTGATGAGTCTCAGTGTAATGGCCTTGGGAAACACAAAGGAATGTTGCTCTTTGCTCAGAGTGAACCTGCTGTGTTTTTAACAAGGCTTTCTCAAGGTACTGCTGAAGGACACCACTCCCTCCTGTATACCCAAGGCCCTGCCTAATGATCATCGATCCAGGAAGCCTCTGGATCCTCCTGTGATGGGGCCTGGATTCTCAGCGTGACACATCCCATCCCAGGCTAACTAACACTCTTATTGAATGTCATCTTACTTCCTGCTTCATACAATGCAAGCTCAAAAAAAAAAAAAAAGACTCTGATTTTGCCTACAAGAATGCCTGACAGCCAGTAGTGTCTTGACATATCTAGTGAATTACTGTATTTGAGTTTTTATTCTGGTCTATCTAGTCCTTCCCATGCCAGATATAAGAGCCAGGAGCTCCAAAGCAGATCTACAGGCGAAATGAGAGAACAAAGAAAGCCAGCAAACCCTCGGATTGGATCCACAGTGATGGCTCTTGGATTCACCAGATCTGTGTGGAATAGGACCTTACGCTCGGAACCATCCAGTCCAGCCCGCTCTATCTTATCCAGGCCACTATCTGTCCAGTACATTGTTCTACGGAAGTGGTCGATGGCAAGTCCTTCCGGGCTTATCAGACCTAGAAATAAAAGGAAAGACAGGAGCATTAGTGGGTGAGTTCCGTATGTGCTGAACAGCTTACAGAATCCAGAGCACAAGAGTCTTAATCCACAGAATGAAGGCTAAGAGGGATGGTTCTCTACCACCTTTTTAACCATATCCACTGTCCTCTGTGCTGGATCTTGCTGCCCTGATAGCACCTGGCTTCCGTGGTGCTAAGGACAGGCAATATAAACTGCCAGACCCTGAAGTCTTACTGCAAACCACTCCTTTGAGGGCAGTTTATCTCACCCTAAAATCACCTTTCTGTTCGTCCGTATAAATGCATTTGTATGCAGAAGGACAAGGCTTGTGCAGCTTAAAAATAATCTGCACAGAATTTAACCTTCCCTTTAGATGAGAACGGGAGAAACCAGGATGAAACAGGCCAATGGCAGTAAAATAAAAGGAACCGCCAAGTATCCATGGGAAGAAGCTGCTGACCTGAGCTAATGATGGTCTCGGGTTCGGCTCCTGCCTCCAAGCTGGCACGGCTGATGGTCCGACCAGCAACGTCTGTCCAGTAGACCATCCTCTCTCGGCAGTCATAGTCAATCCCCACAACTATGGAGCCCTTTGAGGACCAATGGTGACATCAGAAGGATTAGGATTCCTTGAATCCCCGACCCTAAGTTCACGGCTACACAGCACTACTGTAACAACCTGCATTGTGGTGGTGTGGGCCAGTGGACAGGTAGAGACTTCTCTCTCAGGTCAGAGCCAGGCTCGGCCATTTAACCTCTATGCTTTCACTGCCTTCAACACTGCAATCAGTAAGACCTTTATAAAGAGCCCCACTGGCAACCTCCAGACAGTAAGCTCCTCCACCACTATTAGCACTGGCTGTGAACACGGTCATCTCGTGAGAAAAATCAGCCCTTTCACTGATGAGAGGAGCATCCCTGCTAAGTAAGCACTTAATATTTAATGGTACAAAAGATGAACGCTTCCAAGTGTTACTGGCACTTTCTTAAAGAGCCTTTCTAAATCTGACAACATGTGCCAACAAAATTTTCCCTACTGGGTGAATAGAATGCAATCCTCCCCGCGCCAAGGTGTAATCGCCCCTGCCTCTTAATACAAGCATTCAGTTGTGCGGTCTACAAGAGAGCCTGTAATCTAACATTTGGGAGGACCGTGGTCACTGGCTTTTGGCTGGTACAGTTTCTCCCTTTCCTTCCTGATGAATGACAGTCTTATTCAAAACCCTGAATCTGTGATGCTCCTGCTTGAGCACCACACAGGACTTGCTTCTTTCCAATTTCTAACCCAGGTTCTTACTGTGAAAACACCCAGCAGACATGGAATTCAACACATGCCACACCAGTACCCGCCTTGCCTAGCAAAGCCTCCTGGGGCTTGGCCTAAAGTAGTCACCATGAGACACTGTGTGAAGAATTTGGCTCCTTTAGAAAAGCTAGCATTTATATGGGGGGACCTAAGGTCAATGATACTTTTATTTGAAAATTAAACCCTCCATCTGAGGCAAGAGCACATTCATACAGGTGGCAATGAGCCCAGGGACTCATGGGATTCATAAACCAAGCTTCTTGGTATGAAGGTCAAATTTTAGGTAACTTGTAATTCCCTGTTCTCCTTCACTTCCACTGTAACCATCTCCTCCCTGCCCATTAGACATGTTCAGAAATGCAATCAAGCCATCAGTGTGGCTAGAACACAAGACAGTTAGCATGGGGAAACTTCTAAAGCAGTACACTCTTGTAAAATGGGATCAGGGACGGAACCTGGAATCTCAAAGAAAAAGATCATCTTTTCATCATACGCTGGCTGCTTTGAAGCTCTCTTGGGAACAGCGGTTCATTAACAGAAGTAAACAGAGAACTCTGCCCTGTAGGAAAAGTCTGCTCAGTGTACACTGAAGACAAGAGGGTCAGACCAGCTTCCATGGTAGCTATCGATGTCTCTCTTGTTTGTCCCCACTTCAGAGAAGAAATCCCTCCTTCCACATGGAAGTGCCTTGCAAGCACAAAAGATAAGCATGCCCAGGGTTGGGGCTAGGAGAAAGGGCAGGGATGGGGCTGCATAGGCAGCACACATTCCCCAAAGCTTCATGATGGACCAGGCAAAGTGACATAATCAAAATGAAAGGGGACGCCTGACAAGTGGTCCTGATTTCTGCCCACCACCTCAAAGGACCACCTCCTGTTTTTTTGTTTTGTTTGTTTTTGTTATTGTTTTGGTTTCCAAATGTCTGAACAGAACCCCCAGGAACCTGAGGTAACAATGATCTTCCCATAAACAGCCAACAGCTCTGAAATTCTTTTTGGCTATCTGAACTTCCATGACACTCTCAGGATATAGCGGCTAGAATGTCTCAGGCATGATTTCCAGCAACGGAGCCCCACTAAAGCAGATGGAAGCCCGGAAGCAAGCCAGGAGTCCCTGAACTACACTGTACTTCCCTCTGAAAACCACAAAGCACAGGTCCTCTGGGCCCACAAGCCCACAAGCCCAGCCTGCAGGCCCACCCTCATTCCAATCCCCACCCTTTTCATGGAGCCCAGCCCCCCTGGAGAAACCCAGTTTACATGCAGTGACAGCAGGGTCCTGGCTGCATCCTTCTGAAGCCTGCTGCCATTGAGGGGCAAGTGGCCAATCTGCTGGCCCTGGGCATAGAGCAGGAAGGTGCCCACAGATGGAGGAGTCACATCAGGCCGGGGTGTGGGCCGGACCACGGGCGGAGCGATGGTGGGTATGCCTGTTCGTGGGAAGGTGGAGAGAGGAAGAAAAATTACTTTTGCATATGAGAACCTTCAAAATTATCCAGTTCTTCATGGAACATATTTCAAAGAAATCTTGGTTTCTAAGGGTTTTTTTTTTCCCTGAAGATTAATTATTCAAATTTCTGCCATTTACTCAGGAGATAAAGATAACTAGCCTCCAAACTAAGTGCAGAGTTTTAGGATGTGGTACAGCAGTCAAATGTTCACTGGTGGCACTGTCCCCTTTCACCCAGGGCTGGGGGACAGAATAGTCACACCCTGGCCTGAGATGAGCTATTCTTATAGCAGGGACTATGAGTGGCAAAGCCAACGTTAAATCCAGATTGGGATCCTGAGATACTCTGATGATAAGTCAACCCAGCAAGCATATCGATGAGGTGACTTTATTTATCAGACTTGGTAACCCTTTTCTGCCCACCTCAGGAAGCAAAACCTGAAAGCTCTCAATGACACAAAGGAGAGCTGGGCCGTCCCATGCTTACTTACATGCAGGCATGGTGCCTGGCTGTGAGCGTGTGCCCTGCAGCTCTCTGCCGTCCTTGTCCACACACCAACAGAAATCACTCTTCCCGTGGCACTGCAGGGGGATGAAGTGGCCCAGGTCGTCACACTGGGGCACATACTGGTCATCCCTGGGTGTGCCCCCGTAGTGTTCCAGCAGACTTTCCCTCCATCGCTCACAGACAGTCCGAGGCCTCTGGGTGGGCTCTAAGATGGGGAAACAAAACCTTGGATAGCCAATCAGGATCAGTAGTACAGTTCCAGGTCCTAACTCGTGATCCTTTTCCTCTGTCCAGTCACAAAGCCTTAGCCATGCCCCTGGACACTGGGCCAAGGAAGCACATGTGTTCTCAGTGGAAACCCAGAAATCACCCTGATGTTCTTTGATGTTCCTATCTCCCAAGGCCAGGAGGACTTGCCAGGGAGGCCCAGCCACATCAGACAAGAACAAGGAGACAAGCTCATCCATACATCTCGCTCAGGCCAGTGGAGATGCTCATGGACATTTGGCCATGTTCCCAGGGCTACTCTGATGACAGAACACTGTTCAGACTCTCTGAAGACTCAGTGACCCATGTGACACTTTAAAGCAACTCTTTCCCACTTGTCTCAAGTTCTTGCTAAAAGAGTCATCTCCAGACTGACCTAGGTTCACCTATGTGTCCTAGAAAAAGAGGCTGAAGACCATACTGAGCTGTATGTAGGTAGACCTCGGACCATGCTTAGCTGTAGGTGGCACTCGGTTTCACCGCCCAGTTACAAGGAGCAAGAGTGACAGGACACTGTATGCAGCACAGCAGAGGTGGCACTGAACAAGGGGGAAGTGCTTCTTGGACTACCCGGTTTCGAGAATTCACTGCCACCATATTGCTGGAACGATCTCAAAGGTGAACCTTTCCTCCAAGCTCTAGGCTCCTGCCACAACACTATCCTGATTTCTCTAGGATTCCACACCCCCAACCCTCCTTGGATCCTGGGGCTTCTGGTTCACACCCAGATTAAACAAAATACCTGCTGGCTTCTGATGTATGCCAGTAGTCCCCCAACCTCCCTCCCTCCCACCCCCGCTAGGCTGCTGCCCCAGAGCCATGGAGGCTCGGACCTACTATGAGGTTGGATCTACAAAGACTCCACCGTCAGCTGTTGAAATCACTTCTTCACTGAGGTTGGATAGCCCGCGGAGCATAACTAGAGGCCTTTCTGTCTCTGTTTTAATTGCTGCGACTCAAAGCCCATGCTCTGCAGAATAACACAGCCAATTACCTACTTGCTACTACCATCTGGATGCATAACTGAAATCTCGGCACGAAAGTACAAGCCGGGTTTCTGCTATCTCCCAAACTTGCTCCTCCTGCCTTTAGTTCTACTGCACTGCACCTGCCTGTTTCTCGTTGCTCAGATGAAATCACCTCAATGCCCCTTTCTCTCTCTCACGCCTCATGTCTCAGGTCAAAAATGTCTCATCAATTTTACCTCCAAAAACATTCTGACTAGAGGTGAACATAGTAGTGCATGCCTTAATCTAGCACTCAAGAAGCAGAGGCGGGTACATCTCTGTGAGTTCAAGACCAGCCTAGTCTACATAGTTCCAGGACAGCTAGGGCTACATAGTGAGACCTTGTCTCAAAAAACAAACCAAGACCAATCAACAACAAACAAAACCCATAAACTGTCTTGACTTCTTGCCACTTCTCCCGTGTGTCACCCTGGTTACAAGAATCCTCTCACATGGGGATCATGGCAACAGCCTTCTGGCTGGCTTTTTCGCTTCCACCTTTCCTCACCAAACCAGGGTATACTCAGCCAGCAGCTACAATGGGGCATTTGAACCCAAGGCATAATCTTACATAGAGACCACGGCAACAGCCTTTTGGCTGGCTTTGCTGTTCCCACCTTCCCATGCCTTCACGCCACCAAACCAGTGCACTCAGTCAACAGCCACAATGGTGCCACAATGCCACCCAGGGCATCTTAGTCCATTCTTCTTCTCAAAACCCTCCAGACACTTCAAAAAACAAAGCTGGGGGCATCACAACTGGGCTGGAGGGACCAGACCTCTGAGAAGGTGGGGAGATACCAATAAAGTCCCCAATCTCACACTCAGCAAGTTCAATCAAGACTCACATGCTACTATAACTCATGACCCCAACAGGAAGCAAAGGAGACAAAAGCAAGACTCTACCCTGCTCAGACCAAAGTGTTCTAGGACAGAAGAGAGGACTGCTACCCCCTCAAACACTGGCCATCTACTTCACAGTGGGATGTGCTGGGGAAACCACATGGAGCCACTCCTGTTTCTGGGGACCACCCAACATGGGTGTGCCTGGGTAGATGCAAACACACAGTAAGTCAACTGGGGCTCAGATCACTCACAGATAGGTACCCTTCTCATCTCATACTGCTTTAAGCTACACTATCCAATCATGGGCTTGCTTCTTTCCTATTTCTGGCTGGTAAGGGTCCAAACAGTTTTGAGTGCAGAGCATGCTAGCCTCCGACCAACCGACCCCATTATGCAAATGAGACTAGTCAGAGATAGCAGGCGGGGCCAAGCAGTGCCAGGGAAGAAATCTGGGCCATGAGATGTCTGCACAAAGGAATGTGCCTGAGTCACTGTCCTTAGAACTTGTTATTTTAATCAACTTAATAGAATGCCAAGCCATCCCTCCACGGGCCCCATTGAATCACTGACTCTCAAACCTCTGAAGGAGAACTGAGGCTTTTGAGAGGAGCCATGGCCAAATCAGGATTTCTCTAGGCACCTTATGTTTTAAGGCCTGCAGAATCTTTTTCCTAAAGAACTTATTAGAGGCAGCGGAGAACTGGGGGGAAGAGGAGGGCCCAAAATCAGTGTGGAGCAGTCCATTACCAGTTTACTTATGTGAGTCTTTAGTTTTGTTTTTTTGAGAATCTTGTACAATCTATTTTAATCATAGTCACCCTCCCTCCCCAACTCTTCCCAGATCCATGCCCCTCCCTAACTTTTATACCAATCTTAGAAACACTACAGTTACAAATGTTGAAGAATCAAAACTGCTGGAAACTGGCCAGCTCAGCTTCCCTCACACATTAAAAGCTGAGAGGAGTGGCTTGTACATTTTTTTTTATAATTTAATTACTTTTTATTTTGCAATTTAGAAAGTGGTTCTTTGGATACTAGCTCCCAGATCAGGAAGTATTTGGGCTGAAGCAGCAGCATGTGTTGCCCAATTCTGAATAATTCAGCAAGAGGCTGGAAAGCTGCCCAGTGTAAGCTGCCTGCTGCTCAACACTGCCAGTGAGACTCTGCCCTCCATGCTCTAGCATCTTGGCATAAAGAAGGCAGATGATAATGGCCATGTTTCCCATGAACACCTCGAATCAGATGGATAGGTTCCTATACTTCCTATGAAAGCCGCTGTGGAAAGAAGACCTTCTCAAGACCACACTGGATTGGCTAGAAAGAGATGGGGGTCACTGGATTAGAAGGAAGCCCAATGGATCCACTCCGAGTTTCATAACTAATTTACCCGCTAACCTTAGCACAGCCTTCAGACTGCTTTCTACCTAGAAAGGAGTCTTGCTTTTAGATAAAACGCTATGCTGGAAAAACTCTTTAGCTCTCTCAAGCCTCTCACAGTGGGCCACAGCATGACTCAGACACCCAGCTTTCAGTCACAACTCAACAAGGATCTATGCAGCTGGAGTCCAATGCATAAAGGATCCTGCATGTCACCTAATAAGTCCCCATGACATTAACATGCACATGGTTGTGTCTATATCATCCAAGTGTTCTTTGGAGGAATAAAAGCTATGAGAAGACAGTAGCCAGTCAGACCCACATCTGCAGAGTCAGAGCTAGGTTATAAATCACCCACTGCCAAAGCCATTCTGTTCCTTGATTCCAGACCCGAATGGTCATAAGATATTTCTTTGGGGCAGGAGGCTCACCTGGAGGTGGTCCACAGTGGGGTGGGGTGGAGCCAGGTGGAGTCTGGGTGCCAGGGACTTCATGGCCATTTCGGTCCACACACCAGCAGAAACCAGTACTGCCGTGGCACTGCAGTGGCACAAAGTTTCCCTGGTCATCGCACTGGGGGATGTGGATCCGTGATCCAGGGTAGGCATGCTGTGCCTGGGCATAGCGCTGCTGGTATTCACAGGGCTTCAGTCCTGAGATAGAATCTCCAGAAACCGTGTCTGAGGGAGACATAAAGGAGAAATAAGAGGTTCTACAACCCATCCACATTAACCAGCCCCCCATAAAGTCTTCTGTACTGCGCATTTCTTCCAGACAACTGAAGTTACCATGACATTGAGAAACAGTAAGACACTAATATTTAGAGTCCTGAGTTCTTATTTTGGCTTCGCTACCATCTACTTAGTTATTACTAATTCCCTCCATTTGCCCCGTACATCCCTACATGAATATACATGTAAGCTAGCCCAGTTTGTTCCTGAGCCTTAGGGGCCAGCTGACATCTGGGCAAAATGAAGAATAAACTGCCCAGCATTCTGGGAGACTCTGGAGAGGACAAGTTAACTCCATCCATTCTTTGGGACCCAGAGTTTAAGTCTGAGAAGCCCAGGTCAATAGCAGCCACACTGCTGTATGTTGGCCCAGCTCCATGAAAACAGTCGCCATGAGTACTGACTTCTGGCTCATTAGTACATGAGGCTCCTACTGAATAAGCTTCTCCTCAATGGTTTTCCCAAACAACACTCAACAAAGCAGATCACTCAGTGGTGAACCAGAGCAGACACCAGGATGGATGACCAACTCCAAGAAGCTCACATACCAACTAGCAGTAAGTGGACGTCAGGAGTCTACTGAGAAGAATCCAGAGTTTAGAAAGTCCCCCCATCAGGCCTCAGACTAGGTTCCGTCAAATAAGAGGGAAGGAGCTGGGAGATCCCAGAGTTTAATCAGGTCTTCCATCACTTACCAGAGGTGCAGTGAAACCCGTCCCCATGATACCCAGGCTGGCAACGGCAGGAGAAGGACCCAGGGGTATTGTAGCAGATAGCTGCCTCATGACATCTGTTTTCCACACATTCATCAACATCTGCAGAGGTCAGGGACGGGCACAGAGACGTTAGGAAGGAAGGAAGACCATGACTTCATCACAAATAGCCATGTGACTACATGGTCAGAGTGCATATGGCTCAGTAAGTTACCAACTTTAGAACATCCCTGGGTCTGAGTTGAGACATGCTAATGTCAAAGAGTAAGCATAACAGAAAACAAAACACAACAAAACAACATGAACTGGCAGTTTTATGTCAACTTGACACAAGTCAGAGACACAAAAGAGGAAGGAGCCTCAACTGAGAAAATGCCTCTATAGAGTATTTTCTTAATTAGTGATCAATGGGGGAGGACCCAGCCCATTATGAGTGGGGGTGGTGCCATCCTTGGGCTGGTGATACTGGGTTCTATGAGAAAGCAGGCTGAGCACGCCACGGCTAGAAAGCCAGTGCTCAGTCCCTCTCCACAGCCTCTGCATCAGCTCCTGCTTCCAGGTTCCATCCCTGCGTGAGGTCCGGTCCTCACTGCTTTTGATAATGAACTGTTCTATGAAACTGCGGGCGAAATAAACCCTTTTCTCTGAAAGCTGATTTTGGTAAGTGTTTCACCACAGTTATTGTAACCTCAACTAGACAAAAACAGATCCAGGAACATGTAAGCTAACAAACAAGACAAATGCTCAGTGTAGAAATCCAATCTAATCTGAGCAAAGGTACTCAGAGAAAAAAATACCTTGCTGTGTACTTCTCGGGTGTTTTTGGCTACCGTGAATTCTAGAAGTTATTTCTTTTCAATACTAACATACTGTAAATCGCTAATTTCCTGTCAGTGATATTACTAAATAAATAAATATAAGAAACAATAGTTTTTCCTTCATTGTTTGGCATCTGCTCCTTTTATAAGCAGCCCAGGCCCCTGTACTCTGCACAAGCTTCCCCAAGGGTTTCCAAAATAGTACTCAAGATGCACAGCTTGAGCAAAATCCAACTGATATGACTTTTATTTTACTTAATAAAGTTGGCCTAGGCTATATCAATAGTGAGTCACCCCTCCCCCCCACATACACTCAAAATCCCCCAAGAAACTCTCCTGAGCGGAAATGCTGAAGCTGATACCAGGGGATGAGGTAAGTAAGCTCTAGGGGGACAGGAAGTCCTCCAGAAGAAAAAGGGGGGAAACAAAAGGTACAGGTTTGACTTCCAGACCTTGGCTTGACCAACAAAACAAAGCATGGGTCACGCCCACAACAGCAAACGGAAGTGTGAGGACACAAAAACAACAAACCACAGGGTGACAGGGTGATGGCAGGAAACCTAGAACAGGAAATGGAGCTGGCTCATTTGGAACGACCACGGCAGGCACACACCAGGTCAGGCACACACCAGGTCGGAAAGTGGAACTCTATAACCAGGTCGGATATGAATGGGATCAGGGACAGACTCTACCAAGCCCCCAGTCTCCAGAAGCTCCTACAACTCAGTTTTCTCTGCTGGTGGCCCACTGCTCCTCACACACAGGCATTCAGTTCCCTGGACAGGAAGCCCTTATATCCATCTAGGGAGCATCTGCTTATTATCCTTGCCGTTGGAGAACACAGCGTCTGTGAGTCTAAAAATCCCTGAATGCTCCACAGAGCAAGCTTAATTCCATCCAGAGCAGCTCTCCCTGGGAAAGCAAACTGCCTTTTCTGGTTATCTTCACCTCCCAAGATTAAGAAGGGAGTTGTTTAATAGCATCTTAGACAGCAGCTCAGTTACTGAAGAACTGTCACTTTTATCCTCCTAATGGCATGTCCTGTCTCCTCAAAGGCCAGCTCCAGGGCACAGCTAATAGAGGGGCTCTGAAACTGACCGAGGAGCCAAAGCTATAAAAATGAACTTCAGTCAAAATCAGGAAATCCCAGCTATGACAGAACATGCCCTATCAGTACTTCCAGTGTCGACAGGAACCCCTAGCAATGGCAGGAAGCAGGAATTCCTGACCACAAGCCTACAGCAGGACCTCAGGGAGCCCTTTCTTAGGCTATTTTTTAACTAAGGGAGAGGGGATTCCCCAAGGTCGCCAGATCTCCGGCGTTATTAAAGCCCTCATCTAGGGATTCTGACCAAATCTGAAATGGCCATTCTCCCGTTGTTACATTCTTCATGGACACCATGGTTACAGCGACAGCAGTTGTCAGGAATGACCAGCAAGTAGGAAAAAAACCCTTGAAGAAGGTTAATACACCACAGCCGAGGAATCCCTGACCCCCAAGCTGGAGAACTGTAGGCTCCCAGAATTGCAATCCAACCCTATCTTGGAGGGCCTCCATGACAGAGAGCTAGAGGCCAGTCAGTGGCTCCTGGGCTTGAGCTCAGAGCTGGCTTTGCATCTCCTCAGGAGCACACACACCATGGGGTTTGCAGAGAGTCAGAGCCCATTTCACAGGATGGCAAGTGTCCAGACAGAAGATGGGAAGAAGGACTTTACTCTTCTCAAGGCAGGAGTATCTTTTTAACTCCCACTGATACTAGGATGCTAATTAACAATTAGCAGGGTGATGTTCAGGGGCTGATGGAAGTCAGGACAGGAGGACTGAGAGGAGCAGGACAGTCCCTTGACACAAAAGAGCGAGCTAAAAAAAAAAGGCATTGAGATTCCAGCACAATGGTGGAAGCCTCCACCATTCACCCAAGAATCTGTTAGAAAAACATGTCTGGAACCTCTCATTTGTAGCTCATGCTTTTGGAACTTTGACATCCCTTCCTGCCCTCATTCTGAACAGAATGAAACTCAACCACTGAATGACTGGCTTGCTTTCATTGTTTTAATTCTCTGGTGCTGATTAACCTTTAAACTACGCAGAACTCTATGCTTTGGTCCATATGCCCTTGCCTTCTCTCTGATCCCTAACTGTCCAATCACACACAAATGTCTGATGTTTATGTCTCCCTTGGGACCTGTAATCATCATGGTAGCAGTAGTAGTGATAAACATTGTTCCTTCTATGTCCACGCCCTCTTGTCCATGCTTTACCCAGAATCCTGAGAATAATGTCTGCACCATCTGCCTCCTGAGCAAAAATATAACAGACCCTCTCTACCCTGGCTTCCTTAACTCAAACCTGAAACTCCAAGACAATCGTTCTTCCTGCAAAGTCACCCAGATTCTTAACAACATGCCTGGGAACTATCCAGCTCACACTAGTGCAGGACAGAAACGGCTCCAGTTGGAGGGAAGGTGGAGGAGACGTGACTCTTTTCGAATCAAAGCCTCCTGCTAGTGACTTAAACCAGACTGAGACCCAGAATCCAAGGGCGCCTTTCCAGGGCGCCTGGTTCCCAACAGAGCTCGGCTGAAGGAAAACACACATCCTCTTTTCATCTGATGGAGCAAAAAATGTGCGCCTCTGGGCTACACGGTGCCCAATCACCTGATGTGTGCCTCTGGACTACATGGTTCCCAAAACACAAAGTCTCTTGGCAAGGATCCTTCATTCACAGACATGAGTACTATGAAACACCTCTAAATATGAATACATGCACATATCTAACATGTTGTAGGTTTATTCTGCAAGTGACTTTCATGATTAGCATAGACTATTATGTGGAATCTTTAGGAAAATGACCCCTCTCTGAAGCCTGGATGGTTAACAAACCTGGATGAGGTTTGTTAGGGAGCCTCCAAGATGGACCTCAGTGACCCCTGTCTCGTGATATGCATAAGCTCTGTCAAGCTTCTCCTTGGAGACATATACAACCATAACAAATACAGTAAAATGACACTGCAAGCACCTTTGAGATGATGACTTCCATCTTGCAGGCAGGCCATAATAAAGCAAGCTGTCCTGTGACTCAAACAACCTTGTCTCATGACAGGTCCACATGACAAGAAACCAAAGAGCACAGCACATTATGACAGAACCGAGGCTCTGTGTCCAACAGTCCTGACACTTGTCCACACTAAGTGTTGACCCTTGTCTTAAGCCTTTCTAGAGCTTCTAAGACTTAGCACCTACTGAATCATGCCCAGACTCCTGACTCTCAGGGAACAGATGGGCCTTATGAGGTTGTTTAAAGATCAGATTCATACCCAACAGCGTTAAGTAAACTGAAGAATGCATCAACATAAAATAAAGGTTATTCGGGGAAGCTTCTGAATCGTCTAATTAGACTACAGTATATGACAAAACGGGATCTCAGTTATTGTAAGAGAACACCACGAGAAAGTAAAGGTTGGAAAGCATTTGAAATGGAAAACGGCCTCCTCTGGAAATAAAACTTTAAAAGGTGATCTTTTTCCTTTGCCACCTCCTAACTGGGTCTTCCAAAATAATGTGCTTGGACAGTCCTGAACTCCCTGGGCCTTCATGACCAACCTCAACAGCATGCCCCTAGTTTGCTTTTCTGTTGCTGAGATAAAACACTGACCAAAGAACAGTTTAGGAAAGTTCATTTTACAGCTTACACTTCTAGATCACAACCCATCACAGTAACTCAAAACAGGAACTGGAGCAGAAACCATAGAGGGTCGGGTCAATGCTGCAGATCAATGGCTTGCTCTCCTGGCTCACTCGCTCAACCTTAGCTAGCTCTCTTATATACTGTCCAGAGCACACCCCCAGCAGACTGGGCCCTCCTACATCAGTTAGCAATCAAGAGAATGCCCACAGGCAAAGCTGATCAAGGCAGTTTCTCAATTGAGGCTCTTTCTTCCCAGATAGATCTAGGTCATGACAAGTTCATAATAAAAACTGCCAGGTCTGATGATATACCCCTTTGATCCTTGAGGCAGAGGCAAGTGGGTCTCTTCGAGTTTCAAGCCAGCCGAGGCTACACAGGGAGATCAGAGCCTATCACAAACCAACCAACCAACCAACCAAGTTAACCAACATAATAGCCCATCTCACTGGGTGTTTGATGAAGGTGGGAGAATTTAGAAAGAATTGTAGGCATGAGTCGCTCCAGCCTACACTAGCTCCAGGGACAGAAGGTTTCCAAGCTGATACCAACACTCTAGGACAACCATGGGTGTTCACCAGTCCAGCACCAGAAGAACACCCTTGGGCTCCCTTTTCGACTCTAAAGATGCCTGCCCTCTTTCAGCAATCCCAAAGATGTCTGAGTCACAAGAGGAGAGAAGCCGTGTCTCTATGAGCATGTATATCTAAAGGGACCATGCAGAGTCCTCAAGACTTACCCACAGGTACTCACCAGAACACTGATGCCCAGTGCCCACGAAGCCTGGCAGGCAGGCACAGCTGAATGAACTGCCTCCATGGTGAATGCACCGGGCCTGCCCCTCAGGGGCACAGGTGTGACTGCCGTCAAGGCAAGGGTTGGGAGGTGGGGTGATCACTGAAAAGAAAGTAAGAGTTTAAAGCGCTCTCTCTCTCTCTCTCTCTCTGTGTGTGTGTGTGTGTCTGTCTGTCTTTCTGTTCGTGCCCCGCCCACAGACTAACAGCATCTACACACCTACGGAGCTTAAGGAATGCAGGGTCTCAGGGCCTGTATCAGTCAGAATCTCAATTTTAGCAAGATTTCTAACTCAAGGTTCATATGCTTATTAGAGTTGAGATGTGCTAGTATGTTTGTGTTTAAAATATTAGGCATGACAATAAGCCATCAAAACAGATCCAGGTTACAGCTTGTAATTCCCCAGAGCACTGCACACATCTGACAGATAGGCAGACACATCCCACACAGTTCCTAATACCATTGTTACTGTCATCTTACTGGAGACTGAAATGTGTATTTATTATCAGCTCCGTCTTTCGGATCCATTCATAGAGGGTATATTTACTGTGGACGGGATCTTTGGCTCCTCACATGAGACAGGCACCTTTCAACATGAATTCTTTCTAGAGCTGGGGTGTTACTAGTCGCTGTCTGGTCATGTGACCCCAGAATCCCAACTGAAAACATCCTCCGGTAACTACATATAATACCTAGATGGGGAAAGCCCAATGGTGGCGTGTCATCATGACAGGATGAGATGAACCGCAGCAGAGGGCTGCACTTCAGAAAAGCCACACGTCAGAGCTTCTGTACAGCAGGTACAGTAGAGATGTAAGCAAATCACAAGGTAGGATTCAGCCTTCTAGCTGAAGGGAAAAGAGATTCTGGTACTCACAGATACAAGTGTGCTGATCATCTGCAAATTCATAGCCGCTGCGGCATTCACACCTGTAGCTTCCCACCAAGTTGACACACACAGAATTGGGGCCGCAGCGGTGGAAGCCGGTGGCACATTCATTGACATCTAGGCAAAAATGAGAACAGAAAGCACTGATGAGACAGAGTGTTCCAGAAACAAAGGTCCCACGACTTAACTTCCCCAGCACTCTGATGCTTCAGTAGGCATAATGGTTGGCAAGTGGTAAGCATAGAAATTCTAGAGTTTTGGACACTGGGTAAAAACCCAAGTAACTGTTTATCCGAAATAAGGAAAAACATTTTCAAATCTTTCCAGTTAAGCCATAGGAAGATAATTTTTGAATACATTAGAAGTTCTTTTAAAAAGTGAAACAATTATCTTTTCCTAAGATGGTTTCTTTCTACAGCTCTAGCCCAAATGCCTGCTCCAAACTTGGCCAGACTCTGACTCAGCTTTCATATATCGACACCCAGATTAACAGAGGCTAAAATGGTTGCCCAAGAATGACCACAAACACAACAGGTTCTTGTCCTCCACAGACTGTGATGAGGGAAGAGTCAGGTGAAAACCAGGGCTACTCCACAGAAACAGAAAACATGTTTCTCACCCACACAACTCCGTCCATCACCCTGGAACCCAGGCGTGCACTCGCAGGTGTAGTCTACACCCGTCCCCGGGTGGCACCTTGCTGTTGTGTCACAGGTGTGGCTCCCGTCATAGCAAGGATTCACTGCAGCAGGGGCTGAGTCTACTATGCACAGGAAACAGAAAAAAAGCAGAGTAACTGTCACAGAGAGAACATGGGAGAAAGGAAGGAGATAGATGGGAGTCTTTGCTATGTTATGAATTCAAAGCTAAGGTGGACTACTTGCATCTCGATGTTAATTTCAACAGCTTCCTCATGTCTACTCTGCAGAGCAGGGTCAGGCTTTCAGTAAATTTGCTCCCAGGGCAAGAAGGTCTCTAGCATCTCCTGGGCTCTCAGGATGACTCTGTACTAGACTTCTGTTCCCATAAGAAAGGTGAGCAAGAGATATGGGACAGATTAATCCAGACTCAGCAAGTTTGTTGGCACTGACTCAACCTCAAAATTTTTGGCTCTGTCAGTCTCTCACTTCAATCTCACTGTTTCTGTGAGTTAACTCTGACTTAAGACCTCACAGAGTCTCAGGCTCTGTCCCAGTCAGAATCTCAATTTTAGGAAGATTCCTATCTCAAGGGTTCATATGTGCTGTAGCTAAGAAGGCTAGCATGTTGGTGTTTAAAATACTAGGCATGACAGTAAGTCATCCAAACAGACCTTGGCTAAAACTTGTATTGCCCCAGATCACTGCACGCACATAACAGACAGACAGACAGACACACACACACACACACACACACACACACACACACACACACAGAGTTTCTACTACCACTGCCACTTCCTTATCTTACTGGAGAGGAGAATGTTTCTCTAGTATCAGCTATTTCTATCAGGAGGATCAATTAGGAATTCTAAGTCATTTTGAAAGTTAAAAATTATATATGCAATTTTGTGTATGTACACACATGTGTGCATACTCGAGTGCCACAGTGTACTTGTAGAGATCAAAGGGCAGCTTCGTGGAGTGTACTCACTCTCCACACTTATGTGGGTTTCAGGAATTGCCTGCTGGTCATTGGTTAGATTTTATTGACTTGATACACACTAAGGTCATCTCACTAAGGGACTCTCATTTGAGAACATGCCTCCTCCATCAGACTGGCCTATAGGCAAGTCTGAAGAGCATTTTCTTGATTAATGATTGATGTGAGAGGGCTCAGCTGACAGTGAGTGGTGCCACCCCTGGGCAGATGGTCCTGAGATGTTAAGAAAGCAAACTGAGCAGGCCAGGAGGAACAAACAACACTCCTCCATGGCTTCTGCTTCAGCTCCTACCTCTGGCTCCTGCCATGAGTTCCTGCCCCAACTTCCCCTCATGATGAACTATAATCTATAAAATGAAATAAACCTTCCCCTCCTCAAATTGGTTTTGGTCATGGAACTTATCATAGCAATAGAAAGCAAACTAGTACATATGGCAAGCTCCTTTACACACTGAGCCATCTTGGGTTATGTTTGGGCTCCCAAAACTTTCTTTATAAAGATACGACCTGTAATGGTTTGTATACGCTCTGCCCAAGGAGTGGCACTATTAGAATGTGTGGCCTTGTTGGAGTAGGTGTGTCACTATGGGTGTGAGCTTTAAGACCCTCATCTTAGCTGCCTAGAGGTCAGTCTTCCACTAGCAGCCTTCAGACGAAGATGTAGAACTCTCAGCTCCTCCTGCACCATGCCTGCCTGGATGCTGTCATGCTCTCACCTTGATGATAATGGACTGAACCCCTGAACCTGTAAGTCAGCCCCAATTAAATGTTTTTATGAGCATCGCCTTGGTCATGGTGTCTGTTCACAGCAGTAAAACCCAAACTAAGACACAACCCAATAAATAGGAATAGCTTCCCACTGCCTACTTCCTAAGTCTTGTGAACCCATCTCTAAATAACTTACAGAGCATGTCATACAAGTCATAGTTGATACTCCTTGAGCATCTCCTCAGTGGTGTTCAGAACCCTCCATATCCAACCCCATTAAATCTGCATGATCACATGTGCAGACAGCAGACAACTTTAAGAGCCTATCTTCATTCTCTATGTGGCATATAATCAAGTAACTTGCCCAAGGTCACAGTCAGGAGAAGTAGGTAGGGTCAGAAGGTCAAAATCCAAACAGCCCCAGGCCAAGGCCCAGGCTGCCCACCATTCTGCTGCAGCTGTCACCAGAGGAAACTCATAAAGTTACCTATCTAACCCAAAGGATAGACAACAAGGATGATGTTCAGATACCCAGTGACTCCCTTCTGACTCTTCAATGCAAAATCCAAATGGCATTGTTTGTATCTCTGGGATTTGCTCTTTAAAATGGAGCATAATGTATTTCTAACACTGGTGTTCCCATTGGCTTGTCTGGCCATCCTGAGGGACTGTGTCCTCCTGCCTCCGAAGTGCGGCAGCTCTGTCCTTATCTGAGGAGTCTGCTTTGCCACAGTCTGTGGAACTGTAATCTTGTACACAGAGAGCTTCAGGAGCCCCGTGTACGTCAATCTCTGCACTGAGTCACTCCCGCTATCAGACCTCACCGTGCACAATATAATAATGGAGGCCTCTGCCTCTCATGTCTGTGTCTGAACCATGTCTTGGAGGGCAGGTTCGTATACACCCCAGGACACCCCATCCGTTACCTATACAATAGTTCTGTTAGAAGCCAGAATCCTAGCATCTGTAGACACACCTGGCAGGACCCCTGCCTCCACTTAGCGCCAGGCTTCTCTGTCACTTCTATCTCACCCAAGACTCCCTAGCCACCTTCTACAGCGTAGACCTGTCCAAAGTAGCTGCGGGTTACCCCAAGTGCTAGTTACCATAGCCTACTTCAGAGGGTCAGCGTCCTCCGAGTCCTTGAGGACTCTTGCTGTCTCCCTAGTACTTTTACTGTCCTGCTGCCCAAGTTAGACTCTTCTCGTTTGCTTCAACAGTCTGTCGTAAACTGAAATGCCAAGGTAAACTGAAATACCTCCACTTCCTAGTAAACTCCCCCCATCGACTCTATAAGAAACAGCACAGTGCATTCCTACAGCAGAGCATTCATCTTAAGTTCCCCAATCGGGGCTTGAGTATGAAGTTGGTTATGGGTCTATCCCCAGTTCACCTCAATGTTGGCTAACATAAGGGAATCTCTGCCAGACCAAAAGGAAAAAAAAAAAAGCCTGCCAGCCATCCTGGGAATGAGAATGCCTTCTTCTGGACCTGTCTGCCAAAACCCAGCATTGGGGTAGCAGTGCTCAGTTAACATGGGCATGTAGACAGAGTTCCTGAAACGAGTCTCTGGCCAGATGTTAACTAAGAACAGGGTCTCAGCCTCACACCAGGCCCATGCAAGACAAGAACTCACTCTCCCCACAATTATTTCCTCATTTTAGAATATCTTCCAAAAGGAACAGTCATCTTCAAACTACTTTAATTTATAAATACCAGTGCTTAGCCTTCTTGGGCAGCCCTTCTCAGCATCCAGATTTGACCACAGTGAATTCCAGGAAAGATTAATGAGTGCATGTGTTTGTCAGAGCCTATCTCCCTGCTAGGCATTAAAATAAAAAGAGAATTTTAGAATCAGACCAGAGGTGACCTGCACTCTTAAACTACCATACTTACATCAATATAAGCACATCCACAATTACACAACACTGATTTAACAGACAACAGTTATAGAGCTAGTTATATAATTCAGAATCCAGTGCAAAAGGGAAATGTGGAGCCCCATATTAAGAAAAACAACAAAAATGTAAACATCAGCTACTTCAGTGAGCCCTTCTGCCTGCAGCCACTAAGTGTAGCTTCCAGTAACATCTTGAGAAAATGTTCCTAAAACCACTCCACTGTTCTTAATTTTTGAGGGTGCTAGCTCTCTCCTCTCACTGTAAGCCAAGCACGGCCACATCCTTAAACCATTTAGTGACTCCTTGAAGAGCTGGAACTCACTGACTCAGAAAGAGAAGAATGGTTTCCTTAAAGGAGCCACCACTGGGCTTCACGGAATGGCCCTCTGATCCCTGGTGAGGGAGGACGAGCAGCATGTTCTGTGACAATATGACAAACGATTGCCTGGAACAGAGGACTGACTGGAGGACAGCAAGGGCCACAGGTTTCTCTTCCTCACTGGGGAATTGCACTATCTGCATCTTGCAAAGCCACAGTGTTGGAGTTGGTCTTGTGCACTATGTATTCAGGTGATGAGTTCTGTGCCCCAGCATCAGGTTGAAGTCTAGACATGGATACTGTATTGACCAATGAGCTGTAAAGAATGCTCCCCAATAATCTTTGATTGGGTAATAAAATGCCAGAGCCTGTGAATGGGCAGGAGAGAGAGAGGAAGGCAAGACTCTGGACTGAGTGAGGGGATCTCAGGTAGGGACCATGAGAAGGAGGACATAGGAAAATGGATGAAGGAGGGTCACCATGAGTCATGATGGACCATGAGCACATGGTCAAGAGAAGCTTGCCCTGACGACACACAGAACACAGTAAGAACTAGCTGGCAAGTAACGGGCATTTATCTGGTTATTGATAGACTAGTTGGCTTAGAATAGCTCAGAACCTGCCCAATAGTGCCATCAGCCTGTTAATAAAATCTGATATGTCTGTGTGTGTACTCAGGAGCTAAATGTGGGGGCAAGACCCCCCCTTAAAATTACTATGCACAGTTGGTGGTGCACAGTTATGTGACCTGGCATGCCTTCCAGACCGATGGAAGCCCCCTCTGGAAGAGCCTAAGACTTCACAGGCTTCTGTGCAACGACGGGAGAGAAAGTGTGTGAAGCATGATTTGATCTCAAAATGTTAAAACCTACATTCCCATGTGATCTGGATCTATACCATGAAGTTGACAGAGCCCATGTGGTGCAGTTGTACTGTGTGGGGTAAGTGTGGGCTCTGTGCCTAGCGCCAGGATTCGAGTCCCAGCCTGCCACTTACCAGTTGCGTTTCAAACTGTTTGACCACAACATGTCAAGCTCTACATCTATAAAGAAATAACAACAATGCAGCCCTGTTGAGTAGAAGCTGCTACTGGGATTAGATAAGCTAATTCATATAAGGTACTCAGGACAGGGCTTTGGAAACATACCGTACTATTTATTAATGGTATCTGGGTGGAAAAGAAGCTCACAAGACTAATTAGCAACTGGTACTTTTTGCTAGCTTGCTCTCATTTGGTACTAAGAGGCCCAAAGATATTTCCAAAGAAAGGAAAACCACTTTCCTAAATGAGTCCATGGGATTCTATGACATGGGTGGTTTTTCTTCACAGATCAGATCTCTCCACTTGGAAAGGGCAGAGCTAGGCATCTGTGTGTGGAGAGATGGTTTGTGTGACATAGGCGTTTTTATCTTTCTCCTCATGGAATGCAATTGGAATCTTCCTTCTTGATTTACATGCTGCTCTAAAATGAAGCCACACCCCCATGCATTAATTTATAATACTGGCTGCCCAATGCATAGATCCTAGCCCAGTTTCCTATACCCAAAGCATCCAAACCAACAAACTCAGGTTTCTCCTCTCATCCAAGGTCCTGCTGCCTTCCTCTTTAGCTAATGCATTGCTATGGCAACACCCATATTGAATCTATGGAGGCACAAGGGGAGTCAGCTCCAGCAATCTCATACAAATTTGCTCAGTCACCCCTCACAGGTGTGGCTGACTCTGCTTGCAGTGTCAACAGTGACTGAGGGACAGTTCTCTTCTCTTCACATGCCTCTCGCTCTAGGGGGAAAGCACCATGTATTGGTTTAAAGAATTCAAATGCCACCTTGATTCTCTTTGGACTTTCCTGATTTTGCAGGCCCCTCCTAGCTTGTCTGGGTCATGTTTGTAAAACATGAGCCTTCAAGGAACAAGCAGGTTTACAGAAAAATTGCTAAGTGTGTTTTCATAGCCTCCTCTCCCCAACCTCGGCCACACAGCTCCCCTAGCATTAGCGTGCGCTACTGTTGCAGTAACCAGAAACCAACGTCCAGGGGTCTAGCTGGTAACTAACATCCATGGATCTAGCTGTAACTAATGCCCATGGATTTCACGTGGACTCACTCCAGAGGACACCAAGTCCTGTCAGAGAGAGCCTGTACACACACGTTCAGTTTTGCACTATTCACAACAGTAAGGAAATGGAGTCAGCGTGGATGTCTATTAACAGATGACGGATAAAGAACACGTGGTACATATAGACAAGGGACTTTTACTCAGTCATCAAGAGAACAGAAATAGTGACATTTGTAGAAAAATGGATTACCCCATTGTTTCTTCTCATGAAAAGGTCTAGATTTTAATTTTTAGATAGGTGAGCCTATGGGAGGCAGGTTATGGATTTAGGCCGTAAAATTAGAAAGAGTACCATGCATGAGTGAGAGAGAGGTTTTAAAGGAGAGAGTAATAGAATACACAATCTCTCTCTCTCCCTCTCCCTCCCGCTCCCTCTCTCCCCACACACACTTAAAATAAAAATCTTTAAAAAACTATCAGGGTTCACTCTGTGTGCAAGAGCATATGTAGGAATATAGACACACACACCCATCAGAGTCTAGTGCACTGGGGCTTCACTGACCTAGAAGGTTCTGCTCTCCCATCCCTCCTCCTCTCCACCCACCTATCAGTGCTCTTTTTACATCTCTACAGTTCTACCTCTTCCAGTGTTTCCCAGACATGGAATCACCCAGTGTGCAGCCTAATGAGGCTGGCTTCTATATAAGGTTCTGCTGTGTTCTACTG
This sequence comes from Rhynchomys soricoides, assembly GCA_019843965.1. Classification (NCBI taxonomy): domain Eukaryota; kingdom Metazoa; phylum Chordata; class Mammalia; order Rodentia; family Muridae; genus Rhynchomys; species Rhynchomys soricoides. Next base: position 108,501 of record JADRCH010000867.1, on the reverse strand, counting down.
TTGACAGCCACAGAACGTTCCTATCTGTCAGGTGGAGTTAAGGCCTAGTAAAATGTGAACCACTGGGTTGCTTCTGCCAGTCTCCTTCAGTTGAGATGCAATACCTGTGATGCACAATCCACTCACTTGAAGGGCAAAACAATGATTCCACTACAGTCAGAGCTGCACCACCACCATGATGATCAATTCCTAGGACATTCATCACTCTAGGGAGAAACCCCGCACCCGTAAGTGACTACCCCTTGGTGTATTCCCTCTTGTCTGTGAGCAACCACTAGTCTACTTCATAACTCTCTGGGTGGCCTGGGCTCTACGTACATGGACTCATGCACTGTGCTGTCCTTTTGTCCCTGGCTTCTTTCACTTAGCGTGATGCTGTCACACTCCACCGATGCTGTAGAACATATGAGTATTTTATTCCTTTTCATGGCTGAGTATTACTCTACTGTGTGGCTAGTTTAGGACTGTTTTGTATGTGCATCAGCTGACGGCCATCTAGGTGCTTCTATCTGTTGGCTATTATGAAGAATGCTTCTATATTAGTATTTTCATCACTGCTTCAAAATACAGAAAGAAATTCAGAAAGAACGGATTTATTCTGGCTTGGGTTTCAGTCTACAGACTGACTCTGTTGCTTCTGACTCTGGTAAGGCAGATCATAATGGCGGTAGTCTGTGGCAGACCATATAACCCATGAGGTCATGACCCCACGATCTACTTCTTCCAGCTAGTGCCCATCTCCTAGTTTCTGGAACCTCCCCAAATAGTATGGCCATCTGGAGACAAAGCATTTAGTAAATGCAAAAGTTAGCCCTGACATTTAGGTCTTTGATCCACTTTGAGTTGGGTTTTGCTTATATGTGAGGTGCAACAGGGGTCCTACTTCATTCTTTTGCATTTGGACAGGTGATCCAAGATGATCTTATTAGCTACTATGGGTTCCTGGAATGTCTCTTTTAGAATTAAATGAGCCAGCTGGTATCTGATATAGATTGGAAGACAATTTGGGAAGTAATACCAAATCAATATTACATCTTCTAATGAATGAACCTGGAACACATTCTCACTTATTTTGTGTGTGTGTATGTGTGTGTATGTATATGTATGTATGTAATGTTTCAAGACACAAGTATTACACTGTATGTCTGTGGTATAATATACATGTGTCTATGTGTATGCATGCACACACACGTGGAGGCCAGAGGTCAGTATCAGGTGTCTTCCATGATTGTTAATCTCCACCCTAATTTTTAAAAGTTTACTGTGAGTGTATATATGCAGAGACTCACATGCTATAGTAGGCATGTGCAAACACAGAGCATGTGTAGAGGTCAGAGGACAACTCTTGACCTCATGCCACCTCGGGATCTCATGCCACCTCGGGATCCAGAGTTTGAACTTGGGGAATCAAGAACAAGAGCTTCTGCCCATAGCAATCTACAGCTCACTGATTCAGCTATGCTGGCCAGCAATAAACTCCAGGGATCTGCCTCTGTCCATCTCCCCAGCATGGGGGCTAAGTCTGACTGTACCACCCAGCCTACAGCTTCATGCTCTATACATGTGTATGACCTTTGGCTGGGACTGTGTACTCCATGTTGTATGTCTGCCTGTCTATACCTGCAGGCCAGGACAGCCTCACCGACTTTCCTACCTGGCACTCACCAAACTGTACTCACCACAGACCTGTTCTAAGGCTTTGAAGAAAGGACATGACTTTTTTTCCCCCTCAACAAAGTGAGATATATACCTTCAACAGGGCCAATGTGATTGGTCACAGCAAACCTCAGCACGCCTTCCTCCTCACTGTATAAAGCAAAGGCCCGGTCCACAGTCAGCTGCTGAGTGGCAGGTACAGCCTGGTGTCTGGAGGCGTGCCTGCACGCCCTGTAAGTGATGTTCTGGTCGATATGGTAGGACCACGTTTGGTTGATAGAACCGGAAGTGAGAGAGAAACTTCTGGAACTGGAGGACATCACGACTGTAACAAAATTTTACAAGCAAACTGGTAAAATTTTAAAACACTGAAAACAAAAATGTTCATGTCTGGTATATTTTTCTATAGTCTTTTATCCCATTCCGGGGAGCAGGTTCCCTTGAGAATTCCCAGTTTCTACAGGAAGCTTGCAAGGAAAGATCTAGAACCTCCTGGAACCTGAGTGGATATAGAGCCACACTGCTGAGGAGAAGAAGGGACTACAAGTGCTTCAGTTGTCATCACACACTAGAAACAAGCATCATGATGTCCCTATGTGTGGAAGCTGCTGGTGCTGAGGGCTGTAGACACAACACATAGCTTGCTCCTCACAGCCACAGAAGACAGGCACTACTGTGTGTGCAGAGACAACAGAGTTTAGGTGAATAGCCTGGGATGTGGTAGAGCTGTGATTGGAACTCAAGGCAATCCAGGTCTCCATCTCTCAAGATGTACAGCATATGCCACAAAGGAAATAACCCCTGGCCCCACCCCCACAGCTCTGCACTTCGGTAAGCCAACAAGGCTTAGGGAAAGGCAAAGCAAAAGATTGTTCCTCTTGGGAGTCGCACCAGGACTGGCCCCAGCATATTCTGAACACAGTTAAGGTCTTTGTTCCAGTCTTTTCCCTGTACCCATCTCTCATGCTGGAAGCCGGGGGCACAGAACTGGTGCCACTCAAGACACACAAACTGCAAAATAACAATCGTGAGCACTGGAGCATCTTGCATGCAGCTAAAACTGTGTATAGGTGTGCCCAAACTTCTGATATTCTGACATGACACTATCATCTGCAAATGTGTCTGGCTATATTCATAGCTACCTTGAGACAGGGAATGCTGGACACACTTTGTACAGCTAATTACACCTTATGCAACTATCAACAGCAGAAAATATGTTCTTATTCTTTTGCTAAAAAATGAGAAAATAGACTTTCCAATGATTTTTCCCCCCACAGACTTTAAATGGCAAATCCAGGACGCGAATGGATTTATATGTTGACTCCAAATCTCAGCTTTGTTCAGAACGCTGGAAAGCATCTTTCTGCGACTCCTAAAGCAAACTAAAATCATTAGCTGAAACAGTTACAGACAATCATAATTTCTAATAGTCAATACAGTCCATGCCCGAGAGGGTAGTATCTTATCAGTTATAACTATCAAAAAATAATGTGCAAATATATTGATATTCTTGTAGACAGAAGTCAGTACTCTGATCACTGATATAGTTTATATATATATATACATATATAAAATATAACTATGTATACTTCCTAAAAACAAGAATGAAATTATATCAACCTCATTTTGTGTCCCTAGCAGTTTGGGACATTCTGTGTGACTATTCATTTAACCTAACTCTTGTCACTATCTTGTGAAGCCAGAACCATGTCCATTTTACAGCTGTGGAAACTCACACATACCTGAGTCTCTGTGATGATAAAACTCTTTGTATGGAGTAATATGGGCTGTGAAATTCGCTGGGATGAAGGGCACTTGGCCTTCAATGTTGGTCTTAATGCTCAGATAGTTCTCTGGGTCAAGCCCCTCGGCAGTTTGAGTGATACGAACCCTCTCCTCTCCAGGGTAAAAAGTAACTTCCACATCATGGACAAAGGTAGCACCTACAGGAGACAGAAACTCAGCAAGTGGATGACAAGAATTAAGTCATTCTAAGGATTGGCTGGGGCTTGGGCGACAGAGTACTTGCCCATCACATAAGAGGCACGGGTTCAGATAGCTAAGAGGAGTGTGCATGTCCTCTCCCCAGTCTCTGTTGGAGACGGTACCTAAGGGGAGCATGCCCAGGCTCAGTCCTAGACGACGCAGACCCCCATCTCCTGCAGGTCTCAAAGACTCAACTCCCCCGCCCTGTTCTCTTTAAAATCTAGCATACTAACAGAGAATGTTCCAAAGTTACACTAACTTGGTACTTCCATGCTGAGGGATAATAGCAGAAAATAAGAATTTACCAGTCAATAAACCATTATGTTTCTGTGAGAGCTGAAAGCTTTGCATGTACAGCAAAGACTCTGCAATACAAAACCTCCAACAACCTGGAATCCCAGTGCATTTCTCCAGAAATAAAATCATCCACAGAGGCTGCCCAGGTACCACTTTTGAATCCCTATTTGCCAGAACTGAGCTCTCCTCACCTGTGAGGCTGAAGCCATTCTCAGAGCCCGGCTTCTCCAGAGCAAAGAGCCAGCCAAACAGGCCTCCAATGGGCAGGACAGGGAGAAGGGCCTGGGCTGCCGGCTGTGGGATATGGCTGATGGCAGTATAGGCTCTGCCATCATTGCCCACGATGTATGCGTGTAGATCCACGTCAGTGAAGTGCACAGGAGTGTGACCCACTCGGAGGTGGCCACTCACTTTCCCATTCACTCGGTGAGGTGCCCCTGCAAGACAAAAGCAATCCTTTCGGCCTTGGTCATCATCAGGCTGGGGACAGGTGTACACAGATGAACTCACTCTCCTGACCACGTCTCACACTCACTCTTTGGAAACATTGCTTTACTATTATTATTGTTATCACTGTTGATTTTGGTTTTCTTGAAATAAGCTCTCTATGAATGCTCACTGAGGATTCACGATGAAATCCAGGCTAGCCTTAACTCTCGACCTTCCTGCTTCACCTGTTTCAACAGTGTTACATTTACAGGCATGAACCACATTTACATGAACAAGCCTCCACGACCAGTTCTTCACTTGTGACCCAGCCCTGTCTGCAATTTCTTCCATTCCCCTTCTTTACCCTCCCCTTTCGCTCTACCAAGTTAGAAATGGAAACATTTCAAGCCATTCTCAAATTGGGAAGACAGTCTGAACGTATTTATCATTCAAGTCATCCCCTGAACCCTTGTAAGTCACTGGTGCTGGATTCAGGCAGAAGAGATGTAAGGACCACCAAGCAGAACCCACACTGTAACTGGAAACAGGCAGGTGTCAAAAATATACACACAGCTACCCCAGCCTGTCAATCACCTTCTGGCAGGCAGTGCTTCCCGTTTCCGTAAAACCTCGACTGGCAGTGGCAGCAAAAGCCAGTGGTGTAGTCGGTGCAGAAGGCATGTCGGGAACACTGGCCATGGCTGTGTTCACAGGTTTCCTGGTTGGCACCATTATATGTGAAGACTGCAGAATAAAGCAAAGGAGCATTAGAAAGGCCAAAGGATTCCAGCATCGTTACTACCAAGCTTCGCCAGACATCACAAGCACTCCGTAAAGTCAGCTTGGACTGTAATAAACAAATAGATTTGACGTTGCAAAGACAGGAATAACATTCAGCCTGAGGGTTTAACTTTTTATTTTCTGGCAGGACACTCAGATCATTGTGGCCAACTGGGTCTGAGTGGCTGCATCACGGTGGCCTGAGAGCAGCCGTGCAGGCAAACCGTAAGTGCGCATGAGAGTGAGCTTTATGAAATCATTATTTGGTGAGGTAAAAAAAAATAAAAAAGGCCAAATACTACCAATTTTGTATGACTCAATATAAGAGTAAACTTTTGAGAGGAAACCAAAAAAGAGGAGGTAAGAACCAGGGTCTAACTCTTAAAGAATTCAAGCTTAAAAGATGTACACACACTTGCTGTCAAACGCAGGACTGGGGAGGGAAGAGAGAAGACCAAGAGAAGACTCCGGAGCTCTAGGTCCTGCAGGCTTTGCCCTTTCCAGCTTGAGTATGATTTTCATGAAATAGAAACAACCTAGTCCATAGTCACAGAATCCCCACAAGACCACTCTGAACCACAGTAAGCTCGACCCCCAATCACCCACATTCTCTTCCCGTTAAAGAGAGGTATTTGGGCAAGAGGACAAAGGCATGGAGAGAGGAAGGAGAGGAGCCTGGAATCAACCCCATTACGTTATCCTCTACACAAGAAACGGCCAAAGTGTGCCTGAAAGTTGGGTCACAGGCCAGGCAGGTGAGTGCTTTACACTAGGATGTGGGGCAACAACCCCAATCCCAAGCACGGCCACCAGGAGGCAGGGTGGCTGTGCATGCTTCTGCCTCCCATCTGCCCAGAAGTCAGAGTAGGCTAGAGACACCTAGAGAATTTGGATCAAGCAGGAAGGGCAAAGAGTTTTCCTGCACTCTAGCCACAGATGCTGGCCTGAGTGTCAGCTTTGGCCACTCAAAGGACAAAAAGAGGCTGTGGTGGCCTTCCAGGGCTTTGTATGAAAACGAGGGAACAGGCCCCGGGTGGAAGAAACTCAAGACTCAGTATTTACTGAGAGTATTCCAGGCGAGAACAAAAACCAAGACAATGAGAAGATTGAGCTCCTGCTATATAACAGTGCAGCAGGGAACACAAACAGCAAGCACAAGCTAACATTTAAAGAGGCTTGACTAGCCTACCAGCTTTAACATTAACCCTCCATCTGCCCCGGAGCTGGAGGTAGCAGTGCTACTTTTAATCTGTTTTCCAGATAAAGATACAGAAGCAAAGGATTAAGGTGACTCACCTGAAGAAGTCATGAGAGCAGCAAGCAGCTGGGTCTGATCTCTGAAGGTTCCAGATAATTACTACTTCCCCAGGGTTATCCAACTAACACTAAGGCTGACAACTAAAGGTTAACAACTAATGGGTGTCTGCAACAAGTTGAGAGAAAACACACAGGAAGAAGTGGCGAAGGGGACTGGAGATGGCTCAGCAGCAAGCTGCAGTAAGGACCCAAGTTCAGTTCCTAGTACTCCCATGGGTGGCATTACATCACTGGTAACTCCTGCTCCACAGATCTACTGCCCTCTACTGGCCTACTTTTGCACCTACACTCATGGGCTCACTCCTAAACAGGCATTAAAAGTACGATACTTATTGAGAAGTCCTGAGAGCAGCAGAAGCATTCCTTTGGCAATTATACATCCCTGGGAAGCAGCAGGCTCAGGGAGTCATCAGTTAAGAACACCTTGGTTAAAGAGAAAAGCTGAGCTGTCAGGATGGAGTCAGTGATTTCCCTGAGAGATCCCAGCTTGATAAAAATAGAAAATTAGTCACAACTCAACTTTTTTTTTTTTTTTTAACAAGAGAGTGACAGGCATTAACTTTTTTAAAATAGGAAATGACAAAACTTACTGCAAAAAAAAAAAAAAAAGAAAAAAGGCAGAATAGATCGTGACAAGACTATCACAGGTTTTTCTATGGAGAAAACTACTTACTGTTATTGGTTTAGGAATGAGGAGTGTGTGTGTGTGTGTGTGTGTGTATACTGTGTTGCTCTTTGCCACTAAGCTGTGCTCCTTATCTCAACTAAAAACAGGGTGAGTAAAAAGCTGTGAGTGTAACGCAGGTGTATCAAAGGGCAGAGTCCCCAGCTCAGACAGGTGCATGTGTACAGGTGTGCTCCTGAGTCAGCATAGGTGGCACTTCGGAAGGTCACAAGCTGGGTGATCTACAGCTGCTCTGTGAGACCACAGGCAAGCGCCACCTGCACTCCCTGGCCTCAGAAGTCCCCAACATGCGCAGCCAGAGTCAGCCTCTTCATCTCCCTTCTGGCACTAGGACCCCAAGGCAGTCCAATGCAGGTGGACAGGGGAGTCATTTTCAGTTATGTCCATTAAAAAGAAAACAGGTGGGAGGGATAGATAGATTTTGCTGTTTCTGTTATTTTGTGAAGACTATACTGCCCCAGTCCCTACTGTAAGCCTTATCAGGAAATGCAAAAGGGTTTTGTTTTGGTTTGGTTTGGTTTTTTTCGAGACAGGGTTTCTCTGTGTAACCCTGGCTGTCCTAGAACTCACTCTGTAGACCAGGCTGGCCTCGAACTCAGAAATCCGCCTGCCTCTGCCTCCCAAGTGCTGGGATTAAAGGCGTGCACCACTGCCCGGCTGTAAAAGGGCTCTTTTAATACTTATTTGTGTGTGTGTGTGTGTGTGTGTGTGTGTGTGTGTGTGTGTGTGTGAGAGAGAGAGAGAGAGAGAAAGAGAAAGAGAGAGACTAACCCATGAGAACCAGTTCTCTCTGTCTCTCCCCTCCCTCCCACCCCCACACATAGGTTCCAGGTCATCAGGCATGGTGACCATCTCTCAGTCCAGGAAAAGGCTCTAAGTTAGTAAGAAACCAGAATGAAAAACAATAAGAGACTTCCTTAAAGGCAGTGGTAAGACTCCAACTCTGACCACAACGAATGAACTCCTTATTGGTAAGCTAACCTGAGACCCTTCTCAGCTTTTTATGGAAATCTGTGTTTTGAGAATGGAACTTGAACCAAGGATATGGCTTTCCCAGTCACGCGGCAGCCCGGGGTTTAGGGAGATGTACATCAAACCCTCGTCTGTAGCCCCCTGCACGCACACTCGCACACCTTACACCTAAAATGGAAACATGTCAGCGAAAGCAAACACCTCATGCTATTTTCTTTCTGTCACTCACACAACAGTTGAGCAAGTATTTACTAAACATTCTAAGCCAAGGGTCGAGGAGTCAGGCAACCAGCTGCTCTGAAGCTTGTGTTCTCCTGGGCAGAAGCCAGGAAACAAGTATGGCTGATCTCAGTGAGCTGGGGCCTTGGTAGTAAGAAGTGCTAATAAAGAGCATGAGAAGATGTCGAGGAGGCTCCGGAGGCAGAAGAGACAACGTGAGGTGTGAGAAGGGGAACACAAGTCTTAGTGTAGAAAACCAGAAGGGTGAAGCTGCTGCACTCTGTGTGGAGGGCAGGCTCACAGATGATTGGCTGAGACACAGATGACAACTGCTGAGAGATTCTTCAGGAACCTCGATAGCAAAGCCCACTCTCAGCGTGGCGCCTTCACAGGGAGGGCCAGTATGTTAGGAACGCTGAGGTTAACTGTTAAAAAGACTAACTCTGAGGCCCACCTTAAACCCACCACTTCCTTCCCAACTCTCTATGGGAATGCCAGGAATCTGTGCTTCCGCCTCCACAAACTATAGATGGCTAAAATGCTACACAGCCGAGCCTGGGCAGGCAGTGGGCAGAGGCTGCTAGGTTTAATGAGCTCAATTTGCCATACACTTGACATCTGAGGTCAGACAGCTGCAAAGGGCATCTTAGGGTTGGTTTTTTGTTTTGTTTTGTTTAATCTCACTTTTCCCCCCATTTAATGTTAAAAACAAAACAAAACAAAAACTCTCCTCATATCCTTAATAGAAAGAAAAATGGGGTGGGAATTTCTGCAAGAACAAAGCAAGGTGCTGTCAGGGTACTTGGGCCTTCTCTAAATTGGGAGATTTTAACAAAAACAGAAAATTCTCCTTTGGACTTGCTCTAACCCATCCTTCAGTCTTTTTGTGTTGTTTGTTTGTTTGGGGTTTGGGGGTGTTGTTTTGTTTTGTTTTTGCAAAGGCCTAAGGACTCTCTTCAGCTGTTGGCTTGCCTTCTCACAGAGTGCAGCCTCAGGAGGCAAGGCGGTCCCATAGTGCACATCACAGGAAGACACAGGGTTTCCTGCATCTGCCCCACAGCAGCTTGGGCAGACTTTTGCCTGTAACAACACTGACAGCTCTCTTAAGAACAAGAATCAATGTTTTCACTGCAGGGCAGATGCCCCATCCTCCTGCCCCCAAACGTTCTCATCTCCCAGAATGACAGACTACACAGAAATACCACACTGCTTTGTAACAACCAGCAGTAGCAACCTTCCCTTCCAGTCTGCATGGCCATTGCTCATGTATATACAAGGTGTGTGACGATGCTGATGGCAAACCAATCAGACTTACATTAGTTGTCAGGACACTAACATGCTCTATCTTTCCTTCTGGACAAGGGATAAGACCTGCCAGAAAGCTTCTGCACACAGGTGTCATCACAGGTATGGGAGCCTCTAATCACAGACTGTCTTGGCCACCTGGAGGTAGCCATGGGTTTGAGGCTTTTGGGCCAGGCGGCCTGAGTTGAGTGCACAACCTGCTAGAGTTCCTCTAAGAATGGACTTCCAGTGAGCAGGACACTGTGTAACCCCTCTGAAGGCCGGAAGGAGAGAAGGGCTCAGCCTCTTCCAGGATAAATGACTTCCAAACAGAAAAAAAGAGGACCTCTCCTTGGGGCAGAACCCACAAGGTCTGGAGCCCAGGTCGCCGCCCTTCTAGTCCACATTGCCAAAGGAAATTATATTGAAGTTCATACAGAAGAGCCTCAGCAGGTTCAAGAACACCCCAAAACCCGTTAGCCAGCCTCAGTGCCTGTCCCTACCACTGAACTCACTCACCCTTACCCTGGTTCCATTTCTACCTCTGTACCTACCTTTCCAGAATGTTCTTACTCTCCCCTTTTAATGCCTTAGATTCAGATCCCCAAGATCTACTTCAAGCATCCCTCCTTCAGGAAGACTTCTCTGACTACTGCCACCAACAGAGATGTAGCCCCTCCATGGAGTCCTGGACCTTGCTGCAAGCATGTCTGCCCCTTACTCAGCAAGATACACTACCCACTTCCAGCCTTCCACCAGGAAGCTAACACTATCTCCTTCCAGTTAATTCTAAGCATCAACCAAGAGAACAGAATCTAAAGCAAAGTTCCTGATAGAGGATCAGAATACACAATGCAGCTCAAGAAAACTCCCCCCCTCAGTCTCCCATAGAGAGAAGCATGCCGGAGTTTAGGTCATTTCTTGGCTTGACAACAAACTACTGGAAAATACAAGTCACCTCAGAGAGAGGATGCTCACACATCCGCTGTATTGCTGGCTCATCGCTGGCTCTTTGGGTTATGGAAGCAAATGATACATACCTGACACAGACATAATTTCAAAAGAATCTGGAATTTTGATTAAAAAAAAAAAAGTCTGTAAGTGGACAAGCATGGAGGTACACAGCTTTAATCCCAGCACTCAGGAGACAAAGGCAGGTGAATCTCTGTGAGTCTGAGGACAGCCCTGTCTACATAGCAAGTTCCGAGAAAGCTAGGGCTACACAGTGAGACAGAACCTATAGGACTGAGGAGGTGGGTTGATCAGGTAAGAACTTGCTTTGCAAGCATTAGGACCGGAGATCTATTCCCAGAACTCATGTTGAAAACAACAACAACAAAACAAAAGCAAAAAACAAAAAAAAACAAAACCAAGAGAGGCAGTTAGTTCCCTAGGACTTTCTGGCCACCAATCTAGACTACTTAGCAAGTAAATTCTAAGCCAGTAGATAGCATCCCTAAAGTGACACTCAAGGTTGTCCTCTATCCTCCACACACAGGCACGCACATACACCACACACACACACACACACACACACACACACACACAAATGAAAATACTAAAAAGAGGAGAAATTTTATGAGCCTTTAACAAAATCCTAATTCCCTGAGTCAGCAAACTGAATAATAAACGCTTAAAGGGAAAGTTAAAATTTATTGGGAATGTTGCTCTCTACTCAGAAAATAAGGTTCAAATAGCATCTCTCCTCAAAATACACAACAGAGCTGTGGAGGAGCTCAGTCCATCCACCACCAGAGGCTGTGGACTTTCTACCCTGAGCTGGTACTTGCAGGTCTCAGTCACCCACACGTCACCAGAGTAAGGCCACAGCTGCTGGATACACCAGTGTTTCCTCTGAACATAAATAACAATTACATGCTTCTATGCTTCACACAGCTCACAAACACTCTAAGTGCTAGGCTTTCACACGCATGAACTTGTACACATGAACACACATAAATATTTTTTAAATAAAATTTAAAAGTATTTTTTCCCCTCTGAGACCTAAAAGCTTCCAGTTGAACAATCTCCTCCTGAATGTCTTTTTTCATAAACAATCTGGCATTTAGATGTCAGTATTGGCTACATTTGGCAGCTGATGAATACCATAGTTCATGCCCCTCGCTGGTTATGCCGTTACCCCCAGTTCCCAGTGGCCAGTTCCATTTCAGGCTTTTCTGAGCTCTTAAACAGCCACGGACAACCTTTGACACTGTGACACGTTGTCATCTACAAAGTTCACGCTTCAAGAACCATGACTGAGTTACAAAAGAAAAAGCTCAGAAGGTTTTAAGTAAGTTTACAGTTTTTGTGCTGGGCCATATCCAGCTACCTAGGTTGCAGCCAACTGTACGCAGATCCACTTTTTGATAACCGTGTGCTCTTCTTGGGCCAGGAAAATACACCCCCCAACAAAAGGCCACTCAGAAACACATCTGTATCACAAAATCCCTTTGAGAAAACCTTTGATTTATGCCTTTAAATCTCTTTACATAGAAAGAACCCACACTGAAATTTTTGCTGGAGATGGTTCAGAAGGACCTGAAAGTTCAGAACCCTTAAAAAAAAAGTCCATGCCTTTTACAAAAACAACTGCTCATCAGACTTGTCAAGGAGAAAAGGAGCCAGGAGGCAAAAGCTTTTTAATGAGCCTTTTTGATTTCCAGCCTAGCTGTTCGCTCTCTACCCATCCTCCACCCTGTTTCCTATGTTTTAAGTCGTCTAAAGATTAGTAACTACAGCTGCTATTCTTTTAAAGAAGCGACTAACGAAATGTAGGCACACAGAGCCTCACATATATTCACATTAAACCCTGGCAATACACTTATAGAGACTCGGAGACTTGGGGGTGAAATAAGTTGCCTCAATATGGCCAAGATTCAAAGCTGACACCAACACTCTTTTCCTATTACTCTATGCTGTTACACACAAAGTGTTTTCTTCCCTCTTGAAGGATTTCTCCAAACAACTCCTGAGAAAATGTCCTAGCAGAACCAGAAGGTCCTCTTTGTTAGTGTTTTTGTCAAAACACTAACGGAAAAACTGTAAAGAGGAAACATTGTAGAGACAGCCCTGACCTCTGACCCTTCCCTCCTGGTAGAGATCAATAAGCAGGCCCCGGAACTAGGGGGTTAGGGGGTGGGGTTGGGGGGGATAAAACTAGGGCCAGTTTCCCAGTCCGTCCGTGTGGATGAAAAGCTGTCCCCTCTGGGCATTCCCCGGCCTTCCTCCAGCTATGACCAGTGCGTCACGGAATGAGGATAAGAGGATAAGGTTCCGGGGAGGTGAAGGCCACAGCTGTGGAGCCGAGAACCAGAAATAACAGCAGACATGGGTGTCTACCATGTTCTCTCCCTGCAGGCTCTTCCTTCAGCCTGACTGCCTTAGCCTGTATAACGAACTCACCACAAAGCTAAACGGCTGTGCCCTCCATCCTGTAAGGCCTATGAAGCCCTGAAATGGCTCACCTTCCCTGAACTTGCAAACTGAAATATTTCATTACACTTGGGAGGAGAGCTGGCCCAGTTCTTTTCCCACTCTATGAGGCTTAATGTTTTAGAACACATTATTGATGGTCAGGAGGCTCCAAGAAGAACTCTTCTGCCAAGATGTACTTGGCAAAGGGAATTTATCTCCTTAAACACAAGGAGGAAAAATCAGTTCCAATCTGCTTGCTAACCTTTTCACCTATTCACTCAGAAGAACACCACAGCTGTATTTTTTGTTTTGTTTTGGAAGAAGTTTCACTCTATAATCCAGGCTGACCTAGAATTCTCTGTATAGCCCAGGTTAGTCTTGAACCTAGAAGATCCTTCGTCTTTAGCTTGCCCCAGGCTGCGCAGTACAGGGATGAGCACAGGTGAATGATCATGTCTAGTTTGTCAACTCTGCTACATTTTCTTTAAACTTCAGATGCCCAGTTTCTCAATGCACTTACCTTGATCATTAGAACCCACGTGATCCTCCAGTCCCACCACGTATCTCCCTCCACTCAGGGGCGGCACGTGACCAGACACAGGGTAATTAGGAAGGACTTCTCCTTCCCGAGGAGGGACAGGAACATCTGGCTCTGAAGGCACTGGCCCTGCCTCCGGAAAGGACTGAGTGTTTCTGTTGCCAAGGTCTTCCTTGCCTGGAGTTAGAAAAGCTGCATCTACCTCTGGAGGAGCTGGGGTTCTGGTACCCAGCTTATCCAAAAGCTCCGCAGGGTCCTTGAAATCCAGGACCTCTACCTCTCCCACAGGTGGTCCCTGTTTGGTTTGAGGGTCCAAAGAAGCAGATTCCGTTTCCCGGTAGGATGGCCAGTTACCAGGTGCTGGGTGTGGCAAAGGAGAAGCATGATCGGAATCTGGAGATGAGGTACCACCGTCCACGAGGCCCAGATCAGCTTTTGAATTGAAAGACACATCAATTCTGCTGTGGCCTTCCAGGGCCTCCTCTGGTTCAATTGGTGGGTATTCAACGTCCTCCTCATTCTCATCATAGTAATCGAGACTGTCCTCGGTATAGCTCTCCAGGGCTGCAGCATGGTTGAAGGAGCGCTCCAGCGCTGAGGAGCGGGCTGTGGAAAGGTCGCCTCCAACCCTGGATGGCCTGACGTTGTCCAGGGCAAACCTGCTGCCGATGTGAAAAGCCCACGCTCCAGGGATCCCCAGGTTGCTTAGTCTAAGAACAAAGGAAAAAGAGCTGATTGTGACCAGTCCATTCATCCTAAGTCAGAATTTGTTTCGAAACCAAAAGACTCTAAAGATCAAAGTCGAATTTTCTCTGCTGTGTCAAACAGAAGCAAGCCTAGGTAACTGAGAGAAATACCATGCTGGAACTTCGATATAAGCTGCCTTTTGTCTGGCATTGTGCGCAGAACGCTAAACCATCAGGTTATATGTCTGCTACAGAAGCCCAAACCAAATGGTCTGTCAAAAACCTGGCTGTCTGAGAGCAAACATGGGATGCAAGAATATTTTATGCTTTCTCTACATGAATGAAAACTTAAACCATACCCAAGAAGCTTACAATTCTTTAAACACTTAAACAATACTGATTTCTACATGACTTGGTCTGGTCTAGCCTACACCAGTGCTTAACAGTCTTCACTGCTCTCTGCAAGGTAGGGGTGGTAGCTATGCTCAATCTTACTGAGAACAAAGTTGGTTTTGACAGGTTAACTAATCTTAAGATCATACAGCCAATAGCTGGCAAAGCCAGAGCACGGATTTCATGCTGACAAGAAAACCTGCGTTCCAAACATCTACATGTACTGTGATTCACATGGACTAATCTGTAATGACAGAGGATGATAGATATATCAGTACTTTTTAATATCCAAGTCTAAAACAATTTTTGAGCAAATGCTCAACTCAGGTGAGATACAAATATACTAATAAAAATGAGGCTCAGTATCTTGGAAGAGATCTTCATTTTCTCAGTAGAGTAGACCACGAACCCCCCTCAGTTCCCAAGGATCTCCTTTTTTTCAGAGGAGGTTCACCAGACAGCCCCGGCTAGACTCAAACTTGAGATCTTCTGATGGGATATGGAGCAGGTGCACTCCTGCCAGTTCAGTGTGACCCACTATTTCAATGTCAAGGTACACTGTGCAGAGGACAGCTATCTGTAAGACTCCTAAGCCTAAGAGAAAGCTGGAGTTAATAAAACTCTGGAAAGCTGGGACTAGCCAACGACACCAATCCACGCTCAAATTCTCCCACACTATGGAATTTCCTCAAAAGTCAACAACGAAGAGTAAGAGCGAATGGCTAATAAGAAGTTTTAAAATTCATGGAACATATAACAAGAGATCTTTGTTCACCAGGGCAATTCACCATTCTAGTCTAGGTTTCTACTGCAATGATGTTTTTAAAACAGCTGAGAAAGTTTTCTTCAGTTCTCTTTCTCATCCTGTGCACCGTCCACAGTCCACTACCTGTGCCCAAGTGTATGCGAGATACTGCTGCTGCACTGGTTGGATTTTGTCACCCTGATGCAAACCTAGACATATCTAGGAAGAGGGAATTTTGATTAAGAGAGATCACCTCAATCACACAGGCCTGAAGGCAAGTATGTGGGGCATTTTCTTGGCTAATGATTCACGAGAGGAGAGCAGCTCACTGTGGGTGGTGCCACCCCAGGGTACCATCCCCGGCTGTGTAAGAAATCAGGCTGAGGAAGACATGGGAACCAAGTCAATAATTATGTTGCTCCACAGCTTCTGCTTTAGTTCCTGCCTTGGCTCCCTTAATGCACTGTGACCCAAGATACTTAAACTAAATAAACCCTTTCCTCCCCAAGTCAGGTCAGTGTTTTATGGAAGTAACAGATAGCAGATTGCAGCAGCTCCTGCTACAGTTCACCTAGACGCAGAAAGCAAACCGTCATCCCTTCTGCGATTTGCTATATTCACTTGCTCTGGTTCCTTTTTATTTTTTTGAGACATGGTGTCATGTAGCTCAGGATAACCTTGAGCTTCTCTTCCTCCTACCTCCACTTCCCAAATACTGGGATACTAGGTGTGAGCCACTGTGCCCTGTTTGGGTGGCACTGAGGACAAATCTCTGGGCTTTGTGTCCACGGGCCAGGTATCCTACAAGCAGAGCTTTCTCTCCTGCCCTCACTTGGTATGCTTATAGAAATTAAGGTTGTAAATAAAACACACCAGAAGACAAAACTTCAGGCTAATAAAATAAATGCCTCAGCAGGGAAACCCATTTATCTACAAGAGCTGAGAGATATACCCAAATCCACACGATGGAGGGAGAGCACAAACTCCCACAAACTGACCCAGACACCCCCCTAGCTGCCCCCAACCCCCAACCCTACACAGTAAATGTAATTTTAAAAACTGAAACCAATCAGTAAGAGGAGACCCTGGCGCCTGGGCCCATCCCCACAGCAGGGATGCTGCAGCTGGGAAACCTCTTCAGTTTGGAAGTGGACAGCTATAAAAGCTTCAAAGCATAGGAAAATACAAATTATGGCAGTTACTCTAAATAAATGCCTTCTAATGGGACATAAATCAACATCCTGGCGTTTGCCACAGTGCCTGATGGGAATCTAAGCAATTAGTTTACCCTCCACTCTGAGGTCGTTTGGAATGCTTACTGATAGAATTTGTCTCCTAGAAAGGAAAACTGGATCATAAACTGGGACAGTCATGCCTTCCTGCCTGAGTTCTTAAGAAGAACATGTGAGAAATCCCACATTAAAGGCCCAGGGCAGGCCCTGTGGGTAATACCTACCTAATATAGCTACTTTCTTCTCTTCCTGAATGTGCATACATTTAACAAGAGCCCTGCAAATATGAATAATGTATATGACCTTTGTTTGAGGAAGAGATTCCAGGACTAGGAAAATGATCTCCTCCTTGGGGATGTGCACAGCAGAGCATCCAGAGAGAGCTAGGACCACGATCCTGAGCTACTGCAGTTCACTAATGTTCCTCACAATGCTGGGCATGGATGAGCAATGTTTAAACCCTTACCAAGACAATATTGACAGAATCTGTAGGAAAAAGGCCTAGAGAAGAGTGGAATGACAGCATGAAAACATGAAATGGGAGGCAGACCCCACTCTGGAAGGGGAGGTAGCACAGTTGTCACTCAAAGTAGTGACAGGAGAATCCCGGCTTGGATTTCATGCTTTTCTGTTGTCTGTATTTTGTCTTATCTTATTAAGTGTGAAGTACAACAAATCTATCAGTCATTCTGGTCACATCTCATTCTGCTCCTCTCCAGCAATTCTGATATTTCCAGAAGGCATCAAAGGAAGAAATGAAGGAAGAACTGGAGTGGGTGGATGGCAGTGTGTGTGTGCGCGCACACGCGTGCATGTGCATTCATGTGTGTGATAT
>JADRCH010000867.1:69883-91020 GCA_019843965.1 Rhynchomys soricoides | reverse complement strand
TCACAGAATATTAAAATGAGAATTGGCATCTGCATGGCCATAGGAAGCTGGAGTGTGTGTTTGAGTGTGTGTGTGTGTGTGTGTGTGTTTGTACAAAAAGGTTGTGAGAAGCAGTTGTGTTTCCCTACTAGAGCCATAAAGGCCTTCACACATGTGTCACACATATGCATGCACGTGCACAGACACACCATTCTCCCTTCATTTCCTCCTTTGATGCTTTCCGGAAATATCAGAATTGTCAGAGAAGAGCACAGTGAGATGTGACCAGAGTGACTGATAAAATGAAACAAAATACAAACAGAGAAACATGAAATTCAAGTGAGAATCACCTGTTTACTCTGCATAAGATATCTCCCTTGTTTCTGTGCTTCGGATCTGTGTTGACTGTGGCTTGGCCATTAACTCTGACACGTGCCCCGTCCATAATTTCTGTAAGGTTATTTGTAAAACTGGGACAGCTATACTTACTGCCTATAAGTCAAGTGAGGTTTAATTAAGAGAATATCTGCAAGCGTTTTATCACAATGCTTTGCAGATAGACAGTGATCAATAAATTTTTGCTGAGTCACTCTATCTGCCCACGATCTAGTTGATAAGCACAACAGATCCATGCAAATAGGTCAGGGTTTCCTATAACCAAGAGGCAGAATAGACTCTTGTCGAACTAGCAGAATAAGACCCTGGGGAGACTAAGAAATGGATTTGTCTCTGGCAACGCTATGGGCAAACGGATCAGCATGACTTCAGGTGATGATGCCTGGAGAAATCCCCAGACTTCTAAAAGCCTCATCTACCCTTCCCCCAATTATATTACTCATAATTAAATCCGTAACAATACCTGTTTGAAAGACTAATCCATGATGCCTCCTCTTGAGAAATCATTAACCTGAAAAGCCTCCACTGAGGCAGTTTTTACTGGATATTTTTATGTAGCTCCAAGAACAATGTTTTTCATAGCAAGCCCCAGTGGTTCTGCAAAAACACATGTAATCGCTGTTGGTTCTGGTTTCTATGCCTGACTGACAGTGCAGGAAAAATAAAGGATCTTTTATATCTTAGAGAGCCTGAAGCACCAGGGTCCAGCCTAGATCCTGGTTTTGAGCCAGTGCCTTTCTTAGAAGCCACTAAAGCTTATTATCGAATGAATGGTCTCTGGTCACTTGAGATCATGTCCCTTCTAAACGTCCTTCCAGTGGATAGCAGAGGCTCACACTCCACATTTACTTACTGGTAGAGATTCTTCACAGACTGCTCAGTGTTAGTCAGGCTGAAATACAGCGCTTCTCTCTTCAGGTCGTCCGCTTCCCCTCGGCAGAAGCCCACCCTAGCAGGAAGTTGCAGCTGAACATTGTAGGACTCTTTGGGGCGGGTTCCAAAGAACTGAAGGCCATTGGCAGGATAGAGAAAGAGGGCGTAGGTATCAGATTCATCAGATGCCAGAACAGCCTGGAAAGTGTTCAGCTGTGGACAAAAAGGAATTGCAGACATCCTTAAACAAACAAATAAACAAAAGAAAAACAGAATACAGGCAAGGTGCCCAAATCCTTTTTAGGATTTCCCCACATTGGTTTTGAACACAATCTCCTTTAGAATTCCCTCTTCAAATTAGACATATAATTTTGTGAGTTAATTATTTTAAACCTCTTCTACCAATTTAGATCTATAGTTAAATAATGCATAAATAAAACACTGGTTTAAAAACTTCAGGGCTGCAGGGAAGAGGATGAGGAAGGATTAACTAACACTAAGGATGTTTGAAAAAGCCACCTGAAGGGCCAGAGAGATGGACAGCTAAGGGCACCAGCTGCTCTTCCTGCGGTCCAGGGTTCAATTCCCAGCACCTACATGGCCATGGTAGCTCACACCTGCCTGTAACGTCAGCTCCAGGGCCTCACACAGACATACATGCAGGGAAAATGTCCATGAACGTTAAAAAAAGCCATATGAAAACCTACTAGCCAACATACAACAAACATGTAAAGGGAATTGGCTTACACTGGGGATAATGTTCCTCCCATTGGCCACAAGTTCTCAAAAAGCCCAGAGCCAGGCGTAGGACACCTCACCCTCCTCACCCTCATGTTGTTAGTAAAGGATGTCAGAGACAACAATACCAAAGTTGTCAATTGTCATTGCTTAGGGCTACCCATCAGAATGTGATGGTAAGATCCTACAGCTGATGACACCACACATGTAGGTCAAAGGACTTGGAGAAATCACACATAAGACACGAATGCATGCACAGTACTTGCCAGGAAGCTTCCACCCCTACCAGCTACCTTTCATGATGCTAGAAGATGGTATGCAGTCTCACCCCAATATGACTGCTCAGGGCTACATAACAAAAGGCCTGGCAAGATGTACTCATGGGTGCCATAAGTGACAGGAATGTTATGAGGATCATCAATCACTTTCTGGGTGGATTTAAGGCCTGATCTACAAGAGGAAACTTCTGCCTGGTATTGTAAATCTGGCCAAGAAACCATGGCAGAGGGGGTCATAAGCGCTGGGGGTGAACCATGACTATTATTTTGTTAAACGGATATATAGTGCAGCTCTTGGTGGTCATCCACTGCATCTTCGTGCAGTGGATAGTAGTTAATACATACATTCATAAGTAGTCAAAGTATAGAGAATTATCTGTGGAGAGCTCAGCCATAGATCCTCTCACTTGTACCTACTTCCCTCGAGGTTCAGGGCGTATTGGAAAGAAAAGAGGTAGAACGAGTTAAGAGCCAGAGGTCAGAAGGAATGGGGTCATACCAATGTCTTGTGCAGATGGCATGGCCGTTGTACTCATAAACACAGCAGCTGTGGCGGCCAGCAGAAGAGCAAACCACTCAACATTTCAGCACAGATGGGGGAGATCCCCTGTAGCTGAGAAGATACTGACAGCTGATGACTGCTAGGGGAAAGAGCTTTCTTTAGGGGCATGGTCCCTAAAGAAACTAAAAGATATTGTCTAAATGTATGAAATTCCCAACAAATAACTTTAAAACAGAGTATTTAAAATTGTTAAGGTTGCCAAGTTTCTCCAGTGCAAACTCTTTTGAGAGTTCTGAACAAGGAACAAAATGAACTTGCTCATTCCTATATCCCCAGGCCTGGTTTGTAATCTTGTATATCAGCATCTCTCATCCATCCATCCATCCATCCATCCATCCATCCGTGCATCTATCCATCTGTACATGCATGCATCCACCCACCCACCCACCCATGCATCAATCCATCTGTGCATGCATGCATCCATCCATCCACTCACCCACCCATGCATCATCCATCCAGGTATCTATCCATCCAATGCATCCACTGCAGGCAACACTCAGTCAGGAAGCGGCTGACCAAAGAGGCCTCCTTACTGATCTCACAACCAAACCCCCTTTCCTCTTCAATCTCTTTACAATACTAGTTATCTTGTCATACTGAAGATGAAGAAAGAGACCCAGGGCTTGCTTAAGGTCCAGCAATGAGTAGTAGTGGCAGCCAGCCAGCCCCACAGCTCATGTCCTGCAATAGTCAGTCATCTAAACTCTACCAAACAAGCCATTCCAGGGCACGTACTCTGACCCAATCTCCCTTCTCAGGCTCAGCTCCATTAAGCCTTCAACACAGTGTTTAAGGGTCCCCACTCCTACTATGTGCTTTGATGCTGTGTTCATATTTCCCTGCACCAAGAAAATCCTCCTGGGGCTGGGTACTGTGATTCCCTATGGAACCCCTTTTATCCTCAGGAACCCACTTTGTTGGCTTCCCATATGCATTCAGCTCATGTTGGTTGCCTGGTTTGGCTTTGAACTCCACTCACTAACCCGTCTGAATATTAATTCGTCAGGGCCAAGTACCTGCTAAGCCACATTATGTTTGAAGCTGCAGGCACGAAGGAGCCAGAATTATAGGGGAGGGAAATAGCCAGGACTGGAATTTTAGGAGAGTGACTGGGGACAGGCATGGTGGCAGAGGCCACAGAGAAAGGAGAGTGTCCAGGACATCAGAGTGGGGGGGGGGGGGGGGGGGCGTCACAGTGGCAGCCAATGAATGAAGATAAACGCTGCAGGAGCCAAAGCAGACAGAGGAGAGTGATGGAGCCTGAATTAACACCCTGGTGACTCTGGAATTACTCCTTGGTATTTCACTTACTCAGTTTCAAAGGGACCTTTTCTGCCTTTCCACCTTCTTCCACCAAAGAATTAGTTAAGGGATGCTCCACTGTCTTAAGCCGTGTAGTCAGCTTCTCTCACTAGATCATAGTTGTTTTATAATCATAGGGAACTGGGAAGACTTTTTTTTTTAAAAAAAAAAATACACGCATTATAATGAAGGTGAATGACAAGAAAAAAAATCATTTATAGGTATCATTACCTCTCCATTTTGCCAAACAAGACAAAACTGGACACAGGAAGAACCTCAAAATTGAATACAAGGAATGAATGTGTCCTTGTGTTTTTTTCGGTCCTGTTCTAGAACATCTCAATTGTTAATTTTACCTTTCTAACATATAATGATAAAGTACAGCTTTGTGGTCTGGGTAACTGGGCGAAGGAATGCAGATATTAATATGGCTTCAAAGCAAAAAAAATCAAATCTACACAACTAGATTCTCTATCGGGGAAAGTCTCCTTACCTTTCTGGGTTAAAAAAAAAAAGGTTCATGTATTCAGTCCCTACCTGCAACACTATTATAGCGGAAGTCCTCAGCCATCTCATTAGCAAAGCTTGACCCTCCCCAGAAAGGTCGGAGCCTCTAAGTCTCCAACGCAGGTACATGCAGAGCACACATCATCAGTCAGGGTGGGGCCGTGGCTGCCAGTTTTATTTCAGTCATAACAAAGTTCAACCAGGGAGACTAAAAATCAGAATAAGAATCCCATCCTTAAATAACCAACCGTGGAGGCTCCTGGCGTGGCGGCCACAATCCACATCACAAGATAAGGGAGAACCAAGTTTCTAAATTTAGAGAAATTCCATATGATAAGGGCTGTCTACATGTGGAGATTGGAAGGGGGTGGGGAGGAGGTCTGGGGAGAAGTGAGGAGACTGTGATGGGAGAGCCTGGCTTCTAACCTGGAGATCTATCTGCATTTAGTGCCTATTTGTTCAGTGTGCTTTCTGTGTCACCTTTTGGAGAAGCACTCACTTCAGATGGCAAGTGTTTAATTTCCTTGTCTCCACTAAAACAGGCAACTACCAGAAGAAAAAACAACAAAACTTCCTTTTAATATAATTTATGATCCCAAAGTACATTCTGAAGGAGTTGAACTGCTTGCAAACTGTCCACACATGAACAGACCCCTTGTCAGGGCTAGAAACTTCCACACAGAATGGCTAAGAGGCCACTTCATAAGTCCTTAAGGGCCCCTCCTCACAGACACACTCTGACTGGTTTCCAAAGGGAAAGGCCCTCACATTCCCAGAGACAAGTTTTCTAAGAGCCCTCCACACGGGTTCTGAAGGGAAGCTCTCGGACTGCCAAACCCTGTACAAGAGTCACTCACTGGCTCCCAACTTCCCCTGGATGCCGGAGAGGAGAGGGGTCCTCCACAGGGTGGGGAGCAGTGCAGAGAGGATCAGGCCAGAGCTGCCTAGCTGCACAGTCTCTAGTTTTCTGTTCAGACAAAAAACCAGAAGCCTTCACAGAAACCACCCAGGAGCCTCCATGCTCTTTCTAGATACAGAACATGGTCTCCCAATGTTAATGAGACACTGGCAGAGCCAGGTGACAGAACTAAAACATACCATCTGACAAAAGTAAACATCAGCAAGTAGAATGCCATCTTTCCAACAAGGGATTTGCTTATCCAGCCTTACCAAAATGATAATAAAATTAGAAATGGAGCAATCCTTTCCTGGGAACAAAGTTCAATGTTTAGTCGTCCTTAAGGACACATTCTCTGGAGTTTTAAGGACACTGGTTCTGGCCTCCTACACTTGGTGTGGACACTAAAGCCTCCACTTTGTGTGCTATTCTTTCCTGTGGGAATACTGGCATTCTCGGGGTGTTCCATATTCACCTCCGCACTGTAGAGTTAGGAAAATGTCCAACACTTTTACAATCGCAGTGTATCCTCCTTCATATGCAGTCTTCACGAACCTTAGCAGTTCTCTTTAACCCGTTTTCCTATCTCTAGTTATTGTCTATTCTCTTTATCTTCACTGACGTATGGTAAATTACACACACACCCTTTCTGTGGACTGTAGCTCCATAAATTAAAAAGCTCTAGCTAAATTCAAAGTTCTTGATCAACAACTGTCCTATCTGCACCAACTCAACACCCCACCATCCCATGTTAAAGTGTCCATGGACCAACTGTGATGCATACTATTGATTGTCAATCTAAGAGTGTCTAGAACCATCCAGGAAACAGCCACGGCTATTCTCTGAGAAAGTATCTTGATTACTTAATCAAGGAGGGAAGACACACCCTAAATAGAGACAGCACCATTCCCTGGGGTCTGCCCTGGAATGCATACAAAGGAGAAAGCAAGCTTAGAACCAACACCCATCTTTTCTCTGCTTCCTGACTACAGATACAGTGTTTCCATCCTTTTCGGGAGCAAGACTCCTTGCTCCCATCCTTCTCCCAGGACGCAGACCAGCCAAGGGTGCTCTCTTGCCATTCTCATTCTCAGTTCCCATTCCTGTGGTCCTTCCAACCAAATGAAATTCCTCATCGACAAAAGCATTCAACATACTGCATAACTCAGTTCTTGATAACACCCCTCCCTGTGAGAACACAACAGCCCTCCCCTGAAACCAAAAACACACAGAGCAACAAAACAGCACCCATCAGTACTAGATCTTTCAGCCCAAACCTCTTCGCTCTATGAAATGACAGTTTAAGATATCTCATATTAACTAAATGGACAAACACTTTATTTGCTCGCTTTTTTAAATGCAGTTGCACCATGACATTCTTGCATGCCAGGTAAAACATTCCGTCACACCCAGTGTGAACATCACAGAGAGAATGAGGAGCAGCAGAAGTTTACACTGTGAAGATGTTGTTCCTCTGATGTCAAGTTTCCAGTAACTAATATTAAGATTACTACACCAGACATAAGAAAACTATGTAGAATCACAGAATCCTCCAGGCAAAGGAGATTAATGTGTGCCAAAATCTACCTCCAAAAAAATCTATCAAAGCAAGAGCTCAATCCCATGGCTTTCAAAGTATTCTGCAGAGCCTTCTGTAGGAATAATTGAAAACACATCCTGTGCACAAACCCTCATGGAATGGAACAAATCCTGAAGCCCACTGAGCCTACGACAATACCTGAAGAACGATCTGGGTGGAAAAGTTAAAAGACAAGAAAGCTACAGAATTTTCCCCACCTAATTCCCCAACAAAAAAAGAAAAGATAAACAAAGATAAAAAAGTGATTCAGAAAACCCTCCATTTAAAGAGTCCTTATAAGCCGGGCAGTGGTGGCACACGCCTTTAATCCCAGCACTTGGGAGGCAGAAGCAGGCGGATTTCTGAGTTCGAGGCCAGCCTGGTCTATGAGTGAGTTCCAGGACAGCCAGGGCTACACAGAGAAACCCTGTCTTGAAAAACCAAAAAGATAAAATAAAATAAATAAAGAGTCCTTATAGAGAGAGCCAGAGGAGGCTCAGTAGGTAAAGCCCTTGCCTTGAAATCTGAGTTCAATTCTAGGAACCCACATAAAAAAAAGGAGAGAACTGGTACTGGGAGGTTCTTCTCCCAAGCTCTGCATGTGCACCATGCCGTATGCACACATAAATCATACAAAACCACATACCATACATGTCATACACACACATACCATGCACACACTCAATACGTACATCATACACACACAAGCGGACTCAGTGCAGTATGCACATACCATACACAAACACCACACATGCATATACACACCATGCACACACCATATGCACATAAACATACCATACAGAAACACACATGCACACACACCATGCACATTCATACATCATACATACCATACACAGACACACACATCATACACACATACACATATGCAAACACACACATAATGCACATACTCAACACATATACATCATAAACATGCAGGCACAGTTTCATATACAACATAAACATATATCATTTGCACACACACATCATACATAGACATACATATTCACATGCAGCATATAAACATATATATACACATATATATACATGCATATACACACAGATAGAATAAAATGAAATAAAACAACCAAATCCTCACATAAAGGAGTTCTCCCACAAGATCATTACATGTCAGGAACAAAACACCACCTTGGTTAATTTTTATTGTCAACTCTGTAGAGTCAGTACTGTCGCCTCTTTCTACAGCTTAGAAAATGAAGATTGAGGGCTTGTTTCTCCCAAGACCACAGCTGCAAGTGTTTTCTACCTTGTTACTGACTTCACAAGTACCTTGACGGTGTAATGAGAGAATTACTGTGCCTCTGGATGTTGCTCAGTCATGAAGGGCTTACTTACCTAACCTTCATGAGGACCTATGTTCAAATCCCAGAACTGCAAAATTGAAGGAAGAGTAGGAAATAGTTCAGTGTGTCAGGTGCTGCTATTCAGCATGAGGACCAGAGTTTGATCCCTAGAATATGCCTGAACAAAACCAGTCATGGTGTCATTCCCAGGTATGTAGACCCATAGTTAGGAAGGCAGCCCTGGGTGCCTCATCAACCAGCAATCCTAGCTTAGCTGCTAAGTACTAGGTCAGAGGGATGTATCTGAAAATGATCTGAAAGGGAGCTGGGAAGAGTGCTCAGCAGTTAAAGGCACTTACCATGTAAGCCTGATGACCAGAGTTCAATTCCCAGACCCCACAAAGAGGGAGTAGAAGAGAGCTGACTCTCTTGGTCTATGTCGACCACAGTGTCAAAACATGCATACATGCGCACAACAAATAATAAATAATTTTTAAAAGGTGGATGGTGCCTAAGGAATGACACTCAAGATTGCCTCTGGTCTGCACACACATGTACCTCCACACAAAGGTGAGTGCATGCGCGCACACACACGCACACACACACCCTCAAAAGGAGAAACTGTCAAGAATATTGCTGATGAAATGAGAATCCTAACAAGTAAATTCATCTCTCTGGGGCCTTCATGTCAAATAAGCACTAATACTTGGGATCCACAGCCTCACAACCCCGAGCCTCGGTGCAAATGCTTCTTGCTCTAATTCTTTTTGTTGTTGTTGTTGTTGTGGCAAGAGGTCAATTCAGCCGAATTCTCCTTGGGAGCAGCAGAACACTAATTTCAAAGTGACAGTGGCATCAGAAGGGCCCCTCACAGCAACTTCACTCCAGGGCACAGCTCCTTTGAATATGGCTCCAAGAACTGTCCCAGCACTAAAGTCACAAGGAACACTAAAACACTAACCTCATTTACTGAAAGGCTTCAGAAAGAGCACAGCTATTATTATTGTACTACTTATATGCTTTGTGCATAAAAAAAAAACAGGTCTTGCATGAAAAATATAAGGGGGGTCATCTAAGGTACCTTTGCGGGCTGGAGAGATGGCTCAGCGGTTAAGAGCACTGGTTGCTCTTCCAGAGGTCCTGAGTTCAATTCCCAGCAACCACATTGTGGCTCACAACTATCTGTAATGGGATCCAATGCTCTCTTCTGCTGTGTCTGAAGACAGCTAAAGTGTACTCACATACATAAATAAAATAAATAAATCTTTAAAAAAAAAAATTTAAAAAACCCTAAGGTATTTTTTGCCTCACTAAAGGCAGATTTGAAAATTATTTTCTCTTCTGTGATATAAACTGTAATTATTGTACTTACCCTGTGGGACTATGTTGAGAAGACAGTATAAAATGCTTCTGAAAGACGGTAAGAAGAGGGGACAGTGATATGGCTCCCTGGTAAAGATCCCTGGCTCTTCTTCCAGAGGACCTATGTTCAGTTCCCAGCACTCACATGATAGCTCACATCTGTAGGTAATCCCATCCAGGGGGATCTGATGCCCTCTTCTGGACTCTATGGGCCCTGCATGCAATAGTGCACAGGCATATGCATGCATAAGACCCATCCGCATAAAATACAACTTTTAAAAATCTAAAAAGAGTATGACAGTGAACAGACAGACGATTTCACAACTGTCTAGTTTGCCCTTTGACCCCAACTAACTATTGTCACCAGAATGACAGTGTGCAGGCTGGGTTGTGGCTCTATAGAGCGCCTGCTCAGCATGCACATAACTCTGGGTTCAATCCCCATCAACTGGGTAGGGTGTGACGCTGCACACCCATGATCTCAGCACGAAGGTGAGAGGTGGAGCAAAAGGATCAGAGATTCAAGGTCATCCTCCTTTACAAGGTTTGAAGCCTACCTGGGATTCATGAGGACCATCTTAAAAGAGAAAGAGACGGGGTTGGGGGTGGGGTAAGTTTGTCAAAAGCAAAACAAAGGAACAACAAAAGTTAGACTCCCCCACTTCAAATCTTTCAAGGCTGCCCACAGTCCAGGAAGCAAATCTACACTCCTCAGAGGGGAAAGACTCTCTCTACCCTAGAGCCTTCCCTCCTTTGATCCCATCTCCCCTGCTCTTCGGAAAGACCCAGTGCCTGCCATGCCCCCAGTACATACAACTTCAGAGCACAGGCTGATACACTGTCTGCCTTCTATCCCGGAAGAATTAACTGCTTCCTCACTGAAACCTACCCAAATGGAATCCCTGAAACAGGAAGGATATGGAGGAAGCACTAGGTCTACCATATTACCATAACAAGAGGTTATCATTGTTGTCCCCACTAAATGTAAATGAGGCCTATCAGAGTAAGAGCAGTCCACTCAGTGTCTATTTTAGTGCAGATATAAGGCCATTGTATAAAAATGATTTCTGAATTAATATCAACTATATTTAAATAGAGATTATATATGCATGTATATGACTGACACATATGGCTTTTTTTTTTTTTTAAAGATTACAAGAGAAGTGCTGGAGAGATGGCTCAGTGGTTAAGAGCACTGACTGCTCTTCCAGAGGTCCTCAGTTCAATTCCCAGCAACCACATGGTGGCTCACAACCATTTGTAATGGGATCAGATGCCCTCTTCTGGTGTGTCTGAAGACAACTACACGTACTCATATAAATAAAATAAACAAATGCTTTTTTGAAAAAAGATTACAAGAGAAGCTGGGAAGGCAGCACAGTCTATGTGGTGCTTGCTGTACATGCATCAAGTCCTGAGTTTGATTCACAGCACCCACATGAAAAGCGGGATATGGCAGCACACTTGTAATCTCAGCTCTGCAGAGATAGACAGGCAGATCCCTAGGGCTCACTGGCCAGCAAGCCTAGCCTAACTGGGGAGCCCCAGGTCCCAGAGAGACCCTGAGTAGAAAGACAAGATGGCTCCTAAGCAAAGACATTTAAAGTTGACCTCTGGTTCTTACATGCATGTGCGTGCGCTAGCACACTCACTCATAAATGAAAAAAATTTTAAAAACTATAAGAAAAATAGAAATATAAAAACTGGTGTCCTAGTTGCTTGTATTAGAAAAGTGTATTTTGCTTTCGATTATAAGCGTGTTATCCATGATTTTAGATACATGTTGTAAAAAATAATGTATGAGTGAATGAAACCTAACAGTGGGGACTGTCTTCCCTAGCCCTCTAGCTGGCTGGCCTGCATGAAGGAGGCACAGTGTTTGAGTTTTGGGTATTCTGTTGAACTGTAACTGAAATGTCAAACCCATGCATTACAAGGCTAGTCAGTAAACAAAACTGGATGTTAACCTGTCAGGTAAGAAACCGTAACTTCAAATGATGTTTATTTCTAGACCTCTGCTGGTGCAGACTTTAGGAAAACGTCTCTTCCTTTAAGAACACGGAGCAAGTACAGCCACTGTCAGTGACAGGGACAATGGGCAAGCTCTAAACCTCTTAGGGAAGACATCACTTCTGTAGCTAAGAAGCACTAGGCGGAGTTAAAGCAAACAAGATTTTGCTCCTGGTCTATGCCATTTTACACCCAGGTGGAATTTCACAAGAGGACTCTGTCTCTACCTACACCAGAAATGAGACCATCTACTCTCATCTTCACATGTCGCCAAGACCAAAGCCAGGATCAGAGTAGTTGGTGCTTTCTCCAGGGAGACTACAAATCAGTCTCCTGCAGACAGAAGTATGTAAACTGTTACAAAGCTACAAGGAGCTTACTAAGAAGTGCATGGCAGCTTCCGTACTTTCCTGGGATGTCAGCTAAGGCTGGGCAATGATTTGACTCTTTAGCTCTGGCTCTGGAGAGGTGCTGGAGAGGTGCCTCCACAGTTAAGAACCCGTGTAGTCATTGTCACAACTGCCTGTCCACATTGTCACAACTGCCTGTCCACATTGTCATAAATGCCTGTCCACATTGTCATAACTGCCTGTCCACATTGTCACAACTGCCTGTCCACATTGTCATAACTGCCTGTACACATTGTCACAACTGCCTATATGTAACAGCTTCAACTTCAGGGAATGCAAGCCCTCTTCTGGCCCTACCAACACCAGCAGACACACACACACACACACACACACACACACACAAATAAAATAAAACCCTTGAAAAGCGTTGTGTAGTATTGATTATAATAAAAACACAGGAGCAACCTTAATGACCTCTAGGAAGGGTCATTAAATGCACTGGGTGAGATCTTCCTTATACGGTTGTTGTAAATGTTACAGAAACACACTGACAAGAGTATCCTATTCAGCAGAACAAATGGGCACTGTGAACCCACCATTGATAATAGCAACAATATGCTAAAGAAATAACTGGAAATAACTGGAAATGTACATACAAAACACGGGTTATTTTTGGTTTGTCAGACAGGGTTTCTCTGTGTATTCTGACTGTCCTGGAACTCTGTAGACCAGGCTGGCCTTGAATTCACAGAGATCCGCTTGCCTCTGCCTCTGCTGGAATTAAAGGCCTGTGCCACCACGCCCAGCTCATACAATATATATTAACGGTGGTAGGAAAATAAGAGGTTGTTCCTTTTTAAATTTCCTTAATTTTCCATTTTTTCCTTCAATGAATATATTATTAGAAATATCTGTGTACTTATTATAGGTCCTTCCAGAAATAAACTGTAAAGTGTCTTAAGTTCCCCCAGGGTCTTTGGTATCTGAGCCTTAATCTATTTCACTAAGCCGACTTAGCCACTTAAGGAGCCTTAGAATGCTCCCAGAGACAATAGACTTCACTCACGAGCAGTCTAAGCACCGGTTTCATCCGGTTCAACGCCGGATCAAGGAAAGAAACTTCTAGTCAATGCCTAAGTTACCACTCAAAATTCAAGCTCATTCCTTCAATTTGTTCAGCCGCAGGGTATCCCTCACTTACCTCTCCCGAAGGCTCAGCCCCGTGCCTGACCTCCTCGTAGGCGCCCACGTGCTCCCAGGTGGCCAGGAAGGCGTGGGTGGGGGTGAAGCTGGATCCAGACAGCGGGAAGCCTGTGCGCACATAGCGGGCAGCTAGACTCAGCACAGCCCGGGAAGTGTCCTCGCGGTACAGGATCCGGCCCCTGCTGTGACTAGTGTCGATGTCAGCCAGGAATGGGGCGATGGCTGGGAAGTCAGTAGGAAAATCATCATCTACATATTGAGTCTCCCTGGGGAAGTCCTGGGTAGAGATGATGCCGTTGGTGCCCACCTACAATAAGACCACGGGGCGGTGAGACAGTTCAGTATGTAAGGGCACTTTGCCGTCAAACCAGACGACTTGGTTCTAGGACCCGACACAAGGTGAAGAAAAAAACCGGTTGTTCTCTGATCTTCACATGCACGAGGTGGCACGTGAATCCCGCTCCTCCCCACCCCCAAACATTTTGAAAAGGACAAAATAATGGTGGTCGCTCAAGCCCTAGGGCAGCCACCATGCTCCAGTCGTACGCACCTAACGTACCTCGGAAAAGAGTTCTACTCAAGTCAAGAAGACTCCCCCTTCCTCGCAGGTTGAGACACATCCAGGGTAATAAGCTCAACTTCGGCGATGGTCCTGCCATCTCACCCCTCTAGTGCACTGCGACCCACAGGTGCGGTCGCTCTCAGAGTGGTCCATCTTTCTCCACTACTGCACGCCCTTAAGATAGCTCTGCCGGCATGCACAGCCTCCCACCGCCCTAAACGCAAACCCCACTGGCAGCCTCAACTTCATCTTCCTGCCTAGGATGTCAAAGCAGAGGGGCACGGTTCCAGCTCTCCTTTGAAACGATCCTTATTCCTCTATAGCAGGGATCAAGAAGCTGCAGCGCCTCTGCTAAGCCTGGTCCCCAGCGGGGACTACAGTTAAACATGGAAGTCAGTTGTTCCACACCCTGGGAAGAAGCTACGAGTCCCACACCCAGCCGCGCACCTCCGGGAGTTGAACTTACATAGAGGTTGCTAAACTGGGTATCGTAGAAGCGCAGGGGTATTGCCAGCTTCACAGCTGCCGAGCTTTCGTCGTCGCCCTCCGGCAGCAACTGGTCTCCCCACGACTCCCCGTAAGGAAAGAGCTCGTCAGGACGCAGAGCCCCGACTCGCGATAGCAGCAACAGCACCAGCAGCAGCGATAGCGGCGCCAGCCACCCGGCTGTCGGGTCCCGAGACATGCTCACTCCTCCCTGGCTCTGCCCTCCACTCCGCTAGTCTCTGCGGGCCACACTGCCCGCCAGACTCCAACTTGGACCTCTGGTCCGCAATGCGGGCCCGCCCAGCGCGCTGATTGGCTACAGCTCTTGGCCATTGACCAATCAGAGACTCTGAGAAAGTTCGCCAGCGGCCACATCTGGTTCTCATTAGGTTTTCTAAGACTGCCGTAGTTTGCTGGAGCTGCCGGGCTGGGAAGGTGAGGCGGTTGGCCGGGTCTTGTCTTGGCTGTCCCGACTACTCCAGGGCTACCCCCAACTCTCCAATATGGGCCACGACGCTGCAGGAGGTGACCTCAAAGGCTGGAAGGACCCTCGGCGCGCGTGCAGCTGTAGGCTGGAGCGACTGTGCGCGCTGGGTTGGCAGAGCGAGGGAGGATAATGACATTACACCCTGGAGTTCGCGCCCTGCCCCGGGGTCCGGGGTACCCCTCTCGCTAGAGGCCAGGCCCTCGGATGAAGAATCAAAGGAGCTTTGTCTCCATCCCGGGGCTGCTCCGCCCCACCCAAATTTCCTGCTGAGAAGCATGCCTTTGTGAAAGGCTGACTCCCAAGTTCTATCCCCAAGCATTGGTTAACCTTTGGAAGGACACTGCCACCCTCTGAAATGTCCTCCCCAGCTGTTTGCCTTCCCTGGGGAAAACCACCCTAGAGCAGACGGTGAATTCCCCTTGAATTGGAGCCTGGAGTGAGGCGGTCAGGCGCCTGGGCGGAACGACTGAGTGTTTCTCCCAAAGCCTGGGAGTTTAGGAACTGCCCTAGCAGGAGGCCACAGAGCCGGTAACCCGAGCTGCCCTGTAGGACAGGAAACCTCACAACCTGGAAAGCGGCTGCGCCAGTGTTGGGGAACCCCCTCCACCGTAAACATCCCCTCTGCGAAGCCTCGGGAGCCGGATGAGATTTTATTATCATTTTATTTTCAAGAGCGTGAAATTTCCCACGTACAGTTCGTTTTCTTTCGGCTCGGCCTACCCTCCACAGGCTCCTTAAAAGCAAAGGTAGTTTTAAAAAAAACCTTAAAGACACTTTAAAGGACTCTCAAAAAACAGCTTTCTCTTTGTGTTTGTCCCGGCTATGTAATTCTTAAAGACCCAAGGGGCCAAATACTAAAATCCTTGAAGACCCCAGACTAAAAGATTCCGAATCAACACAACAACAACAACAACAACAAAGACCCAAAGCAGTTTGCTCCCACTAGCTGGAGAAGAATATGTTTGCTCTTACAAAAAAAAAAAAACTAACTCAAGTTTGCACATTTTTTTTCTCATTTTTCCCCTTAGGACCAAATATTTCCATTTTGCTGAGGACAAAATCGTGTCTCAAAGACATGAGGTGATTTGAATTGTTCAAGGTCGCCTTCTGTTACTCTTCCACCCACCATAAATTCCTCCACTGGCTCAGCAGTCTCCATTCAGCATAACAATAGCAGCTAACTAGACTGATGGTCTGTCCTACAAATTAGTGGCAAACCAAACTCCAAGGTGAAATCCCCACAGTCTGATTTCCTAGTGTTCCCTCCCTTGTATAAGACCCCCCACCCCCCAGGAAAGGTGGGCTAGCCTGTGAATTCTAACCAACCGAATGGGGCCATAGTGATGAGAATTCACTTCAGTGGCCTGTCTTGCCAGCCAACACCACATCTCCACTGGTGCTGAGGAAGCCATATACTGCGTTAGGAGGGCAATACATAGTAAAAAGAACTCCAGACAGCAGCCTCTAGTCACCAGCTAGCAAGGAACCAAATTCTGCCAAGAGTCGTGTAACGTGGAGAGATAGCACTGCAGCCCTGGTTGACTTTGGTTGCAGCCATGTGATAGACCCTTGAAGCAAAGGCCTCGGTTAAGCCATAACAGATTCTTAATCCATAATGACCCTGAGAATTACTAACTATATGTTGTCTTAAGACATTTCGTTTGAGAGGGGTTGCTGGACAGCAATAGATAACCAAATGAGCAGGACACTGTGCTAAGGAAACTAAGCTAGGAGAGGGTTTTGGTTTTGATTTGTTTGTTTGGTTGGTTGGTTTTGGTTTTTTTTAAGTGATTATTGCCACATGACTGGTGTGCATCTTTAAACCCAGTTTCGTCTAATCTCTAAACGTCTACCCTCAACCACAAATCCTGCTGATTCAATGGCATTTTTACTTTGCAAAGTAACTTAGGTTACTTTTCTCGATTCACCTCTGGCTGTGCTATCGGCTCTCAAATGCCACCTCCTATATTTCCTGATGCAGAATAGCTCACACACTAGTTCCCTTCCCTATGGTAGGTAAGTTTTCCCACCAGTCTATAAATGACCCTTTGCATCCCTCAAGACATGAAGCAATACTCTTCAGAAAGCTTTCCTGGAAAGCAGCGTGATTTAGAAGCCTTGTCTGGCCCGGCACATGCCCCATGATTACCATGGAGGTATCTCTTCCCACATCTCTTCTGTGATCCCATTAGCCACCATCGATATGTTTTGGGAGAAGAAATCTTGTCTTATTCTGAGCCTGTCACATTGCCTAGAAATTCAAGGAGTATTTGTTGAATGAGTGGAGCCAAGCAAAGCATCCTGGTACTAGGACCCAGCTCTGTTGGCCCAGAGCAGCATTCTTTCTCCTCCACCACCTTTTCTAAGCGGACCTAATTTGTAATCTGCTTTATCAGGCTGCTTAGCAACCCACCCACTACTGTTCTCCAGTTTTCATCAGACTCTCATTCATTTGTGCAATATTCCTGCAAGCTTACCCTGGCAAGTAAGATACAAGGGTTTTCATGACCTGGTCCTCGACCTTACAGGCTCAGGATCACAATTAGGTTTGGAAAATGAAGCATAACTACAAGGCTCTAACATGCCATATATTCACCAGCCAAATGGGCCAACTGCCTTTGAAAATAAAGATGGTGCTAGCTTTGATTCCGATGTCATCTGAGGACCAAGAAGTGGAACCAGTAGAGAGATGGCTGAAGTGAAGAGTCTTGTTTCCCTGAATTACAGCTGTGCTCAAACAGACATTCCTTGGAGCTTTTAGTCTAATTTATTTTTAAACAACTCCATGGCACCAAAAAGAGAGGCTTGTCCTTTAAAATGTCACCTTTCAAGGAGACACTTTGAAAGTGTCTTGGGGAAAAAATTTCTGTCACAGCTGTTTTACTAGTCAGTGGGAAGAAATGCTTCTCTGGTACCCACAGCTCCATTTGCAAGGATAGAATTTCCGTGATGTGCTGGCTGAAGAGGCAGAGGCCCCTTTCAAGCTGAAGTTGTAAAGGACTGTAGAAGTGTTTAGCCCTCTCAGGTTGGGTGAGTCTTTACAGTAGACTGAGAATTGAGATTATTTTGTCCTCTCAAGCTAGGGACTGTACCAGACACCATGCCTTCCCAATGATCTCAAGTGACTCTCCACACATTTCTGTTATGAATACCGTGACCTCAAGAATGATGATACTTCCTGTTATTTTGCTTAGGAAAATGAAAGCACATCTGTTCCTCTGTGTGCAGATAGATACAAGTACTAAAGAGCATGTTCCATGCATAGCCAGAAGAGCATGCTCCATGAATAGGCCAGAAGAGCATACTCCATGCATAACCAGACAAACCACAGTCAATGCATAGTCAGACCAGCGTGTTCCATGCATAGTCAGATGATCATGCTCCATGGATAGCCCAGAAGCATATGCTCCATGCAAAGTCAGATGAGCGCACTCTATGGGTAGCCCAGTACTCAGGGATTCTTTGCATAACTTTACTATCTATTATATTTCAAGATTCGTTTGTTGGCCTGTGAAAAAATAGAATTGGTCAAATTAGCATGTCTTACCAGACTGAGGTTCAAGTGGAATTATGTTGGGCCTAAGAAATACTATTTGTAAGATAGTATTTGATGCAAAATATACCGTGTATAAACTGTGAAAATTGGCAGTCTTGTCATCTATGTTACTGAACATGCAGGTTTCCTATGATTTTAAATACAGAGAGAGTTGGTATGGTAGACATTCAGATTCTTTCCCAACAGCCTTCCTCTTCTTTACTCTGAGCTCAGAAGCTTCATATTGTTCAGATTCAAAGTGCAACAAACCTGGGATGGTGGCCACTGTGGTGCTGACAGATAAACTGAAATTAGTCAGGCAGTCATGATTACAGTTGCCACCTCCTCCATTGCTGAACACATCCCTTGGGTATCTGAAACTGTGTGTTATGACTTTTTGTATGCACCCCTAGGACAGCATTGAGTTGTTAATTAGGTGCAGCAGAAGAGGCTGGAGACAGCTCAGCTGTTAACAGCATTTGCTGCTCTTTCAGAGCACCTGAGTTTGGTACTCAGCACCCACTTCATGCAGCTCACAGCTGTCTGTTACTCTAGCTCCAGGGAACGTGGAGACTGGAGGCATGCATAGTTAAAAATAATAGTAAAAGTAAATCCTAAAGACAGTAACAATGACAAAATAGAACAAGTATAACAAGATGCTTTAATAAGACTCGTTAGAAACCTATGCGTTATCTATTTCTGAAATTTTTGAGGCTGCAGTTAGTTGACCATGAATAACTGAAATAAAATACAAAGCCACAGATAAGGGAAGACACCTGAATCCTTTTCCTCTTTCCTACAAGTGTCTCCTGTGTCTCCAACTCTTCCCTACTATTGGCCTTTCTATTAACCTCTAAACGTACCCAAGTCAAGCCATTAATTTTTTTCTACTTCCTATTACACTGATTTTCTTCCTCTGGAGTTTTAGAGCCTCTGCTGAGAAGGAATTTAAACTGGACAGCTGCCTTACTTTACACTACAGGGAAATAGATTGTTTCATTTCCACCAATAGACTGCTCAGATCAAGACCAGCTATGAAATCATGTGACAAAATTCTTCATGTATTTTCCAGTCTTTTACCTTGTTGGACCTCTTTGGTGTTTCTGGGCCTTCTGGAGCCTCTTTCTAGAAATTCTCTGCTCCCTTGACTTCTCTGGCCATCTCCTTTTAGAGTTTCCCTTAAGGCGTTTAACTTCTGCCTCTACTCTCTAAAACATGTCATTATGGTGGCCTGCTGCTCTTCCTGCTCCATACCACCCTGAGTGTCCAGACTCTTCTAATGGCCCCTCCTCGCAGCTATAGTCTCAGACGCAGCCCCGAGCCTTTGGCTTTTGAATTTACATCCAGCTCTTTGCTGAGCTTCCCCTAAGATGGCCCCTGACTCCACATCAAGAACTAGATCAGAGTTTCTAAGTTTCTTTTAAAGGCAATAGCCACCCGGTTTTTCCTTTTGTTTTGTTTTATTACCATTAGCCACAGGTCCCCATCATCTGTCACCTGCTCCCTTGGTAGAAGAAATGGTAGCTTAATATACTCATTGGTTATCCCCAGTTTCCCATGCCCAAACCTTTTATGGGAGAATTATTGCTTGCTTAGCATCTCTTACAGTCGAAGGTGGCCATTGGAGATGGTATCTACCCGACTGGCTGTTGGTCTCTGGAAGGACCCTTATAATTGATGATAAAGGAACGGTTGGCTTATAGCCCACTCTTGTATCCTTAAACACGATTGCAATGTGCTGTGCTCAACCAACCATCTGCTTATGGTGAAATGGAATGGCCTTTATGAGAGTAAACCATGACAACACCAAACTGCAGAGAGCAGAGTACCTGAATCAGTCACTCACTGCCTGTTACCACCCCTTCGCTATGAGAGAAAACACACCCCTGCTGACTTAAGCTTTTCTTACAAGTAGCAGTTCTCATGCCTTACTAATACACTCTACCCCTAAACCTGTGCTGGCCATAAAATTTAAACAAATCTATGACCTATCTCTGTTTGACATGCTCAGGTGGAGCTTCCTTACCTTCCCGGAAAGCTTATGCTGTCCTTCAGTTCTGTATCTCATCTGTTATATCTTGTTCTTTCCAGCCTTACGTCCTCAGAATACTGAACTTTTTCTATCTAGTACCCCATCCACAAAAACAGCTGGATCCGGTACACCTCAGTGGATGCTGCTCCTTGCCATCCCCACCTGCAGATGTTACGAAGAGCCTGCTCTTTCTGCATGCCTAATATTTGGGCAAATCTGTCTCAGTCTTTCACCTAAACTCTCCAGTTCTCTAGTTAGGTCTGTCATTCCCACAGGCTACAGGGCTTGGGATGTAGTTTTCACGTAATGATACTCCTTTGATCCACTCTGTCTCTGTCTCTATCTCTGTCTCTGTCGCTCTCTCACATGTGGTCTTATCTACCTTATGCTGCCACTTAAGAATGTTTGTTTCCATGTTCTCCACAAAGGCAGAGACTTGAGAAAAGGGTATTTTATTTCCTTTATATCAGCGTATGTACTGACATTGGGTGGTTTTATAATTTAATAAAAAGGAGTACCTTGAGCTGGGCACAGCACTCGGGAGGCAGAGGCAGGTGGATTTCTGAGTTCGAGGCCAGCTTGGTCTACAGAGTGAGTTCCAGGACAGCCAGGGCTACACAGAGAAACCCTGTCTTGAAAAACCAAAAAAGAAGAAGAAGAAGAAGAAGAAGAAGAAGAAGAAGAAGAAGAAGAA
>JADRCH010000867.1:34623-69873 GCA_019843965.1 Rhynchomys soricoides | reverse complement strand
AGAAGAAGAAGAAGAAGAAGAAGAAGAAGAAGAAGAAGAAGAAGAAGGAGAAGAAGGAGAAGAAGAATGTTTGTTTCTCTGATCATAGAGCAAGAGAAAGCTTTACAAACGTATTTCTTGCTGGTCCTGCATAGTCATTGGAATATGGTCAGAGACACATAGTATCTCTCTATCTTATTTTTCACAGGACAGATCTGCTACACAGGGCTGTTCAGTAAACCCTTGCTGACATGAATAGGAAAGACATACTACTAGGAAGGCTTTCCTAACTCCCACACTTTTTCCTGGATAATCCACTCCCTGATTCTTTGCATTCTTGTTACATTCTTGATTGTTACTAGAAATAAATGAGACTTGGGTTAAAAAAAAAACCAACAGACAAAGCCACACACAAGTTATACTTAATTATATTGTATCAGTCTCTATGTTCACCACACAGACGTCTTCCCCTCCCCAGACCGTGTTTCTCAAAGATTCTACTTTTCACTTCCTGTAAGACTTTCACAGCTGCCCCAACACAGTGTTCTGTAAATAAGGGCTGGTGGACTTCTGATGAGTTGGGTGGTGGCCCAAAAGTAACATCAGTGTGAGCTGTCTCCATTGGGTAGTGAAAGCAACCATGTTTCCAGTTGTCTTTGGCTTTCTTTGTGCTGATTTCCTAGATATATCGTGCTTCTCACCAAATCAAATCACCTGTTTCTGTTGCATGTGACCTGCTGGCCACCCGCACTTCCTCCAGAAGTTGGTACTTGAGTCAGAACGATGTTCCTGAAGCCAATAATAACAATAGCAAGCTTTAACTGAGCCAACTATAATGAACAGGGCTCAGGCTAGGGACTCTTTCCACTGTTTTGTTCATCCAGTGAATATGTCCCATTTTCAGATAAAGAAATGGGGTGATGAGGGATTACCTGACTTATAAGGAGCCACTCAGCAAGAGTGAAAAGCAACCGGGCAGTGGTGGTGCACACCTTTAATCCCAGTACTCGGGAGGCAGAGGTAGGCGGATTTCTGAGTTCGAGGCCAGCCTGGTCTACAGAGTGAGTTCCAGAATAGCCAGGGCCACACAGAGAAACCTTGTCTCGAACCCCCTGCCCCCCCCCCCCCCCAAAAAAAGAAGGAAAGAGTGAGAAGCAAAATTCAAGCCCAAGCTATCTGGCCAGCTACCTCCCTCAAAAACACGGGCATCAGCTGTCCCTCTAATTTTGCCAGACTGTAAAGGAGTGTTCTTGTGTTCCCTATTTTCATGAAGATGGAATTATGCTCTCTCAACTGGACATACCTCATAAAATTAGACTACTTTAAATATCTAAATTCTGTAGACTGAGGAAATCAGACTCCATGCCCTTTAAAAGCCTACAATCTAGATTTGTTGATGATGATGTCATAATTTTTTAAAAATTTATTACACAATAGACATTGCAATGACTTTGCTATCTTCATCACATCTTATGAGATAAGAAAATTGAGATTTTGGAATTTTAAGTAGCTTGCTCTGGCTCCAACAGCTAGCAGTAGCTAAATGAGAATCTGAATGGCCCCCCAAAGCGACCTCACACATGAACATAGCTCTGCTTCATTAATCCCGCAGCAGGAACTGGGGTTGTAAGCCATCCAGAATAACTGCAAAGTTCAGAATTCTCAGAATTCCTCCAAGCACGAGTATCAGGCATTACACCACAACCTAAAATACTAAACAAAGAGCCACAAACTCCACAGTGCTTGGTTTCACTGATGCAGATGGTATCATTCGATGGTAGTGGAATGTTCATATCATATACTCTGCATGTCTCTTCCTACTGAAATACTATTGTTGAGATTATCCTGGGCAGTAGTGAGTTCTCACCTTCTCAGTGCTAGAAAAGAGGGCTGTGTTTTAAGGCTGCTTTTCTTCTTTGTTTTAGCTACTGTGTTTGCTATTTTTAGCTGTCAACTTTTCACAACCTAGAATCACCTGGGAAGAGAGTGTTGATTAGGAATTGTTTAGATCACGTTGGATTACAGGCATGTTTTGGTGGTGGTGGTATATCTTGATTACTGCTTTTTATCTCAGCACCCAGCAACTATCTTCACTCCTGGTACCAATTTCTGTTCTAGTCTTATTTGTACTACTGCCATAACAAATGCTGCCAAAAAGCAACTTAGAGAAGAAGGGATTGTGGTGGTTTGAATGAGTATGGCTCCCATAGGCTCATATGTTTGAATGCTTAGTAGGAAGCCCCAGCCCACTGTGGGCAGCACCATTCCCTAGGCTGGGCCCTGAACTATATATAGAAGTGAATAAAGCTTCCAAGTAATGACTCATGCATATGTGCTCTCTTTATTCTTGACTGTGGATATTTTTCAACAATCTGCCTCAAGTTCCTGCCTCTATGATTCTCCCACAATGATGGACTGTTACCTGAAATTGTAAGTCAAATAAACCCTGTCTTAGTCACTATTCTATTGCTATGAGGAGACACCATGACTAAAGCAACTCTTGTAAAAGAAAACATTTAAATTGAGGGCTTGCTTACAGTTTTAGAAAGTCAGTACATATCATCATGGCCAGAAGCAAATAGGAAATGGTGTTGGAGCAATAACTGAGATCTTTACATCCTAATAAAGCCCAGAAAGAGACACTAGATTTTAAAACCTCAAAACCCACTCCCAGTAACATGCCTCCTCCAATAAGACCATACCTACTCCAAAAGGCCACACCTCCCAATTCTTCTCAAACAATTCAACTCCTTGGTGACTGAGTATTCAGACATATAAGCCTATTGAGACTCATATACAGGAGAATACTGATGATAATACTAACTACTACACCAAGGGCCGTGGAGAACCAACCCACTTATTGTCAGTCTGCACATGTGGTGGCTTGTACTAGGTAGATTTCTCCTAAAAGGAAGAAACACACAGTGTAAAACGATTAAACTATAAGATGCCGTAAACTGTGGCTCTCCTCATTGTAAAACACTAATAGACTTTAAAAATCCAGTTTTTATAGTAATTGTAAGTGACAGATT
The DNA here is from genome assembly GCA_019843965.1 of Rhynchomys soricoides. NCBI lineage: Eukaryota > Metazoa > Chordata > Mammalia > Rodentia > Muridae > Rhynchomys > Rhynchomys soricoides. The sequence continues at coordinate 66,862 of JADRCH010000867.1, read as the reverse complement.
ACTAAGGCATCCATATGCCCCTCCCTCTATGAGAGGTCAGAAATGGCACTATTGTTTTTTTGAACTTTGAGAAGAGGCTATCAGACATCTTCAGTTGGGTTCTACTGAGAAGCCCTCACTGGGATCTAGAGGTGAGGGGGTCCATTCAGCTATCTTGATGTTCAGAAGCCCCAATCCAAGAAGACAACCCAACCAACCAGCTTAGCCTCAACCTTTTTCTTCTAGTCAATTTTAAATAGTGGGAGAAAAACATCAAAACCCCAAAGCACAGTAAGTTTATGATGGGGTAAAGAGCTGCAATATAGATAGAAACCACCGCAAAGGTCAACTGAGGTAAGCCAGAGCTAGAGCTGAAGCATGTGGATTCAGTGAGTCCCAGACAGCTGTGCAACACCAGGGTCAAGTATTTATACATTGCAGCCCCTAAGAATTGCACCCCAAGCAGCATCAACTGCACCCCATGTATTGAGGACTTACTCATTTTGTCTAAGTAGTTTCTAACCATGTGGGTTCTCTACCTTGTGGTGATACTTTGGTACTATGCCTCTAGGACCTTGCCTATCCTACAGGCTTGCCTTCTCTTGGGCACACTTGAGGTTTTAGACACAGTCAAAATGATACACCATTTCTCTCCATTCCATCTCTGTATTGTTAGGTCAGTAGAAAACAAGCTACTTGGATTGCACTATTTTATAATCTCCAGAAAGGTACCTTGGCTGAATTAAGATTAATTTTATGAGACTTTCCATTTTAAATTTCATTACGTTTTTTATGTGTATGTATGTATGTATGTATGCATGTATGTATGCATGTATGTATGTATATATATGGGTGAGGAGGTCAGAGGACCCATACTTGTGGGTGGTAGCTCCTTCTACCATATGTGATCCAGGCATTGAATTCAAGTCATCAGGCTTTGTGGCAAATGCCTTCTGCTGAGCCTTCATGCCGGTTCTCAATTTTGATAATAGGTCTTCACGAGAAAAGTGGACTTGGCAGACAGATCTTATATACAAGATCATTATTATTTTTGGTGAACTTTCCCATACTAATGTAAAAGGAAAAAAATAACCCTCCTAAACGTTAAGGACTGAACTAAGTGTACATTCAGTCTAACGAGAGGTTCCTCAACTAGGCTTTGAGAAACTGGAAAACCACAGAAATGGCCAAACCCAGGAGTTTAATGCAGAAATTGTTCTGTCTGAGAACAGAACTTGGACTAGATATTGGCCATTCACATCCTTGTGTTGAACGCTGAGTCTACTACTTCCCCAGCCCATCCCTCCTCTGCCTTCTGCTGTTATCTGTGGCACTGCTGTGCCCCCCAAAACCCCCTGGTAATGACGTCTTGACTTCCTAGTTTCCATTTTATTGATGCCCAGTTCACAAGGGCCCCAGTTCCTAAATGCATGGAACCCCTGCTTTATTCACTGAGACATTCCCAGTTCTCCACAAGAGAATTGCTAAGTAATTGATATAAGAGTGATGGCCACAGACCACTTCCCACAGGATTTCTAACCTCTTCTTATCTCAAAGTCATTGTGCACCCATGAGATAAGCACCTTTCCTCAGGATCTTTCCTGTTATAGAGGCACAATGTCTATCTCATTCCAACCCTTCCCTCTTCACAAAGTCCACATGGCCCCAGTCTCTGTGAGTTCAGGTACTGACCGCTACTTATTCTGAGCTTCTTAGCCTCTTCCTAACTTGAAGATACCCTTGTTCTAGTGTTCAGGATGAGCACTTAACATCATCCCTATGTATTGTCTTAGGCTTTCCATTGCTGTGAAGAGACATCCTGACCAAGGCAACTCTTATAAAGGACAACATTTCATTGGGGCTGGCTTATAGTTTCAGAGGTTAGGTCCATTATCATCATGGCAAGAATCATGGCAACGTGCAGGCAGACATGGTCCTGGAGGAGCTGAGAGTTCTACATCTTGCTCTGAAAGCAGCCAAGAGGAGACTGTCTTCCAAAGGTAGCCATGAGGAGGCTCTGGATCACACTGGCCAGACTTGAGCATATATATGAGACCTCAAAGCCACGCCTCCACAGTGACACACTTCCTATAACAAGGCCACACCTCCTAATAGTGCCAAGTCCCTTGGGCCAAGCATATTCAACCCCCGACATGTCTATTTTGAATAATAATTGTACAGCCTGGGAGAAGAGAGAGCAGAGGCCAGTGGGGCGGGGTCAGTGTGGGGTCAGATGGTCTCTGCTCTTTGAGAGTTTGGGGAGAAGTGGAGTTTATGTATATGAAAGCAGATTAAAGTGGCAAACAGTCACGGGTGGGCGCATTTGATAGATACTCATGAAGACAACCCCAAATCACTTCCTGAGAGTCAGAGTGTTTCAGTGTGTCGCAGCAACAGCTGTCTCACTTTAAACATACTTCTGCTAAAAGATTTTTGTTCAAACTCTTATGAAATTATCACAATCCTTGTATTGGCAGAGGGGTTTGTGATTTAAGACTTATTTACTTTTTATTTTGTATGCATGAGTCTTTAGGCTGTGTGTATGTCCATTTAATCCTGGAGCCCTTAGAGGCCAGAAGAGACAGCGTATTGCATCCCCTGGAGCTGTGGTTAAAGAGAACTGTGAGCTGCCATGTATGTGGGTGCTGGCGAACCAAACCCTGTCCTCTGCAAGAGCAGTAAGTGATCTTAACTACAGAATTCTCTCTCCAGCCCTGAGTTAGTGAATTCTTTTCTCTTTCAGGGTCTCTCTGTGTAGCCCTGGCTGTCCTGGAACTCTCTCTGTAGACCAGGCTGAACTCTAACTGAGATCCATCTGCCTCTTCTCCTGAGTTCTGATATTAAAGGTGTGTGCCACCACTGCCTAGCAAATTAATGATTTCTAATGCACACTTTCATGTGTATTATTTCACTCACTCCAACATTGTAGAGAGATTTGCATCAGCAACCTAGTGGGAAGGTCAGGTGACATGCTCAGAGCCACCCAGCTAGTCAGTGGCTATAGTTGATACATAGGAACTGTGACTCTTCAGGATTGCAAAGACTTCCTTTTAGTGGCTCTTAAAGCATTTGGCAGCCATGGTAAACAATTACAGACTCAAAGGAACAAAACAGGCACTTCCAAACTGCTAGGCTCCAGGCAGGAAGAAAGAGGCCGTCTATTACAAGGGTAGACCCTGAACAGGAGGCACTTGGGAACTGTAGTTCCCATTATCTGGAACCTTGAGTGACTGCTTGTGTGAAATGGCCACTTCATTAAGAAAATCTAATATACCATACTCACTACCAAGGCTTATTTACACAAAGCAGCTTGTTTGTGCCTTATTTGCAAGGCTTAATTTCTTAGGCCTGACTCTTTAATAGTTTTCAATAATAATACTGTGTACAGAGTAGGATTCTTCCTTCGAGAGTCTGAAAAAAATGGATGTGACAAAGAAAAGTTTAGCTTTCCAGCTTCAGTCAGGTTTGCATCTCTCCGTATTGTTACCTAGGGATCCCCCGTCCTTCTCTCCCTTTTCCTTGCTTCTGTGTTGTTACCCAGGTCCCCTTCTACCTCCCCCTTTTTCTTGCTCTGTCTTCGCTCTTACTGCTCCTCTATTCCCCACATAAACTTAAAAGAAAAACAACCCGAAGCAATGCTTTGATTTTAATGAATAATACTGATGATAATAATGTATATTTATTGTATATATACGTTGTGTGTACACACACACACACACACACACACACACACGTTAGCTTTACAGTACTTACAACTGAAGAGATCATCCTCAGATACTCTAGTACTGCCTAGTGTAGCATTATGGGTTACCTGTATGAACTCAAGCAGATACACTGAGTCCAGTCCAAAAACCTGTCAGAGGAGAGGCACCTTGCCCTGGCTGTAAAGCACCTGTTTATCCAGTGTCTGTACATGGAAGAAGTTGAGGGATTTAAGGCAGACATAACCGAATCATCTGACTAGTATCTGACTAACCAACAAGTAGGAAGAGGGGTTCCCCCAGTGTGAAAGGGGAGCTGGTTGCTGGTAAGGCTTGGCATACATCATCCACAATGTGGGGTGTTCTCATAAGTGACTGGCTTCCCTGATGAAGTGTTGGCCTCTGCCTCACCCATTCTGCAATTGTATGGGTTTTCCACACTGTAAGTATGAACTCCCAGACTTCCCTCAAGAAATGTGAATATCACAGTTCGATCATCCTTCTGGTTTCAGTAGAGTGACTGCCAGTTTCAAAGCTGCTTCTCTTGACTGGACATTAGAGGTGTGAGGAGCCTGGCAATGAAGCTCATCAGCAAGGCTTTCCTAGCATGCACACGGCCCTGGATCCCATCCTCAGCATGTCAGAATGAAAGCTCACTTGTGAAGAGATTTCTGAAAAGAAAACATGAATTGAGTATGTATGTTGGCAGCACATTTCTTTTTTGAAACAGCGTTTTTGAGATTTACATACAATCATACTCATTTTGATGCACAGATCTCTGAGAGTGACAGATGCATAGAGATGTGTGAGCAATACCACAGTCAAGAGACACAGCTCGCTGTTCTATCCCCAATGACTTCTCTAGGGCTTCCACTTTCCTCGTCCTCCACCATCAGACTCTGTTCTCCAGCCCTCCGGCAGTGTTGCTTTTTCCACAACATATAAATGAGAACATAGAGTCTTTGACATCTGGCTTCTTTCACTTAGCATAATGCCTTTGGCCTCCATTCACAGAGTTGCAAATATGCGTGGTGCATTTTACTTTCTTGCGGTCAAGTGTTGCACCATGCCAGTGTGTCAGGGCTATCCATTCACCAGTTGAAGGACAAGAGCTGCTTCCAGATGGCAATGGCTGTGAATAAGTCAGTGGCAAATATTTGTGTGTGATTTTTGTATGAAAATAAGTGCCTCCCTTCTCCTAGAACTGGAGTTGTTGGGTCATTTACTAAGCGTATGTTTAACTTATTAACACTTGCAAACTCCTGAGTGGCTGTACTCCTTGCAGTTTCCAGTAATGTGTGAATGATTTGCTTTTGCTGAATCTGCTCCAGCATTTGCTGTGTTTACTGCTTTATCCTCCTGCAGTCATGCAATCAGGATTATTGGTACAGAACAGTATTACATTATGATTTTAACTGTATTGTTCTAATAGTAATAATTAATCATTATTTGATATTGAGACTATATGACTTATCACTGCATCTAGTTGTTTGACATAGTGATTATTTTACTTCTGAGGTGATACATACTTGTTATTAAAAATAAAAAGATAATATATTGCCAAGATTGGTGACACGTGTCTTTAATACCAGCACTTGGGAAGCTGAGGCCCCAGAATTAAGAGTCCAGCATGGACTGAGTAGTGAGTTCATGCTGGGTCAGGAGATACTTTCTTAAGTAAAAAAATAAAAGCTGGGCATGATGGTGAGTGCCTTTAATACCAGCACTCTAGAAGCAGAGACAAGTATATCTTTTTTGAGTTCGAGGCCAGCCTGGTCTACAGAGCTAGCTTTAGGACAGCCAAGTCTGCATAAAGAAATCTTATCTCAGGGCCTTGTTGGCCATCAATGGGAGGAGAGGCCCTTGGGCCTGAGGGTGTTAGATGGCTGAGTGTAGGGGAATGCTAGGGAGGGAAGACAGGAGTGGGTGGCTGGGTGGGGGAGCACCCTCATAGAGGCAGAGAGGGGCGATGAGATAGGGGGTTTCCAAAGGGGAAAATATTTGAAATGTAAATAAATATCAAAAAAATTATCCTATCTCAAAAAACCAACCTACCAGCCAAACAAACAAACAAACAAAACAAGACAATAACCCAATGATAACATGCTATGGAAATATTTTATAGACAATACAAGTGTCCTGTAACCAATCCAGTTTCTGGCTATAGCTACTGTTAACAGATTCTCTCATATTTTATATGCTAGTATATACTTTAAAAATATTTATTTATTTATTCATTTATTTGTATGTGTATAATTGTTTTGTTTGCATGTATGTATGTGTGTACCATATGTGTGCCTGGAGATCAGAAGAGGAAGTTGGACCACTTGAAACTGGAGGTACAGACAGTAGTGAGTTGCCATGTTGGCACTGGGAATTGAAACTAGATCCTGTGGAAGAGCAGTAAGTTCTCCTAACCACTGAGCACTCACTCAAGACCCAGTAGCACTTCTTATAAAAGTCTTTTCTTTAATGCTAGCATTTACTATTTGAGAACATTTTAGTCATTTCATAATAATCTCATATAACTTTTTATTTTTGGTTTTTCAAGACAGGGTTTCTCTGTGTAGCGCTGGCTGTCCTGGAACTCACTCTGTAGACCAGGCTGGCCTCGAACTCAGAAATCCGCCTGCCTCTGCCTCTCGAGTGCTGGGATTAAAGGCGTGCGCCACCACTGCCCGGCCATCATACTACTTTTTATATTAGAACATATAGATCCAATCTACTTTTCCTCTGGTGACTTTGTGATAATCCTATGTTTTATTTATATTTTATTTATATTTTCTGGTAGAACCTAAATTTACTATTTTTAAGTTAAAAAGTCATAATTTGACAATTCCATGTTCCAAAATAATAGCAATAGTATTTCTAGTATATACTAGTAAAATTTGGGGTAAAATCTACTAGTATAGTCTAGTAATCTTAATCTTAGACCTCTGTGTTTGCTTAACTTGAAATAAATAAAGGGAAAGCTGCAGTCATGCTTTAAAAGGTTCCTTTATGCAGAGACAGGCATGGCTAATTGTACATTTATTGTACCACCAAATGACAAAATTACACATTTCATGCTTTGAGCATGTGGCAGTTATTTTAGTAGCACATGATTAATTGAATTCTGCAGAGACATGAAACAAGGTCCAGTTGATTTCATGGTGAGGCCTGAGGAAACTCAGAGTCTGGCTAGTTGCAGTACCATGAGGGTAAGCAAGATGACCAAGAAATACATGATGCTGTTATTGCTTCCCTGGGTTTCCACATTAAGCAAGCTGATTCCAATGTGGACCTACAATAATCTCATTAAAAGGCAATTCTTTCTGCATCAGTCACTCCCACTAGCTTGTATAATATTCTCAGGGGAGCTGAAATCCCACCAGTGTCCTCTTTTTCATTTATTTGATTTATGTCTAGTGACTTAACCTCAGACCCTGGTGTTGACTTAGCTTGAAAGAAATAAAGGGAAAATTCAGTCATGCTTAGTGTTCCTTTTAGCCATAGATAGGCACACTTAATCCTAGAAGGGCTACACAGATGTAGAAAGAAAATGGGCATTCTCTCTCTCTCTCTTTCTCTCTCTCTCTCATCTCAAGAGTATCTAATTTTTTGGTTGTCTAAGCAAATCTCTTGCAGCTGCAGCTGTTCACTCCTCTGTTTGTGCCAAGGACCCTTTGTTTATAGTAAATGCACCCAAGGAATTTTTCTTACACAAGTTGTACTACTTAAGCTCTTTTGCAAGTCTCAGACTTTATCACATCCACAGGGAAGCAGAACCAGGCTCTTCTTTCTTGACATTCTTTCTGGTCAGAGCAGAATGAGGAGGATTTGATTTCTTGCACAGCAATTCTTAACCTAAGAGTGCTTGGGGTTTCCATGCAGCTGTAAAGGGGCAAAGACTTCCCCGAGCCTGTTTCTGAATGCACCCAATTCCATGCTAGGTGAGGACCTCTCAGAGGGGCCTGAGCAACGATGTTTTGTCCATCTGTTGAAACCTTGAAGTCAGAAGAAATAAGAAAGCTGAAGAGAGAGGAGAAACAACTTGATCCTCTTAGGATCTTAAGGTTTCTTGATCCTCTTAAGGCTGCATAGGGACAGGAGGAGAGTCAGCCCCATGAGCAACTCAGGGCTTCTCAGCGCTGTGGGAACAACTAGTTGACACATTTCCTCCCCCACGCTTGTTTTTTTAAACAAACAAACAAACAAACAAACAAGGTCTTGCTTTGTAGCCCAGGCTAGCTTCAAACTCTTTGTCTTCCATCTTTAGCCTCTCAAGTTCTGTGGCTACAGGAATGCACCACCACACCTCTATTGTAGACCTCAGGTGTGCCTTTCCTTGTTTTTTCTGTTTTTCTTAGTGTGTATAGTGTGCATGTGTGTGTGTGTGTTTGTGTGTGTGTGTATGTGTAGGGGGTTGGTGACTGTATGTGTGCCTGCCTGCCAGACTCCCCCCCCCCCCAAAGGATCTCTCACTGGACTAGAGTTCATAGTTCATAGCCTTGCTGGCTGCCAGTGAGTCCCCAAGGTCTATCTTTTCCTGGAATTTCAATCACAGACCATCACACCTGTCTGCCTGTCTGTTTGTCTGTCTTGCTTCCTTTGTTTCTTCCTTTCTTTTTCTTATTAATTTATTTTGTTATTGGTTGAGGGGGAGGTTGATTTAACTAGCTCTCCAGCCCCCTAGACATGCTTTTAAGGCCCATGAATTTTATTTAAAAGTAAGTTGTAGGGGCTGGGGAAGTGGCTCAGCAGTTAGAACACTTGTGGTTTTAGAACCGTCCCTAGGCGGGACAGTGGTGGCGCACGCCTTTAATCCCAGCACTCGGGAGGCAGAGACAGGTGGATTTCTGAGTTCGAGGCCAACCTGGTCTACAGAGTGAGTTCCAGGACAGCCAGGGCTACACAGAGAAACCCTGTCTCAAAAAACCAAAACCAAAAAAAAAAAAAAAAAAAATTGGTTAGCACAAGCTGGATATGCTGGTGCATGCTTTTAATCCCAGCAGTCAGGAGGCAGAGGCAGGGGGATTTCTGTGAGTTTAAGGTCAGTGTGGTCTACATAGTGAGTTCCAGGACAGCCAGGGCTATATAGTGAAGCCTTGTCTCAAAATTAATTAAGAAAAAATAAATTCAGGGACGGGCAGTGGTGGTGCATGCCTTTAATCCCAGCACTCGGGAGACAGAGGCAGGTGGATTTCTGAGATCAAGGCCAGTCTGGTCTACAGAGTGAGTTCCAGGACAACCAGGGCTACACAGAGAAACCCTGTTTCAAAAAATAAATAAATAAATAAATAAATAAATAAATAAATAAATTCAGTTATCTTCTTTTGACCATTAGACTCAAAATTACATAGTTTCAGAGATGAAACTTCTGGTAGCTGACTGTGGACTCAATTCTAGACATCTGTATCTCTGTCAGAACCGCTTTACTAAAATGTCTAAAATTTTGTTTGATTTTGAGTTTTGGTTAGGTTTTAATTTTGGTTTGGCTTTTATTGAGACAGGGAAAGTTCAGATTTCAGAAAAATGTAAACACAGCCAATATCCTGACATTTACAATGATGTAACCAATACTTGGTATCATGTAGGGAACACAGCATCTGTCCCATAGCACTTGACTAAAACTGCTTCTTTCTGGTCTTCATTAACTTCTCAATGCTTTCTCTAAAGGTCACCTGCAAGGTGCAAGAGGCTGGTCTAACCTTTAGTCTAGACACACTTCACTTGTATTCTGTGTGGCCTTCACCAAACCATTTAAACTCTCTGGACCTCCAAGTTCCCTTTTAATGGAGTAAGGAAAACAGTAGTGTCTCCTTGAGATGGTTACGGACAAGTCAAGTTAGAAACACCATGGAAAACCTCCAGGGTAGTGCCTGGCTGGGTTCTCACTATAGGCGTTCTGGGATGGACCTCTGTGGGAATGACTGTATCGGAGAACAGAGGGTCAGGTGACAAGACAAGTGTGCCAGGCTCCTCAGGGTATTTGATGGCATTAGAACATACAAGGTGAGCTGGTGACAGCCGATGCCAGAAAGAGTAGATTTGGTACATTTCTTCACAAGGCTGTCCAGTACAATCAAGTTGGTAGCTCGAGAGTAGCAACGGTGGGGATACTTATTTCATGGAACCACAAACATTATGGAACAGAGTCTCTTCTTCCCTACCAGAGCCCCAAGTGGTAAACCCTCAGCGGAGCACACTGCCAGGCTGGAAGCGAAGCGCTTGGGCTCAGAGGTAAGACTACTGGGTGTTATGAACTACAGAGCTTTTGCTCTAGTTTCCTGCTCTCCTAGCAACACAGTGGTCTCGTTTCAGAAGACAAAGACCTTCAATGTTATCTGACCCTTATGCCTTGGCATGTAAATGTTGAATTCATACAACTCTGGGTTTCATTATGCTGAAATGTTTGGTTTCAAAAATTGCTGTTTGAATTGCTGACTTAACTTTCTTAAGAAAAAACACACAATGAATTTTGGCAATCATGCAATGAATTTCCAACAGTATCTGAAATCGCTGTAAATATGCCTTTGTCACTGTCTGCTAGGTATTTATTTAAATCAGTATTCTTAGCATTATAAAGTCAAAAATCAATCAATCAATTCTGAAAATGTAGAAATAATGAAAAATACTATGTTCCACAATATTAAATATTTACCCAAGATTTAATTCTTTACGTATAAATGAATAAACATGTTATCTCATTAGCATGTAATTTGTTTTTTCTTCAATAAACTGTGAAAATACCAAAGCATTGCTTTAAAATGAATTATGATTCATTATCAGTAAATGTTTGATGTGTATGACTACTTTATCTACCTGTATGTCCAGATTCACGTAAAAATTTCTCAAATGAAAAGGGTTTCAAGTGGGAAAGTTGGGCTAGAGAGATGGCTCAGTGGTTAAGAGCACTGATTGCTCTTCCAGAGGACCTGGGTTCAATTCCCAGCACGCACATGGCAGATCAGAAGTGTCTGTAACTCCAGGATCTGACATCTCACACAGACGAACATGCAGGCCAAACACTAGCGCACATAAAATAAAATAAAAAGTAAACAGATTGTTAAAAAAGAAAGAGAAGAATCCCTGCCCTCCAGCTCCCTCAGGCAACTGACTCTCCAGCTTCTTGCCAGTACTTGAGAAACACATATGTAAGGTAAAGGCCTGTCAAAAGCCAAGCTGGAGCTCAGGGTGCAACCCCAGCACTTTGGAAGGCTGAGGCAGGGAGACTGAAAGTTTGAAACTAGTCTGAACTTTATACTGAGCCTTGTTCCTTTCCTCCAAAAAGGATCCTTAAAAAGAAGAAGAGATAAGATACATGAAAGACTTAAAATGTAACAGCAAACAAAATGATAATTGCTAGTTCCTGTTAAAAACCTAGAGGATACAAATCTCAGCTGAACCATGCATCTTTCACTTGTTTGGACAAACACTCAATAAAGATAAGAACACCACGTTGGAATGAATTGGTCAGTCAGGCTTGGGAAAGGGTGTGTTGGAATGAATTGGTCAGTCAGGCTTGGGAAAGGGTTTGTTTTGTGGGGGAAAAATTCTATTCAACTTCTTTCCTTGTTTCTGTTTGAGAAGCTATTTAAACAAATTTGAACATCTAAACAAAGATAGTCTTAAAACCCCAAATCCAAGTGCTCTGAGCAGTTTTCAACAATGTTGGGCCCAGAGCCAGAACATGTAAGAAACGTTTTGAACTCACCCCACCCTGTCTCCTTGGCCATCCTCCCCCAGAATTTGATACAGTGCCAAGAATAGGATCTTACAAATGTTTTAAGGCTTTCATCCTTTCTCCTTAAAAAACAAAAGTATCTAAGACCTTGAAATGTAACAGACTGGGGTGAAGGGAATACTGGCATAGGAAAACCTCCGGTCAGAGAATGCACTGGAAGACCACTGTCTGCAATACTCTTGCTTTGTGGCAGGAAGAGCCTAGACAACTGCACAGCTGGCTTCCTGTCCAACTCTCCAAGCTTCCCCTTCAGTTTATTCATCATGCAGAGAGCAGCAAGGTCTCACCCCTGATGGAATCCTTGAACCTCGTAGGAGCTCAAGACTATCCAGTTGGGCAGCTCAGGGATGGGCCATGGAGTCCCTTGCTCTCTATCGCTATAAAGCATGCAGAGTGAGTGGCAGGAACTCAGAAGAGGAAAGATTGATTCTAGACCCTGGTGAGGCTCCGGAAGCCACACCTCATGGGGCGGAGAAGGAAGGAGGCAGAGAGGAAGCTTCTGGAAGACCTTCCTGTGTTAGGGAAGTTCTAATACTTCCTCTTTGTCACTGCTGTCTGCCTCCTTTTGTTGGCAGGGCTGCTAGGAACCTGGAATGCTCAGTGTACCAACCTAGACTAGTCACATACTAACACCAGTGTGTGTGTGTGTGTGTGTGTGTGTGTGTGTGTGTGTGTATGTAGAGGCTGCAGTGGATGTCAGTTGCCTTCACTGATCACTTTTAACTTTATCTTTTGAGACAGGGTCTCTTGAAGAACCCAGCGCTCCCAGATTGACTAGACTGGCTGACCAGTCAGCTTTGGCCGTCTGTCTGTCTCTGTCTCCCTGTGCTGAAGTTACAGATGTATATGAGTTCGCCATACTTTTAAAATAGGTGCTGGGGATCTGAACTAGGGTCCTCATGTTTGTGCAGCAGGCACTTTACAGTCTAAGAGTGGTGGTCTGAATAGGAATGGCCCCATAGATGTGTTTGAATGATTGACCCATTGGGAGTGGAACTATTAGAGGGGTGGCCTTGTTGGAAACAGTATGCCATGGTGGGGGACAGGTTTGAGGTCTACTATGCTGAAGCTGAGCTCAAGCTATATCCATGCTCACTGTGGACACAGTATCCTTCTGCTGCCTGCAGATAAAGATGTAAAACTCCCAGCTCCGGAGCCAGGCAGTGGTGGCACACGCCTTTAATCCCAGCACTCGGGAGGCAGAGGCAGGTGGATTTCTGAGTTTGAGGCCAGCCTGGTCTACAGAGTGAGTTTCAGGACAGCCAGGGCTATACAGAGAAACCCTGTTTCGAAAAACCAAAAAAAAAAAAAAAAAAAACAAAAAAACTCCCAGCTCCTTCTTCAGCACCATGTCTGCATGTACACTGCCATGCTTCCTGCCATAATGATAAGGGACTAAACCTTTGAAACTGTAAGTTAGCCCCAATGAAATGTTTTGTTTTGTTTTTAATAAGAGTTGCTGTGATCATGGTGTCTCTTCACAGCAATAAAACCCTAACTAAGACACTAAGCCTCTAGTCTTCAGAATTTTTCTGGTACACTGTTGTATAATAGTTTCCTCTAAGACTGAAACATTTCATCCTGCAGGAAAGCTCCTTAAGTAGGTAAGTAAACAATGCAAAATAGTTTTAGGAAGTCCCTAAAACTGAGCAGACTCACAAGGTCTCTCCCTACCAGAGTAAGAATTAGAAACTGAGAGTCTGTCTCAGATGAAAGAGGGTTACCAAGAGGATTCTGAGAGGAGAAGAGTTGCAAAGAAGACTCTGAGACCAGACCAGCTGCCTGGAGGAAGCAGAAACCAGCTGAGCTGCTTGGAAGAGGTTCAGACCGGAGTCCCTTGGAAAGGACTCTCTGCAACCTTTTGAGCTGCCAGCAGGCTGTGCTGTGTGTTCCAGGTTTCTCAACTTAGTGAGCTGTTAGTCATGCTGGGGTGGGCCTTGGTGATGCAACTGTCTTTGAGTCATTTCAGCTCCTGTAAGTAACCCTTAACCAATATTCCTGTAAGTAACCCCAGATAAACTCATTGGTCCGCCAAATTGGACTTTGGTAGTTGAAAGTGTTGCAGCTCTGAGGGTAAAGGTATCCTAGCAGTGGGGAACCAAGGAATACCCCAAAGTCACACTGTACAACAAACCTCACACAAGAGATTTATTGGGAGAGACACAAGAGGGTGGCTGCCTCTGCTTGGATGAGAAGCAGCAGGAAACTTACAGGAGGCAGGCTTTATATAAGGATTCTTGGGGGTGGGGTTTTCCAGGATGAAGATTTCCAAGGTAGGGATTGGTGGGATCTCAATGCAAACTCAGGGATTGGTGGGATTTCAAGCTCAAGGACTGGTGGGGTTTCCAGCCCAGACATTGGTGGGTTTTGGTGAGCTTTCAAACTTGGAAGTGAGCTTGGACCTTTTGCCTCACAGTGGTATCTGTACTTTGGTCTGTCGTGGGTTCCCTATCTAGCTTGAGTAGGTGTGTGTGTTGCATGTCCCCAGGAAAGTTTTGTCACACACCACATACCCGTAGCATTGCCATACTACTCCATTGCTGAGGAAGCTAAGAAATAAGCAAGATTATTTTACTCTGTTCCATCCACAGGATTCCACACAGTGAAATCCTTCTTTGGAAGTTGGGTAATTTACCAATGGCGCATCTAGGGCTTGTGTGGTTTCACTTCTTTTCAAACGTAATTTCCCCTGTTCACCTGCAAGTTCTTAGACCTCAGTTCTTCTTCTCCAACTTCCCTTCGTGAATCCTGCATCCCGAGGCTAACCTAGAACCACAGTCACAGTCAGTAAAGCCCCTGTCCTTCCATTTTCCATCTGTGCCAACATCACCTATTTAAAAATGAAAACACAGATTCTCTGTCCAAAGGATATGGTTTTACTGCAGTGTACTAGGAATTCTCTCTGCAAAGATGAGTCCTGTTAATAAAATTTTGCAAGGATGGTTTATGGGTGAATCTTAGCCAGCAGTGGTGGTTCATGTCTATAATCTCAACACGGGGAAGGAGGAAGCAGAAGGTGTGGTGGTTTGAATATGCTTGGCCCCTGAGAAGAGGCACTAGTAGGAGGTGTGGCCTTATTGGAAGAGGTGTAACCTTTTCAGAGGAAGTGTGTTACTGCAGGGGCAGATTTTGAGGTTTCCTCTTAGTGCTCAAGCTCTCCCCAGCGCAGAAGAGAGCATCCTCTTGGCTGCTTACAGAAGAGAGTCTCCTGGATGCCTACAGATCAAGATGTAGAACTCTCAGCTCCTCTAGCACCATGTCTGCCTGCACACTGCCATGCTTCCCACCATGATGATAACAAACTAAATCTCTGAAACTGTAAGCCAGCTCCAATTTTTGCCTTTATAAGAGTTGCCTTGGTCATGGTGTTTCTTCACAACAATAAAACCTTAAGAGAGAAGGATACCTGGAATTCAAGTCTGGAATCCATAGTGAGTTGCAGGTGTGCCTAGGCTAGAGCATGTGACCATGCCTCAAAACACCAACCAAAGAGTGAACCTTGATGAAAACTGTCTGTGGCTTCAACATTCAATCAAATTATAGCTTAGTTCTTCATGGAAGAACTATACACTGGTCCCATTTACGTCATCTGTTTGAGTGTGGACATAGTCACTTTCTTTGTCAGTGAGCTATGAAGAAGTGGGTGGCTGTGTGGCTTTGGGAAGAAGTCATGCTTGATCCTAAGGTAAACAAAAAGTGGGGAATGACTTCATTACCAGTGAAGACTAAATGACAATGGATGCTGGGAATTTTTTTTTTTTTTGTATTTGTTTTTATTTTTATGTGAATTGGGTTTTTTTTAAAATCTGCATTTATATTTGTGCCATGTGCATACTTGGTGCCGGGGGGTGGGGTTGGGGGCAGAAAAGGTGCTGGATTCCACGAGACTGGTGTTAGAGATAGTTGTGAGCTGCCTTGTGGGTGCTGGGATTGAACCTAGATCCTCTAGAAGAGTAGCCAGTGATCTTAACCACTGAGCCATCTCTCCAGCCCCTAGAAGGGTCAGTCTGAAGCTATGATTAATACAGTGTAGTGGAAAGTGGAGAAACACATGAATTCTTGTGGATGTCTTTTAGACACTAAAAAAAAAAAACCTTACAGATGCACTGGTAATTCAGATAATAATCCTTTATTGCTTGGGTCAGTTGAATCAGGATCTTGGTTACTCACAGTTGAAGGCTTGTATAGCAGGTGCAATAAATGGTTTACTTTAGAATACACTTTCCAATGAATTTATACAGCCAAGCTCACCAAGAAAATACATTTCTTAAAGTTAGAAGTCCTGCAGGAATTTTATTTCTAGTCTTTTATGCCTTTAAAAGTTTCAGTCTTAATGATCTGTTCTCACCAGGCATGTTGGGGGACATGCCTTTAATCCCAACAGTCTGGAGGTAGTCAGGTGAATCTCTGCAAGTTTTAAGCTGCCCTTGTTTATGTAGCAAGTTCCAGGTTGGGCAGGGCTACATAGTGAGTCCCCGTCTCACAAAATTATTATATTATTATTATTATTATTATTATTATTATTATTATTATTATTACTACTACTACTATTATTTAAAAATTTGTTCTGTACCACAGAACTCTAGAGTCATGGAATGTTGGTTGCTCACATGTCTGTGAGTTGGATATTATAGTTTAATTTTGTTTCTGCAACAAGCATGACTAAGAGGAATTTAGGGGAGGAAAGGGTTTGTTTGGCTAGGTTGCCATCAAGATAAATCAAGGCAGAAACTTGAGGCAGAAACCATGAGCAATGCTGCTTGATGGCTCACTCCCAGGATCATGCCTAGCTAGCTTTATTATACAGTTCATGCCCACCTGCCTAGGGATGGTACCGCCCACAGTAGGCTGGGCCCTCCTCTATCAGTTACTAAATGAAATAGTCCTGGACTGACATGTCCTCAGTCTAATCTGACTTAGGCAATTTCTCAGTGTAGGCTTTCCTCTCAGCTAACTCTAGAATGTTGGGGTAAACCAGAACCAAAGACTTAAGATAACTTTAGATTTGCCATGTGGCGGTATGACACCTGTCCACTCAAGGGGTTCAGCTGGTCAGACTCTTTATTTCAGTAACAGGGTAATGAAGACTCTTGCCCTTGGCTCTGTTGACTGTCCAAACATATAAATCTGACTTTGATTAGCAACCCGGATACTTCCACTCCAAGTTTTGCTGACTATTACAGCTTTCAGCTCTCTGTAGCTCACAGCTCATGCAGAGTCCAGCTGCAAGCATGGAGCTTGCCAAAAGTGCTATAATCCATCATTCTACTGGAGGTTAGAGACTGCCTTTGGCTCAAGCCTGTTCAGCAAGCTTGTCTGTAATAGCTTCCTTCTCTCTCTCAAGATATCTGTTGACCAGAAAATTACTATTTTAATATCAGGATTCTGTGGGCACCCACTGGGATTTCCAGGTTCTTGTTTCTTGGAGCAAATTGGATGGAGACATGAAGAAAGAGGCAGGCAAAGCAAAGGAATTTGTGAAGAAGGGTTATATTCCCGAGGGAGGAAGTGGGCTAAAGCACAATGAACAAAGGATGGGCACACATGGATGGGTGAGGGGTAGGTGGACAGTGGGGGGCACTCCTGTCACATGGTGCAGGTTTGGGGATCATTTGTATAGTGCAGACTTTCTCATACATGCTCTCTTATGTGTAGTCCATAGTGAGTCACCTACAGAAAATGCAGTGCCACTGAACCTGTGCCAATGACTCCAGACTGTTCTACTTAGCTCAGTCTTGAGGTGTCTAGCTTGCTTCTTTGGCAGTAAGCTTTTTTGTATGCTAATTTTTCAGCCTTTGTAAAATGCATTTTGGACCTCACATTCTACCCTATCCTCCTATTTCGAGTCTTTCTGAGAGCTGTGGTCCCAGAAATCTTTTGGGAGATGGAGCAGCTGAAGGGTGATGATATGTTGTCTTATAACCACAGCCTTTATGTCCAGGGGGGTATCCCAGCTTGAGAGGAGCCACAGGGCTCTCCCTACTCTTTCATAGCTGTTGAAGAAGGTCTGCCTGCCTCCCGTGTCATTGGAATGGCTATAATCCCTGTATCACAGGAGTTTAGTCTGAACCTTCTGTACACTAGAACACAAATTCTGTAAGGATATTGATTAGAAATATAAGGTCCAAAGATTAACTGATTACACCAATCAACAACCTTCCAAGGGGCAAGAACTAGGAAGGCCATGACCATGGAATAGATTTCAAGGTAAATAGGGGCATAGAGAGCAGTTCTCAGTGAGTATTGCTCCCTGAGAGGACCCAAGTTCAGTTCCCATCATCTATGTTGGACACCTTACACCCTGTAACTCCAGCCCCAAGGAATTCTACACTCTCTTCTGCCTAGCAGGGTACACACACACACACATACACACACACACACATTTTTAAAACAAAAAGTTACACTGTGTAAATTATGCATGTTGGTGGAGTACTCGTGTGAGTGTGAGTTCCCATGCAGGTCAGGAGAGGATGCTGGATCCTCTGGAGTTATAGATGGTGATGAGTCACTCGATGTGACTGCTTAGACCTGAACTCATTTCCTCTGCAAGAGCAGTGCCATCTCTCCAGCCCTAACAACTAGCCTCCGCATCTTTTTGTTGTTGTTGTTTTTTAGGAAAATAATATGAAACTGTAATAACTGCATGTCTTTTATACCAACATGGCCTAAAGAAGAAAATCAAGACATACAGCCAAGTTACCACTATAGATGGATTTATAAACAAGACTTATCTTTGTATTTTAAGTTAATGGATACAACTTTCTTGTTTGAAGACAAATTTCAAGACTTTTAGAATGTTAGTAGTTTTCAGGTGTGAACAGCCACACCTTTGAGATATTCTTAAAGCTGTGGAGAGCAAGAAAGGAGAATTTTATCCTACAGAATAATGCTTTTAGTTCTTTTAAATCTTGGTGGGGGCCAGCCTCTATCAACCCTGAAAAGGTGTACACCTGAAGATACTCATGTCCTTGGCAAGGTTCATCAACCAGCATGGCTTTCAGCCACTATGACTTCTTTACATTTATCTATTTGTGTGTATACATGCATTCACAAGTGTCATGACATGCATGTGGAGATCAGAGGACAGCTTAAAGGAGCAAACTCTGCTCACCAGACTTGGTAACAAGCATCTTTGCCTACTGAGCTATCTTGCCATCCCAACTTGCTGTAATTTGCAAGCATCCTAAACTGTGGCTCTAGCAGTGTGGCTCTTCCAGCTTTTAAGTAAGGACTTCCAATGCCATGCCATGCTACTAGGCCGTGTGCAGGGCAATCTTCGAGGCTAGAGCTGAAACAACAGCTCATTTGGTTTGGGGGACATTCTCATCAACACTTGTTTCTATACATGCTCACTTAGATTATTTCCTGTTAATACACACACACACACACACACACACACACTCACACACGCCCTAGATTATTGATTAAGGTAGAGAATAAAGCCCCAGTATTGGAATGGAACTTAACATCTTTTCTTTTTCTTTTTTTGATTTGCCATGTCAAGAGTTACTCCAGGTGCCTCGATGATTCTCTGAAAATTTATTCAATAGGAAACCCTGGGCAGTTTAATTTTTCACTGGAGATGAAAGTCCATCCTCTCTCTGTGACCTCTTTCTTTGCAAAGTGGGTAAATCTCTGTTTTCCAGAATCCCACCGAGAGCAGTGACTTTCTAGTGCCCTGGTTTCCTGCAACCATGGTAAGCACTGCTCCACTAGACTTTGTTCTTCAGCCGGGATTTCTGTGAGATGGCTGACTGTTATCTCCCTGGCTGACTGTTATCTCCCTGGATGACTGTTGTCTCCCTGGCTGACTGTTATCTCCCTGGATGACTGTTATCTCCCTGGCTGACTGTTGTCTCCCTGGATGACTGTTGTCTCCCTGGAGAAATGCTTTCAGGGTTAAGGGTTTCATCTTGGGCTTGTTCTTTACCTGTAATTTCTTCCCTGGGCCCTTTGGATGGTACGTGGTCCCTGTTGTTGAAAGTCAAATTTAAAAGCTAACTCCGAGGGTCTGGAACTAGCTTCCTTCTGATGCTGGGAGAAGACTGACTAACAAGATAAGTGTTCAACCTTATCTGACCTTATGGAAAATTTTAATATTGTTTACATTTTCTCTACATATTTTGTGTGTGTGCCTTTGTGTGGACATGCACACACCATGGCACATGTATAGAAATCAGAGGACAATTTATAGGGCTTGGTTCTCTCTTTCCACCATGTGGGTCACTATGGTCAGGTCAAACTCAGATCATCAGGCTTGGGAGCAAGGACCTGTATGGGCTCAGTTACCTTACAAGGCCCTGATATATTTCTTAAAACCCAAAACAGGACTACAGTTTTACATCTCTGCCCACATTTTCTATCCATTTCCATCCCTTAGGGTTACTTGTTTCACATGAGCTTGTTAAAGCAGAGATGTCATTGTCCCAGTCTTTGATCCCAGGAACAATAGAAGCAGCCCAAAACCTCACAGTTACACTTGGGCAGACAATAGGATCTTCTTTGGACAACCTTGAAGAACCAGAACTGAGATAGTGATTAACCAAGCCTTACCAAGATATTCCAGTTATGCATCCCTCTTGTCCACTGTTTTAATTTTATTTTTCTATTTGGAATTAAGAATTTAAATTTAAGTTGAGCACATCCCATTGGAAGTTTAGAACTGTTTTGAGCCCTTAATCTTTCTATGCTTTCTTCTTCCAGGCCGGGATTTGAACCAATCATCTTTGTTGTCTCTCCTACAGTGAGTTACAAGTCCCTGCTGTGGGCATCTCTGAAGCTGTTCTTCTATTTAAGCTTGCCAGTCCCCCAAAGGTGGACCCGAGACCATCAGACCTCTTTATTTGCTTCTCCAATATAGCTACATTTATTAAATCTCTTCTTTCTGTCCCATGCCATTAATCTGTTTAGTGGGGACTGCCGGAAACAGGATGCCTGACTTAAAACTTACACTATGAACTAAAAGGAATTTAGACTAGCTTTCCAAATTTATTTTATATGGCCACTTACTTATAAGCTAATTTGGTACCATGTAAATAAATGTAAAGACAGAGGCATATGTAGCAAATCTGTAGTTAGTCATAAAGGTAGCTTTAAAAACAAAAGGCTGTGTTGATTTTATTTAGCTCTATCATTTGCCAGTTTTTAAGACAGACTGTTTGATGCGTTTATAAAAAGATATATATTCTAGTGGGTGTGGGGGAAGGGTGTGCCTCAGTGGGTCCATGCCAAGGCATCCCTTCCCCCTGAGGGACCAGTCATACCACGGTATAGTATAGAATAGAGTTTATTCAGGGCATGGGGAAGGGAGCTAAGAGGGTAGTAGAGGCAGAAAAAGGCAGAGAGAGGGAGAGAGTAGAGAAGTGGAGGCTGGCCATGACCATGTTGGGGGTGGGGAGGGAATGGGGAGAGGTCGGGAACAAGGGGGCAAGAAGCAAGGCAAGAGAGACAAGAGAGAGAGGAGGGGCAAGCAGCCCCTTTTATAGTGGGTCAGGCCCACCTGGCTGTTACCAGGCAACTGTGGGGAGGAGCATATCTGGCTTTTGCCAGGTAACTGTGGGGTGGAGTTTAGACAGAATGCTAACACTGTTGATCTAATTAGTTTCTCCAAAGCATTTGCCTAAGATCTGTGCTTCAAACCACCACTCTATAGATGGCTCTCAAAGACAGAGCCTAACCTAACTGCTGATAAGGTTCAAGCAGATACCAGGAAGAAAGAACTCAAAGTATGAGTTTGCAATGCCATTCTCTGCTTAAGAGATAAACAGGAGAGCAGGGGGCAGCTGAGGCAACCTCCATTTTCTTCGGTCTTCAGCTAGCTTGTTGAGAAACAGGGCAGGAATCTTCCCCCATTTTTGGAGTAACATTACTGCTCTTATCATGCTCAACAGGTTTTTAGTACAATTTTCTCTCCTTTGAAGAGACTATGTTCCCCTACGTCTGTGTCTGTGGGTCCCTGTTCGGGTGTTGCAATCACAAACAGTGGGCTTCTTGGGCCTGTACTGCAGGCAGATGGTCATTGGGATTGTGAGCAAGTAGTTGATCAGAATGCCTCCTTGTTTCTCTCAAATCCTGCCTCTCTCCCACAGTACAGCAAGTACTCAGGATCAAGTACAGGTCTTTCTATGTGAGCTCAGAGGCATAAGTCAGGGTCTGATGGTTACAGGTAGTCACAGTGTGCTCAGCCACAATTCCTGGCATATTCCTGCATTGCTGAAATGAAGTTTAATGGTCCTAGATGGTTCAGGAGCCTCTCTCCAGGAGAACGCTGCAAGCATAGGAATGGATGGACGACTGTAAGCTCCATTCCTTGCATGCTCAACAGGACCTTATTTTCTGCTGACTTGAAGGAGAAGGAAGCTTATGGAGGTGGTGTGAATCTCCACAGCACGTGAGAGAATAGTTCGTCTGCTAAGCCCTGTTGATCCTTGTTTTCCCTTCAGGAAATGAGGTGTGGGCACAGACACAGGTCATCTAGGATGTAAGATGTGTCTTCTTTTTCAGCTTCCTTTGCATAGCCCCTGGCCATCTTGGGAGAGGGACATAAAGCACCTTGGTTTATAAGACATAAGGGCCCTTGATACCAAGTCCAGCTGCAGGACTGTGCTACAGTTTAAGCTTCCAATTTTTAACCAAACTTTCTTATCTCCCTCTTTATATTGGAGCCAGAGAGTATCAGACCATTTTTTTTCCATCTTACGATCAAAGCTATTCTAGTCCTTGGAGATGCTCTGTTGTAAGGAGTTCAAGGGACCTGAATGCCTTAGGGGAATGACAAGAAGTCAAAGTCTTTGGAATGTTAAAGATCCCCTCTCACCACACACAGACCTGATGGGTCTGGGAATCTTTCAGTTATATCACCCTGCCAGGTGTCCCTGGTGAATCTGATCAGGGCCCATAGGAGCTTTAGAAACACTAGCTTGAGGCTGTAACTTTTCTATGCTTTCTTCTTCCAGGCCAGGATTTGAACCAGTCACCTTTGTTGTCTCTCCTATAGTGAGATACAAGTCTCTTGTGGTGGCCATCCCCAAAGCTACTTCTTTTCTCCCACTGGAACAAGGTCTCCTGAGAAGATCTACAAAGGCCCCATGCTCTTAGATTTGGCAGAGGAAAAACTTGGCTACGTGAACAGCTCTGGTCTTTTTCTAGACCGACAACCAGATTAAAGCACAAATCCAGTTCTCACTCCCTCCACTCTCCACCTTAGATTTCGTGCTCAGGGAAGTGTCTTACTACCTGGGAGCTTAAATTTGTACCCCCTAGGACTAAACTGTCTACAGCAAAAGAGCCAGATGATACATGATGAACTAGAAGTCAACAGAACATCAGGAAGTACTGGTAGGGATGTGCAAAGCTAAATTAGCAAAGAGTTTGAAAATGGGGGAGCTCAGAGAGATGGTGACATGTGATAGGACCAGTGGCCAGACATACCACGGACCTGAAGTCATCACACCATGACCTCTACTTAGAGCTGCTCACACTTGTTTAGTCATGTCTCCAGATACTACCCCAACACTGGAATCTGTGACATGGATCCTGGGATCATATAACACCCATCAAACTCTCTTCCCTTGGCGCGCTCTCTCTCTCTCTCCCATTACCCTTGCAAGCCTCCAGAAAAATAAAGGAGGAGAAGGTGAGGTGAGGAAGAGCCAGAAGGAAGGAGGGAGGGAATGCAAAGCTGCTAAAAGTCTCTGCTACTGGAGAGAAGGAACACATTCTGAGTTCCCTGGCGGTTATTAGCCTTTACTAGAAAGCTGCCATGATGTGAGGGGGTTGGGTGACTTCACAGTATTACCTTGATACAGGAGCATTTATTAGCATCTGAGGAGGGCTAATTTCTAATCTTGATTCATGACTGGACTCCTGTGGGTCTCCCATCTTCGAGGTGGCGGTGGCAGCATTCAATGCTAACCGTGTAGGGTGAGTCTTGTGCTTCCGGGTCTTCATGCTCCATTCAGCAGTCCTGTGCCAGACGCACACCATCATCCCAGGAATTCACAAGACAGTATCTAAGAATGCAAAGCTATATACTACCACCACATCTGGATTTCATATTCCCTGGGCTTATTTTTCTTACCAATTCCCTCATCAGTTTGAAGCTTGTGTGATTATAGGTGACTTTAGATCTATTAGAAACGTGGTGGTATATTAAATGAGCAGATAGACAGAGGACAGTTTTACCCTTCCTTCTGCTTTTTCTCCTTTCTAAACTCACACGTGCCTTCCCTTCTTGATTTTGCTGCTTGGGCTTCCTACCCCCGCCCACTCTTTCTTCCAGTGGCCTGGGACTGAAAGGCAGATATGACCTCTGCTTTCTCCTGCTCTTTCTCTCCCAGGCACTCATCCTCCAAGTCATCACTTCACTTCCTGTGTCACCTATGTCCCAGTCTTTCCATTTTCAACACAAGCTCACCCAGCTACTCGCCTTGCACAACCACCAGTGCAGACCATCCGCACTCCAAGTTGTCACAGAGATGGAGTGTTGCTCATAAAGCTCCACCCTACACATGTGAAATCTTATGTCTTTCCTAAAGCGATACCCAATACAAAATACTTTCAAAAGTCAAGATTAATTTACATTTTAACCATCTTTTCAGCTTTCTAGATGGCCTGTGGGTAAAAGATTTATCCCCTCACCTTATAAAAGTAAAGTGACTAACATAAGAGCTGCTTAATGTTCCTTGTACCTTAGTTGGCTCTATAAACTACCGAGATGACCGAAAATGCTCTTATTTGGACATTAATGGCAATGTGCATCTTAAAGACACGTATTAAAACTCAGGGACATATCCTATACCCACTGCCTGCCTTGATGCTCTCTTGCCCACAGCCCATCTACCTTGCTTAGCTGTTGCACTTGTCCAACAAAACAAACTCCTTGGCAAATAGATTGCCATCTATGACATCATTATGCTCTAGTTAAATGCTGCTCTGGCCCCACCCAGTAGCCCTGTATTCTCTGAGATAGGTAGATAGATAGACGATTCTCTTGACACTCCATGAAAGCCCTAAGCATACTTTAGTCTGAAATGCCTAACTTTGATGATAACTCTAATAGAAAAGTATTTGGTGACTTCTTACATCTTAAGAATAATCATAAAATTTTACTATATTTAGATAGAATTACTGTTTATCAATTTACTATGTATAGATTCTAGGCATTCTGTTACCAACATTAATTTCTTTAGCTCTGATGTGAGCATGTGCAATGAACAGAGATCTAAGTCAGTACTATTCATGATTTTGACATATAACAAAAACTGTAGGGTGGTCTAACTCCTCTGGGCAATTCAAGCAATGATTTTAATTAGAAAAATATATTTTAGAGACAGTCAAACATCTATTTCCATAACTGAAGGTTTTTTTTAAAATAAAAACACACTGGCCAAGCATTAGACACAATGAATAGGACCCATTGGTGTGGTTACTGCAATCCTAAGATGATTGTTTGAACTGATTTGTAATACATAATAAAATCAACCAAATTGAATACAACAATTTATTCCACCTGGAAGATATTATACTGGTCATTCCAAAACTTTCCCACACTACTTGATACCTTCAAAAGCTATATCTTCATGTTTTTATATTTATAGATCAGGAGGTAACCTGGGAGATGGGTCAGTCTCAAATTGATTCAAATTTCAGAAAACTATGAGCAGAAAACTTTCTTAACCTAGAAGATTCAACAGATGATCAAATTTACTTTTCTTTAACAATCATAATCCAGGAAAAATTAGATTTTTTTTTTAAAAAAAATCTCAACTTTACAGTCAAAACATTTAAAGAAATGTCATTGTAATATTACTTTGAAGTCCTAACCATATAGAATGAACCAATGGTACCTTACAATCAGAGCTACCCCAGTTTCCCAAAATAACTGATCTGTCAAAAATACCTATAAATTCTCACTGCACAGCATCATGACATGAGACTTGCAAGACTTTCCCTTTGATAGCTCCCATTTGGACCATTCTGACTGGCCACCTATGGTCAGATAGATATGTGGTCAAGAGTCCAACGGATAAAAAGTGCAATTCCAAATGTCCGTGGGTAGACTCACCCCACAACGTCAATGTAGGACACTGTGTTCAAATAGAACCTGATTATATCAGACTCAGAACTGCACTGGCAACAGCTAATAGGCCTCCTCTTCCTGGTTTCCATTTCTCTTCCTTCCTTTTTTCTTTAAATCTTTATTTGTATGTTTTGTGTCTGAGGCAGTGCCTCACTATGTAGCACTGACGGACCTGTACTTGCTCTGCACACTGACTGGCCTCGAACTCAGAAATCAACCTACGTCTGCCTCCCGAGTGCTGGAATTAAAGGTAGGTGCCACCATGCCCGGTCCTAACTTTCTTTTTAGAGTCAATTTCACTTTGAAGTAAGTTGGTTTCAAATTCTCTTCCTTTTTAACTTCCAGAATGAATGCTGAGACTACAAACCTATGCATCCAAGCTTAGCCATCACTTCCGGTCTAATACTGGTCACTTCCTGTCTCACGCTGTTCCTAAATTCTAAGCCCTACCTCCGGCACCTGCTTCCCAGGAAACATACTTGGGGTTCTTGGCTGGATCTTATTCAGGGAACGACTGCATGTCTGACTCAAAAGCTCTAAGAGGCTGAGTCACTCTCTCTCCACTGTCTGTGCTGTCTGTGGATGGGACTGGGCATCTCTGAAGACAATTAGCTGCCTTTCAATCCCTTCAGGGCAACTGCTGTGATGAGGTTAAGAGACTTGTAGTTGGACTTAAGTCTTATTGTTTGTCTTTTCTTTGCTTCTTTAATCCTTTCTGCTCATTTCTTAACTACCTCTTTTCCTGTGTAATTCTCTGTACTACATTTTCTTGCAGAAATTCTTGCAGGGACCACAGATATTTCTAAACATTAAATTGGATTTTTAGCCCAAAACACACACACACACACACACACACACACACACACACTAATATTGACCTCTGTCCACTTTAATGGAATCAATGCCCCTAACCAATTAGCTGGGGCTACTCAGAGTCTCAAAGGGATCCAAGGATGTGAGAAAATCAGGGGATATGCAAGTAATTATGTAAATTATGCCCCAATTATTTTCTTAGAAAGTTATGCAAAAATCTTTGCATGATTTTTAAAAAACCTCTCCTGAGAATTTTGTCCTCCAAAATTAGACCAATTAAATCAGAGTGCTGCAAGTATCTATTCCAATGCACGAGATCTATCTGAATAACCCTGTTTCTAGTTATCTTAAATTGCTCTTGTCCTTGCCAAGTGAAGGTGTACTTTGTTCTTCAGACATGGTAATCTAGGTTTTCTAAGCAGTCAAAGCTACTTGCTGGTTCCTTGCATTTTACTAGGAATCTCATATGGTAATTTGCCGAGAAGAGACCAACTAATGACTTCAGGATTCCTAGACTATAATGTAGGACGAATTATTTATGTCTGATGAGAGCCTTAACCCCTTGTAACCTCTCAAAATGGAGTTACTCCAGAAGCTAGTACAAATGTGGTGACCAGAAGGGTCCTAAATAAGAAAGTTGCTCTGGACTGTTTACTGGCCAGTCTACTGACAGTTAATGCACCTTGTTATATCTGAGTAATCATTATTTAATTAAAATTAATCAAGCATATCCTTGAGACTCTCTTTCCTGACTCAGCCTAGGCTAATTAAAGAGTGAATTTAAAGTGGGTTCCGGTATTCTGAAGTGTTTAATTCTTTTTTTGCACATGGGTGCTTCATTGCTTTTTGCAGAGACTGGGCCCCTCATGGTAGACTCTTTCTGTTTTGTTTTGATGGATGTGCGTTTGTTTATTGTCTTTCTCCTGTACTAACATATGACTCCCATGAAAAGGAAGATGGTCTCGTTCACCACTGTCTCCTAAGTCTGCTGAGACATATTGCAGTCTGCTATGTAACAGATGTCAACTAAGAATTTGCTGAAGAAATAGGCTCTGTCTTACACAGACAGAAGCCAATTTATAAGTGTTACCAGTATTCTGAAGGAGAAGTCTAGCTGGCATCTTGGTTGGGAACCTGCATGTGTTACTATGGTAGAGACCAGGTAGAATGAACACGTGTTCACAATCAGGGTATTTATCCGTTTAGGGCTGTTAGAATTAGGAGCTTGGAACCACAGCTTTGTCATACAGTATCGTTTCAATAACCAAGCCTGGGTCTCGATACAGTGCGCCTACATGGGCATTCCAAAAACTGCTTAGGGGGAAGGCTTTCAAAGAGACTGGCTTTCTCTGCCAGCTGCCGTCAGATTTGCATGCGTGTGAATAGGACCACAGTGATGTTTAACAGTTCTACACACTAGAATTACACTTGTATTTTCCATCCTGAATATGTATGATTTGCCTTCCTGACTTAATTATAAGTTTTTGAAGGCAGGCAGCCAGTGTACTTGGGATTATTATTTGCCTGGTGATGGAATGAAAATCGTTCCCAGGAGACCAAACACATGGAAATGAAGGCTAGCCAAAGCAGATAAAATGCTGTCTGCCTTTTTCTATGTTCTTGGGGTTCCTGAAAATAATTTATTAAAAAATTTAATGGTTGATGCACAATGATCATTTTTAAACCATATAAGCCAGGCACACTAATAATCATAATACCCAAGAAGCTGAAGCAGGAGGATCATGAGTTCAAGGCCAGGGTAAGCTACATAGTGAATTCCAGACTAGTTTGAGCAACGTAGTAAGACTCTGTCTCAAACAAAGTACTTTTTAAAAAAGAGGGGGAAAAGGAAGGAGGGAGGAAGAAGGAAAGGAGGGGTGAGCGAGCAGCCTGGTAAGTCACTGAATGCTTTCCTTTTAAGCAGTATTCAGGTTGTGGGATGTTTACTCCCTCTCTGTGGTACAAAGCTGTGTTTATAGTGAGATCATCACCATTGCTTTACAGTATGATGAAAACTGCACAAAGTGCTCACCCGAGAAGTCATAATTTAAACTAGGAAATGCCCAGTTGCCATCTCAAGATTCCCATAAGGGGAGGTGAACCTTCAGGGTGAATGATAGTGTCTCCCTGTGTCCTGCAGCTCCTGTCTACGCAGGCAGCATCCTCACTGCTAATGTCTGTAGACTGTATCACTCCTGCCCACCTCATTCTCTTCAGACAAGCATCATCCTCACTCAAGAAGTATGTCTTACTGCTTAGCTACAAAGTGGAATGAATTCATCAATGAAACATTAGAAAGTTTGGGTAAGTGAGATACTTCTGCAAGACATAGACATTGCCAAAGTATCTGAAAACTGTAAATAGACACCTTTCTTCCAGCTTACCACCACCCTCCTATCACTGATTCGGTGTGGTTTGATGTTTGAGAAGTCCGAATCTACTTAAGCAAAGAAACAGTTTTATTTCTAGGAAAGCACTGTAGAAGGACCAGGCCTGGTGGTGCAGGCCTGTAATCCCAGCTTCATAGAAGGCTGAGGCAGGAGGAGCTCACGTTCAAGGCTGGTATGAGCTGCTTAGAGTCAACAGATATCTGTAGATAGATTTCAGTACACAGCATGCATTATCCAGCAACATGAGGTCCACTGTGCAGCTCTTAGCACCCCTATCCACAAAAGATAATTTAAAAGCTCTATCTGTTTCTTTTGGTTTCAGGATGGGTGGCAGCATCAGAGAATCAAAAGAATAGAGAGCAGATGCTCTGAAGACATATTAGGAAGGTTTCCCATTTGTCTTAAGAGACAGTTTAATTTTTAAGAGACAGTCTTAATATATAGCTCAGGCTGGAAACCCACTGCTGTTGGATTTTCCTGTTTCTAAGTGCTGGAATTACAGGCATGCACCATCAGCAGCTAGAAACATGTTTCTTTTTAGGGCTAGAAGTTAAATACTTTTCCTATTTTTTTCTTTTTTTTCTTTTTTCTTTTTTTTTTCTCGAGACAGGGTTTCTCTGTATAGCCCTGGCTGTCCTGGAACTCACTCTGTAGACCAGGCTGGCCTCGAACACAGAAATCCACCTGTCTCTGCCTCCCGAGTGCTGAGATTAAAGGCGTGTGCCACCGCTGCCCGGCTAAATACTTTTATTTTTGTGTGACAGAAGATCTGTCACATTGGTAACTACTCAGCTCTCCAGCAGTAGCACAAAAGTAGCCTCAGATAGTACTAGGCTAGCCTGTTCTCCAATACTGCCTGATTTCTAGACATTAGAAATTGAGTTTCATAGTAAGAATTATTGTTTTTCTTTTGATTCTTTCTCAGTCTCTTAACTATCTACCAACCGTTCTTAGCTCATAGACTACACAGAGGCAGACTGGGGGTTGGCTTATTTGCTAATCCTGAGCAGAGATTAATACCTTGTAAACAAGTGATAACTTTCATCCTTGTCCTCAGTCTGGGGAGGAAAAAGCTCTACCTAAGATCCCAAAGCCCAGAACCAATAAAAACACCTCTTCTAAGTAGATTTCGTCGTCAATCTAGATCAACCTGCTTCCTTCAAGCTTGGCCATGGATTGCTGCAGCTAGGTGCACTCAGGTGTGTATGAGAGTTGAGATTTTCATATCTCCATTTGCCCTACAAGCTTCGGCTTCATAAAATGTATACAAGAACAACTTATGAGATGTTTCTCTCCAGGTTAATAATGAATGCCATGGACACTGAGTGCTGGCCCCTCCGTGTTGCCCTTGGCTCTGGAGCATGATTAGCTCTGTCTTCTTCCCATCCCAGACTCTACCGCCCGGGTCTGAGGTACTCAGTGTCTAGTTTGAGTACTTGCTTCTGTGAGTTGAAGCTGTGATTCAGAATCAGGGTAGATGCTATGGGAAAGTTCCTTTTCAAGAGAAATTTCAAGCTGATGGGATGAATTGGGGGAGAAGCTGATAGAGGATGGAGAAACTGTTCGGGTCCTCCTAGATAGAGGCCTCCTCAGCACTTTGGGCCTGAAAACACTGTGTACCAGCGTGTGAAAAGAGGGTGCCCTGCAGAAGCAGGTGCTTACGGCTTTTCCCTGAGCCTTCCTGGGGTTCACTGAACTGACCGAGCCCCCTATGGCTCTGATTCATCCTGTCTTCAGGCATCCAGCTCCCTGACTCTTCCCAGTTCTGCCATGAGCATTTCTGGGTTCCTGGCCCTAACACCTGCCTCCACTCCCATTGCAGTCATCCATTTGAAGAAGTGATGCTAATTTCCAAGACCAAAGCTGGGTTCTTAGGGTGGAGACGAATGCAAATTAAACCGGAAGGTGTCACACTTCTGTATCAAATCAGTAATATACATCAGTGGTACACATGCAAATACATTCTATGATTAAGACTCTTCCCAGTTACTTTTGTTTAAATGTGTCATGAAACACGGGTTCGCAAAATGCAGGTTAATGTGCAGATTTGAATAGGCCTGTTAGGACTCAGTCCTTCAGCACACACTGTAAGCTCTGGAATTGAATCCTTTCATTGCATAGCCTTTTATGAGGGAAATGTCCTGTAAGAAGAAGATGTCTTTGGGAACAAAGTCTAATGACATAAAGAAACCCATTACTTTTCCTGCTAAGAGAACATTAATAAAGATCAGTCTTTCTTTGAAGATGTATTCACCAACATAACAATAACAGGAAAGGGTGAACTGAATACCTAGTGACAGAGGGAAGACGAGCTTGAAGCTGGAACCTAACAGGAGGCTTATCTCTCTTACAGTGAGGATGAAGGGAAGTGAATACAAGATGTCTACCATTTATTTTCTCTTAGGAAGACTGTTCTCCTCCCAAAGCTCTATCAGGAGCCATGTCTGCTTTGTCACTAGAACTGCTGAGGAGGGGAATGACTTAGCTAAGCAAACACAATTCACAATAATGCAGGGAAGTCGATGTCCTGGAAAGGGTGAACGATTTTATATTTCACCAGGAATTATTTTAATCATTCTACTTTGAAAACGGAACTGCTTCTCCAGACATTTAAAAACCTGTGTTGAAAGAGCTCCTGCTATTCCGCTGGAGGCGGCTGCAGATGTTGGAGAAGAATTAAGGAATCCAGACCCACTCCTCAATAAGTTCAAGTGCCACCAAGGGCACCTTTGATCTCCTTCCCTTTCCTGTTTTCATTGTGAGCTTAAAGGGATAGCTCAAGTTTCCCTTTGTGCTTAGAGGTGCGGGGACTGTCCATGGAAGGAGTCCCATCCTGTGAGTGTACCCTAACCTTCTCAGGCCTCAATCAGAGTGCGTGGGTGCTTCCTGCTCCAACATAACCCGTGTTTGGTGAGTTGGGCCCCAGAGGCCCGGTGCTCTGCAGTGGACTGGGGTAGGAAAAGGAAGTGGTTGGTGCCTGTGTTTGTATAATTTTGAATTTCTGTCAGGTTTGTTCTATAGTTGCCCCTGTATTTTTCCTTGATTAGTTAGTTATATGGTTTGTCTCGGTGCTTGTAAATACTTAATAATTGGTTCTTCAAAGAAAAGAGTACTGATTTATGAAATTTACTGATTTTTTTGTAGTACAAACACAGTTCTTAGTATCTATGAATTCCACTTCCCCATATTTAACCAATTATAGATGAAAACATCTGAAGAAAATAGTACTGAAGGTGTACAGAAAGACATTTTATTGTCTTTATCTGTTTTTATGTTGTATTTATTCCTTGAATGCTTCATGTAATATATTTTCATCACACTCATCTCCTTCCTCAACTCCTTGAGATCCTCTCCCACCTCTCTACCCACCAACCTCATAATCTATCTCACTTAACACACACACACACACATACACACACACAAATACACACACATACACACACATACACACACATACACACATATACACACATATACACACACATACACACACAAATACACGCACACACACATACACACATACACATACACACACATACACACACACAAA